>QRDG01000961.1:0-359723 GCA_012064385.1 Puccinellia tenuiflora | reverse complement strand
GTGCTTCTGGTTTTCCAGCAGACATACTCATAAAGTGGCTTGATTATCAGCAAGTTTTGAAAGGGCTTTGTCTAGTCCTGCAGCTTGGAGTTGTAAGTTTATATCAGAACTAATAGAAGCAACAGACTTATTCAACTCTTGTATCATGGTATTATGACTAGCAACTTGTTCCATAAGAATTTTATTAGTCTCAACATTATCATTACTAGATGGCACAGGCTTTCCATTTATCATTAGCATTAGGATATGGAACAAAAGGACGATTGTTGGGAACATAGGGAGGTTTATTATAAGAATTATAATTGTTGTTACCATACCCATTGTTTCCATAGTTCCTAATGAAATTGACATCAATATTTTCAGAATTATCACCAACAAGTTCTTGCAAAGGAATATTTTCAACACTAGGTTTATTAAGCAAAGCAAGAATAGTATCCATCTTAGATGACAAATCATGAGTTTCTTCTATGGAGTTTACTTTCTTAGATGAACTAGGTGCTCTATCAGTATGCCATTGACTATAGTTTTTCAAAATGCTTTCCAATATATTCTTAGCCTCTACTATAGTTTTTCCCATAAAAGCACCTCCAGCAGCAGAATCAAGTATATTTCTAGACATGTAATTCAGACCATTATAAAAAGAGTGTAGTATGGTCCATTCATTAACTCCATGTGACGGGCAAGTTCTAAGCATAAGTTTTATCCTATCCCAAGCCATAGAACCATGTTCATTTTCATTTTGCCTAAAAGATAGAATATTGTTTCTATTTGCAAAATTTTAACAGGAGGATAATATTTCTTAATGAAAGCTTCTCTCAAATCATTCCAGTTTTAATGCTATCAATAGGTAAAGAATGCAGCCACTCCTTAGCTTTTCCTCTAAGTGAGAAAGGAAATAATTTCAGTTTTAGAAATATCACTTTCAACTTTCTTAAATTTTTGCATGTCACAGATTTCAACAAAATCATGAAGATGCATAGAGGAATCCTCCACAGCACTACCTCCAAATTGCTCCCTAGTTATCAAGTTCAACAAACTAGGACTTACTTCATAGCTATCAGCTTGTATCTCAGGTGTGGTAATAGGTTTTAGCAATAAATTGATCATTTGGAGTGTTGTGGTAGTCACACAACTTAGTCCTATCACCCCATTTTAGCAGATTTTTATGTGTTTTTGAATTTTAATGCAAAACTGAAAATAAAAATGACACTAAAACAATGCAAACCGAATTAACTAATGCAAACAAATGCAAAAACTGAAAATAAAGTATGCAAAACGAAATCTAAATATGATATGCAAGACAAAAAACAAAACAAAATAATTTGCTTGAAGGTAAAGATGGACAAGATGATGCTCATGTAGGTTGCAACCTCCCCACGCTTAGGGTTATCACAAGTTGGTGATGGAGTTGACTTTGTTGTGATATCCTTGGACAAACCCTTCCAGCTATGATTCCTCCCCGGGCAACGGCGCCAGAAAAACACGTGATGACGGGATTGATGAGAGTGTTCTTCTCCTCAACAACGCCAACAAGTACTCTTGATACCCTGAAAGGAAGATAATATATTAGGGATAGTTGAGCCTCCAAGTGCATAGTATGTAGAAGTGGTAGTTTTTCCCAAGAAGGTGACTCGAGGGTTTAATATCGAACTCTCGGGGAATCAGTAGTGTGGGTTTTATCTTCTTGTCTTCTCTGATTTACTGCAAACAAAATAGATTGCTTTGTGCCGTCAACCTCACCAAGTGGTTGTCAAGCACAAGGTGTGAGAAATGATATTAAGATGATAATAAATGCAAAAACAGTAAATAAATATGCAATGGTAGTAAATAAGTATGCAAGGATGATAGTAATGATGATGGATGGTATTTTTGGGGTTTTTATATGTGAATGCAAGAAGTAAAGTGTTTTTGTATTTTCTGATTTAAAATGGCTGAATGTAAAAGATGCTTAAAAGTGGTTGGAAAGTTGTTTCTTATGATTAAAAATGGACCGGGGTTCATGGTTTCACACATGCACTCTCTCTTTAATATAGTGTGGCAAATGAGTAGACATAGATTTAACATATGAGATTGCAAACAAGGTTAATGACATGTTACTAATTATATGGGCATCACGTCCTAGCATAGAGACCTTTTGATTATTAGTCTCACTTATACTCCACCAAGATGTGAACTAAATCATGCACCTTAGTAATTAAGATAACATCAGAGTATAGCTTTAAGATTAATGAAATGAAGTGAAAATAAACACATGATGGATCTAGTCTTAGGTAGAGGCATGTCACTCCTCCTACCCTTCAACATGGTATTTTGGTTTATCCCTAGTGAGGCAACAAAGTAAGGTAAACACCCAATGGATCATGATATTCAAGTTGTCAGCTTATCACTTCACCACCCCCGTTACTCCAACTAATGCACACGTTCCCCCACACACACTCTCATAAACATGCTTGATCATAACAAGGATACAAGAACGGGGTACATAATATGCATCTACTTTCATAACTGAAATATAACATTGCAATCTCAACATATATTAACTCATAGAAAGATCCACCACAATGGTAATACAACGGTGACCGTAATCATGTTCAGCAGCTCATACGGTGCTAATTAGTGAAGCTCAAGAGAGAGAGAGATACATATGCTACTGCCACAAACCCATAGTCCAGAGGTGGACTACTCCCTCTTCATCATGGAGACGGTGGAGATGTCGATGGAGAAGGTGGAGGCCTCTCCGACAGGGCTCCGCCGGAGTTTTCCCCCTCCAATCTGCAGCCTCCTGGTCTCTGTTTCTTGTTTCTCTCGTGTGGCGGCCCCCCCTTCGGAGAACGTCGGGGGGCTCTTTATATAGGCGTTTTTAGGTCACGAGGAAGCTTCTGGGCGAAGGATCGACACAAACGGGGCCACGAGGGCCAAATGGGATGGGCCCACGCGGCCTGGTACTGTAGCCGCGTGGGACCCTCCATCTTGGTCCTCCGGCCTCCGTTCGTTGACTTCTTTCGCTCCTAAATCTTCTCCTTCCAAAATAATGACCCCCGTAAATTTATAGCTCATTATGACGTCGTTAAGGTCCTGAAACAAATAAGGAAAGAAATAGGGGTTTTTCTGCCTGCGCAGGATTAATTCCATAAAAAGGGGATATCATCATAAATTACCAAAAATCATTAAATAACAGTAATATACCCCTTATATGATGCAAATATGAATGGAATATAACTATTATAGTGCAAGTTGTATGCATTTTAGATGCATCAGTAGGGCGTAGAGGCTCGAGCATGTTATTTCATGGTACTAGCACGATGTCATTTTTCTGCCACGCAGTGGGGTCAATGAAGGTGTGATGACTCAAAAGCTTCATGGACGGCGGTGTCTCAGCGTCATGGCGATCTCGCAATGTTGGGTAAGTTGGAGCCACCTCCCTCAGGCGGGTCTGACGTCGTCCACGACCTTGCTCATGCAGATCTACATGGATCTGGTAGGCTTGTAGCAGTGCATCCATGTGTGGTACTAGTGTGCACCTACTTAGTTGCGACCGGTTTCCGTAGCGCATCTATTCAGGTTTTTGTGCAAGTGGTAGCTTTATGGTCAGTCTGAAGAACGATTCCGGTAGTGATAACTTCTATTTGGTCTTTGGCCAAAGCCTACCAAATGGCGCTTGTGGGTGCAATTACATTCTTTAAGGTGTCATCGAGGTGGTGTGCTTTTCCTCTGTCTTGGGGCAATATGGGGAAATTATTAGAGCTCTTGGGTCGGACGATAACGCGTTCTTGTGACAAAACCCTAACAATGTGCAAATATAGTTTAATCAACCTACTTAACATAGTTCGTTTAGCAACCTAACTGACATAGTTGTTAAAAGTTATTCTAGCAATAATGGAGTGTGTATGTGTTGATTTCTCATTAGTGAACCGTGTCAATATGTAAGACCCGTTTCGAATCTCAATGCCTCTTATGCAATTGTAAACCCCGGATGAACAATTTTTATACTCTAGAAAAATCTAGTTGCCTTCAATTGAGACAAAAAATACGACTGAAGACGAAACTCATTTCAAGATATTTCTGAGACATTAGCTTAAAATTCTCCATGCAAAAACTTACTGAAGGACATCCTAATAGAAATGGTAGCACATGAATATATGCATACACACTATAGTTCCTTTTAGCTGCCCCAGTTCGTATGTGGAGGCATTGGATTCTGTCTTTCTTTCATTTAATTTTGAGATATAAGTGTATATATTTCGATCCAAGATAATTTAAAGGCACCATCTCAGAGAAGAAAATAGCTAACGAACAGACCACTCCAATTTTACTGCATGTTGCTTCACAAAGAAATCAATAGATATGCATTTCAATTGTAAACATTAACATATATAACAAATAAAAGTATTTCATGTGAATCATTGTGATAAATATAATTATATAAAGATATAAAACAAACAATTACAAAAAATGCAAAAAAAGTTCAATACAAATAATTTATGTTTGTCAGTACAAATAAGTATAAAATGGAAACATCCATATCAAGAATTTTATGTGTCAAGTATTAGGTTTATTAAAATCTTAATGCATAACTTTACGTGTCTACGAGTAACCGTTTAGTTTATTATAGATTCATATTCCAATAAACATCAAGAACTTGCACTGGTACTTACAGTTCAATTGAGTTGACCTTACTACCGCGTTTAGTTACTATTGCATTTATACTCTATAGAGAAAATTATTGTAAATTGCGTCTACATGTAATTTTACAGCTATGAGGAATAAAATATCATCTGGACATTCTTAAAAGTTAAAACATTATTAGTCATAATTGGAAAGACTTCGACGTTACTAAATTGACGATTACAAAAAATACTACAAAATTCAATTCGGAAAGACATGTATATAGAGGTTTTATAATTACCCTATAAAAATATTATGACTCATGTGGAGTACTCAATTTAGTATTAATTAAGTAATTCATTTTTTGGTCTATTTATGTTTAAAATCATAAATATGGGAGTAGACACATACTATCACATCCGAATACATAGGTATATATATCTTTTTTTGAATAGTTGATAGCATTTTAAAATTTTCTTTATCCTAATATTTGTTGGTGTTGGGCATGAAATGATTATTTCTTTTAGATATACGCTGACCGTCATTCTATTATGATGGAAAACAAATACGGTGGCAATGATTATAATGGTTAAAGAAAATAATGACAATGAGGTAGATCCTAATGAAGTTATAATGTTGGAAACTCTAGACCATCAAGATAAATAAAAAGCATTTGTGTCAAAATATAGTGTTTCATCATACAAATCGGTAAGACCATTTCCATGTACTTGTCACCAATTATTAGTTTCTTGCATCTCATTGCTGGCCTATGTCAGACTATAACTCCGATATCCAACTATGTTTTATTTCGATTCATATTGGACAAAGATATCAAAATTGTCTACATTTTGGACCCTACACATGTTGATCCCATCTACCAATGCAACCCCACACGCAAAATATGTGCATCAACTTATATGTTGCAGAATACTTACATAATCCATGTCAAAGCTATGCCCTAAGTCTAAATGGAACAAGAAATTTTCCCATGGCATCAAAGAATACTACACTATATGCTAAGTATTTGAAGAGATACTGACTATATGCTAAGTATTTGATATACTGAATACGTACATTATACTTTTTTGACATGTATTACTAATTTATATCTTTTATGGTCATCTTTTACCTCTTCATGACCATTTGGGAAGAAAAAATGTGCACTTTCCATTTTTATTTGAATATCATAAGAATTTAAATCATTATTGGTTTACTCATGTGATGCTAAACTTTTTTGTTTCCAAAAATGATGAATTTATTGGATGGATACGAACTATGGAAAAACTTTGGGAAACTACTACTCCGTAACATTCAAGGAGAATGATTGTGAATACAATATGTCTGCATGTGTCCTAGATTTCATCAAATTTATTAGGAAAAACCAATCCCAACAATCGACAAAGCGGTGCGACTACTTGATGTCTACTACGCACTTCTATTCTTGTAGACAGTGTTGGGCCTCCAAGTGCAGAGGTTTGTAGGACAGCAGCAATTTTCTCTTAAGTGAGTAACCCAAGGTTTATCGAACTCAGCGAGGTAGAGGTCAAAGGTATCCCTCTCAAGCAACCCTACAATTAAGATACAAGAAGTTTCTTGTGTCCACAACACACCTAATACAATTTTCAGTTGAATAGGTGCACTAGTTCGACGAAGAGATAGTAAAATGCAAGTGATATGGATGGTAACAAGTGATATTTGTAATCTGTAATAAAAATGGCAGCAAGCAAACATGCAACAAAAGTGACTAGAAACGGTGTTCCGATGATTGGAAACAAGGCCTAGGGATCATACTTTCGCTAGGGATCTCTCTCAACACGTTAGCACAACTGAAAGCAAGCAAGTGCTACTCGGAATTATTCTTCTTCTTGATAAAACAAGAGTACTATGCGTAGGGCTACAAAAGCACACCTCAAAGTCTGACTAAACAAACACCACAATTCCACAAAGAATAATCCATGGTAAATATCACTCTATATAGTCTATCATCCAAAGAGTCATACACTCCACCCACACTGTCACCAAGGCTTTGTGTTGTCAACAATTACTCTGGAAATTATAGATAAACGAATTGAGTAGCATAACATTACATAAGAATTCAGCGATACTAACAATGCTCACGATCTCATAAAGATCACATCATGGGAGAGAGAGATAAGTACATAGCTACAGTAGAGCCCTCAGCCCCGACGAAGGACTAGTCCCGGCGCATCATGGGAGGCAGCAAAGGCGATGAAGATGGCTCCGGGGGCAATTCACAATCCCGGCAGGGTACCGGAACAGAGACTTCTGTCCCTCGAAATAGGGTTTTTGGTGGCGGCGGAGCTCAGATGTGTTTCTGGAGAATATGATCGGGGTTCCGTCGTTTTTAGGTCAGGAGAGACTTTATAGGCGAAGAGGCGACGCGAGGCGGTGGAGGAGGCTCCCAGGTGGGACCCAGGCGCGGTCTAGGATGGACCGTGGCCAGGGGTCACCTGGAGGCTGTGGGCCCCTCTCGGACTTGTTCTTCTGGCTCCTGGGGTCTCCTGGCGAAATAGAATTTTTATAATTGTTTGGGAATTTTCCGAGCACTTTGGATTTTGGACCTTTTCTGCAATGCACAGTCATAATAAACAGAAACTGGCACTGGGTTAATAGATTAGTCCAATAAAATATGCCAAAATGATATAAAAACATAATAAACACATGTGGCATTTGATATAAAACAAGCATGGAACATAAAAAATTATAGGTACGTTTGATACGTATCAGCATCCCCAAGCTTAATTCGTGCTCGTCCTATAGTAGGTAAATAATAACAAAATAATTTTTGAAGTGACATGCTACCAACACAATCTTGATAAAGTAATAATGTAAAGCACATGATCTCAATGAAGTGATCCAAGACAATGGTCTATTGAATAAACTAAACAATGATCAACCAAGTGTAACATCTAAACAAGAATTTTTCGCAAATAGTACTTTGGAGACTAAAACTATGAATCTTGACATGATTGATATCTCACAAAGCAATGTTCTTTCGGCAAAGATGTTTGACCAACACAAAGCAAGATTTAAGTTTTCAGCAAAAGCTTCAACTTGCAACATAGTTATCTCAAGATAAAGTCAATACAATTTTTCCATGGTTAGACATAAAAATAACATGTAGTAAAACTTGCACCAAAGTTGACACTATGTGATTGCTTGATAGGTAAAGATTAGGAAGGAAAACTGACTAAGTAAGAGAAAGGCCCTTCGCAGAGGGAAGCAGGGATTAGTCATGTGCTAGAGCTTTTTAATTTTTTATGAAACAAAAGTAAAACAGTTTTGAGATATGTATGCTTTCATCAACGACTCCACAACATAGAAATCTGCTAGTCCCCCACACCAAGCAAGGTTTTAGACTTGTGAGAGTGGCTCCCATAGAGGAACGAGAACATTCCTCTTTCTCCTTTGTTTATCACTAGCCAATGTTTGACTGATTTCTCAGGTTGCACTTTGTGAAGGAGAGATTAATGATGTTAAATTTATCTTTTGCGGGCTGGGAACCCTTGGCCAACTCTCGACAAATTTAAATGAGCACGTAATCCATGCTCACCAAGTGAAAAGGGGGGAAATAACCTTGCTTGACACAAGATATAACAAACTTCCTTACTACTTCCTCATGAGCTAAAAATAGAGACACAAATTGGAATATTTTGAAAGTTTAAAGGTAGCACATGACAAATTTACTTGGAGTGGCAATGAAATACCACATGTAGTTAGGTATGGTGGACACAAATGACAAAGATATTTGGCTTAGGGATTTGGATGCAAGAGAAGTATTCTCTCTCAGTACGGAATTTTTAGGCTTAGCAAGATATCAAGCAAACACATAACACCAATTTAGTTCAATGAATGACTACCGATATACATTAAGCATAACCATTAGACCTCACACCGTCTTCCTTGTTAGCCATACTATCCCTTTGCAAAAAGAACATCTAGACTTTGAGAGCTACCAAGTAGGACAAGCGCCATAATTTTAAGCTTTACGGTAGTTCTTTACTAATCCATTCTTAAGTAAATGATCCACAAGTTTAAGAATTAATCTACTTCGTATCTCTAAACAATTGACAAGTATCAAATATTCAAGACAACGATCTACAAGATTATGCAAGCACTTCTTTTCACACTTCCTACATGATAATTTCCTTCAACCAAACACCAATCAACTTATTTGAAACAACTCTCTAAACAAATATGAATGAAAACACAAGAGAGTACTTCCTAATTACAAAATTTAAAGATCTAAACAAGAGATATACGAAAAACAAGAGCTAGAAGCAAGAATAATAAAAGCTAAACACTCAACACATATAAGTGAAGAACAAGAGTGTTTTATGAAAAAGCGGAGCGTGTCTCTCTCCCAAACAAGCATGCAAGGATCCAACTTATTGCAAATACCAGAGAACAAAACATAAACAAACTGAAAGTAAAAACAACCTGACGCTCCAAAAATAACACATAGTGTGTAAAGGAATAAAAATATAGTACCATGAGTAAAACTGATGATTGTTGATGAAGAAGGGGATGCCTTGGGCATCCCCAAGCTTAGATGCTTGTGACTTCTTAAATATTGCAGAGGAGGGTCCATGGGGAGCCTCCCCAAACATAAGCTTTTATCCCTTCTTGATCTTCCTTCATCACCTCGCTCTTGGATACTTGAAAAGTTCCTTCACGCAAAACTTATCGTAACTTCATTAGAGGGGTTAGTCCATAAAAATAATATCTTCCTTCAGTTCAAAAGCACATATCATGAACTTATTTTTAAACATTAGCTACTGTCACCAAGGTCTATGTAAAGCTCTTGACCTCAAAAGAACCTCACTTTGCCCGTAAAAGAAGCAATACAAAACTAAGACAGAATATGTCAAAAACAGAACAGACTGTAAAGATGAATTTTTTCAGGGTACTTCTGGACTTCAAATCAGAAAACGTAAAACTAGGGAAAGGTAGACAAAACCCTGATTCTTGCTGTCAAAAATTTGCAGCCACATATGACGCTCTGTGATGTTTTGGAATTTCGGACAGTGAAGAACATAAATCTGTTTCTGGATAGTAAACTCACAAATTAGTCTCCCTCTCTTTAGAGGCTATTCTTGGCACCAAAAACCAAAAAAAAAATTACAAGGGAGTTTTTACGGAGGTAACATCACCCAAAACAAGAACAAACCAAAAATAAATAGTAGGTAAAATAAAATGGGTTGCCTCCCATAAGCGCTTTTCTTTAACGCCTTTTAGCTAGGAAAACGATTTTAATGATGCTCTCAGAAGAATAAGAGTTGAAATAAAAGAGAACATCATGAAGAAAATATCAACACATTTAATTCTAACCCTCTTCCTATGCACATGAATCTTGTGAGAAAATAAATCATTGAAGCACAAAGTGACTAGCATAGGAAGGCAAAACAAGTGCAACTTCGCAAACTTCAACATGAAGGGAGGGAACCGAATTTTATTGAGATATTTAGAACCATGTTTCCCTATTTCATAAAAAATTTCAGTAGTATCATAAGTAAAATCCACAATATAACCATCACTTGAAGCATTCTTATCATGATCCACATGCATAAAGGTATTAATATTCTCCACATTAGCAAAATCTTTCTTATTAGTAACAATGGGAGTAGGATCATCATAAAGGACTTGAACATGATAGACCAATTGTATATTAGAAGGATGGTTTTTGGTAGGGAAGTGATTCCCTTCATAATTATGACAAGTTCCATAAGGATGATTATAATCATTCTCTATGGCATAATTATCATCACAATAATTATCAAAGATTGGAGGCACAAGAGGTTTTAAAAATATGATTATTAATATCACAAGATAGTTATATTTCCAAGCATATATATTTGTAAACATGTTATTATCATTTTCAATGGCACAAGAGGTTTCAAAAATATGATTATTAATATCAAAAGGATTTTCAAACTCCTCATCCCCAAGCTTAGAGTTTTCCATATTATCATTAGAAAGAACATGGATAGTACCAATAGTATATCAATTACTAATGTCATCATTTTCAAAATTGGGGCCAAAAATATTTTCAAGATCATAAGTAGTGTTATTTTCCCAATCATGATCATTACATAACCTGGTGTGTTGCTCCTTTCATGGTGAAGCTTCCTTTCAAACCGCCGTTTCTTCTTCTTCTTCTTCTTCTTCTTCTTCTTCTTCTTTGCCACTTTAGGAGAGAGAGGTTTGAAAGGAAGCTTCACCACATAACCTGGTTTATCATTAGAAACAATAGGGGAAACTTGGGAAAATTTCTCCCTTTCGTTAGTGGAAATATGCCCACCATAAGAAACATTTTTCCTTTCATACTTTGGTAAATTTCCATTCTTTTTAATTTTTCTATGTAAGCATTTTCGCAGCAATTCACAACACAATAGAGATGGCATTCCCGCAGAGTGTTATTTATCCCGAAAGGACTCATATCTAATAAAGAAGTTTTTTCTGATAACTCTTCACACCCCAAAAATAAAGCAAGTTCATCATAAAGATTATTAGTGATCATTTCATCACAAAAGCGACTTACGATTCTATCATCAAAACGCCAGCATTGGAAATTGAAGTGACCCTCTTCATTGCAAAGTTCACAAATAATAGGATAAAGGTCACAAACTTTTTTAGCAAAATCATTTAAATTCTTATTCCAAATGCTACTTCTTTCATGTTTATGTTGCTTACAGTATTTCTCTTCTTCAATATGAGTCTTTTCACAAGGTCTAAGGGTTCCACAAAAATTAACATGCTTATAAGAAATATTATTTTCAGAAATTTGAGCATGTCTATTGCAATCATTAGTAACAATTTCATTACCTATGCAAACATCTTTGAAAGGTTCATGATATTTGTCCCACTTTTCTTTAGGAATATTAATATAAGAAGCAAAAGTTGTATGAAAATCAACACAAATTTGAGAATCAAGTCCAAACTTAGCACTAAGCTTATTAAAAATATCTGTCATACTCGTAATTTATACCTGACTCTTCACCTTTATCAATTTCCTAGTTTTCAGCGTTGTGTTGAATTCTTTCAATAAGATCCCATTTAACTTCAATCTTCTTTGAAAGAACCCTTAGGAGAAGAATCTAGAAAATCCTTGTAATTACCTAAAAGTCTTGCATAAAAATTTGTAATAATTATCTCCTTGGGGAAGCCATGGTTCGGACATTTGAGCATTAACGCTTTCAGTCTTCCCCAAGCTTGAGCGATACTTTCTACGTCATGAGGTCAAAAATTATAAATTTAATTCCTATCTAGATGTATTTCATTAATAGGATAAAATTTAGAGTAAAATATAGATTCAACTTTTTTCCAATCCGAATGCTGAGAATTGTCCAGTAGCTCATACCACCCCTTTGCATTGTCTTTTAGTGACAATGGAAATAATTTCTTCATGATTTCTTCTTGTGATAAACCTGCAACCTTAAACAACTCAGAAAGTTCTGTAAGTTTCAACACGTGATCACTTGGATGGACTGATCCATCTCCTGCATAACGATCATCCATAACTCTTTCAACAATTCCCATAGGAATTTAAAAAGGAATACTTTCAGTAGGTGAACTGAAAATATCACATGCATCATTACAATTATCAGCAATTGGAGACATAGTATTATGAAAGCAAATTTCTTCCTCAAAGCTTGGGGGGCTAAAAATATCATATTCATCAAAACCAGCTTCCTCGAGCTTAAAGTCTTCCTTAGCATTAGCAATAGTGGTGTTCAAAGAATTCATAGTAATAACAATGCTATCATCATGCAAATAACTTTTAGTAGGTGGAGGACCCCTCGCTGCCTCAAGAGCAGCAAAAAGGATGTCTCCAAACGTAGATTCAAATTCAGAAGGCTCCATGATAAAGTAACAAAACAAAAATAAAATTAGCGCTAGCCTAACTAGTAAAATAAAAACAAGAAACAAAAAGATAAAATTGCAAGATCTAAAGAAGATACCTTCAAGCGCTCACCTCCCCGGCACCGGCGCCAGAAGAGAGTTTGATGTCTACTATGCGCTTGTATTCTTGTAGACAGTGTTGGGCCTCCAAGTGCAGAGGTTTGTAGGACAACAAGAATTTTCCCTTAAGTGAGTAACCCAAGATTTATCGAACTCAGGGAGGTAGAGGTCAAAGTTATCCCTCTCAAGCAACCCTGCAATTAAGATACAAGAAGTCTCTTGTGTCCCCAACATACCTAATACAATTGTTAGTTGAATAGGTGCACTCGTTCGGCGAAGAGATAGTTAAATTCAAGTGATATGGACGGTAACAAGTGGTATTTGTAATCTGTAATAAAAATGGCAGCAAGTAAACATGTAACAAAAGTGACTAGAAACGGTGTTCTGATGTTTGGAAACAAGGCCTAGGGATCATACTTTCGCTAAGGATCTCTCCCAACACGTTAGCACAACTGAAAGCAAGCACTTCTTCTTGATAAAACAAGAGTACTATGTGTAGGGCTACAAAAGCACACCTCAAAGTTTGACTAAGCAAACACCACAATTTCACAAAGAATAATCCATGGTAAGTATCACTCTAGATAATCTATCATCCAAAGAGTCATACACGCCACCCACATTGTCACCAAGGCTTTGTGTTGTCAACAATAACTCCGGAATTTATACTTGATAAACCAATTGAGTAGCATAACATTACATAAGAATTCAGCGGTACTAACAATGTTCACGATCTCATAAAGATCACACCATGGGAGAGAGAGCTAACCACATAGCTAAAGTAGAGCCCTCAGCCCCGACGAAGGACTACTCTTGGCGCATCATGGGAGGCAGCAACGGTGATGAAGATGGCTCCGGGGCAATTCACAATCCCG
This sequence comes from Puccinellia tenuiflora, assembly GCA_012064385.1. Taxonomy (NCBI): domain Eukaryota; kingdom Viridiplantae; phylum Streptophyta; class Magnoliopsida; order Poales; family Poaceae; genus Puccinellia; species Puccinellia tenuiflora. The sequence goes on along the minus strand of QRDG01000961.1, from coordinate 346,263 downwards.
GCAGGGTACCGGAATAGAGACTTCTATCCCCCGAAATAGGGTTTTTGGTGCCGGCGGAGCTCAGATGTGTTTCTGGAGAATATGATCGGGGTTCCGTCATTTGTAGGTCAGGAGAGACTTTATGGGCGAAGAGCCGACGCAAGGCGGTGGTGGAGGCCCCTAGGTGGGACCCAGGCGCGGTCTAGGCTGGACCGCGGTCAGGGATCACCTGGAGGCTGTGGGCCCCTCCCGGACTTGTCCTTCTGGCTCCCGGGTTCTTCAAGCGAAATAGAATTTCTATATTTTTTTGGGAATTTTCCGAGAACTTTGGATTTTGGACCTTTTCTGCAATGCACAGTCATAATAAATAGAAACTGGCACTGGGTACTGGGTTAATAGATTAGTTGAATAAAATATGCCAAAATGATATAAAAACATAATAAACACATGTGGCATTTGATATAAAACAAGCATGGTACATAAAAATTTACAGATACGTTTGAGACGTATCACTACTCCACAAGAAGATGGGCTCGACGTAGGTGATACGTCCATGGAGCAGACTAGGAATGAATTTGCGAGCACATTCAAGAGACTATGCTCACAAGTTCGGCAATCGACGCATTGATGACCCTCTTCAGGCTGAACTTGCTGTCCAAGACAACAACATCGGATGAAGCTTTGATTTGCCATTCCCTTGCTGGCTCGAGGGACAACGACTTCCCACCATCGGTTCCCAGGCCGCGCCACCTCGCCACATCGACTCGTCGTTTCGACCCACGTCTCAGAAGGTCAAAGTTGAAGGAATAACGATCTCTCTTTCTGTCGTGGGGTTGTTACGGCAAGTACTTCCTCCGGGAAGCTAAGTTGTGGGGCCATTGGTGACTAGGACATAGGAGTTGTTAATCTCGACAAGGGACAAGGAATTTACCTAGGTTCAGCCCCTCTGTTTACAGGTAAAGACCTACTTCCTGCTTGTTCTTTATTGCTGTGGACTTGATCTCTATTACAGGGTTTCGACTCCTCTAACTTGGGAGTCGGCGACTACGGGTTTGGTGTTCCTTGAGAGCTTATCGATCTAGGGTGCAGGGCCCTCCTTATAAAGGTGGCCGGGTCCCTGGACTTACAACTTATGCCGAGTTACACTTGAATACGGAGTCCTACTCTAGGTCTTCACCTTCCAAGTTGGTACTCCGGGTTGTATTTGGACTCCGATCTCCGTCGGGTCCTTTCCCTTCTGCTGACTCGTAACGGGCCGGCCGGCTTGTTCCTTGTCCAGCCCATGTTGCTTGAAGTGTAACCCGACTTGGGCCTCCTGGGTTCTGGCGGGTCCACTTTCCGGCTCCATGGGCCTACCTGGAAAGTATCCCCCCATCAGTAGCCCCTGAATTTATCTTGGGCGCTGTCTTGGCGTATACGTACGGCTCCTTTTTCTCCGACTTCTTTTTTGAAGTTGATAGCTCGGAAGTCGTCTACTGCTGACTCCAAGATGAATTCCTGCATAATCATAAAGAAACTTGATGAAAATAAGTCGGCCCTCTAATTTACTCTGGCCTCACAATCGACCACCACTCCCTGGTTGGTCATGTTGCTATAGCCCTTTACAAGTTGGCTAGGAGGGAAAACTTCTCACTTATCCATACTGGGGATTCGTCTTTTAAAAACGAGTCGGCTCTTCCGAATTATTTTGTTATTTCATTTCCACATGTGTCATCTGTTGACCGTGGTCATCGGGACGCTTCAGTTTTGCCGCGTATCTTTGTAACGATTAAAATCCCGCGATTCCCGCGCATCTGGCGGAACAGGCAGCACCGTTATTCTCTAGAGCTCACTTATCCCCTTTATTTAAGTGTGGGGACCAGATCTTCGCTTTACCCTTTCTGCTTCCACTTCGTCTTCTTCCTCCCCGCACGTGCTCTTTTTCTCTCACGCACGCACACCTTTCTCTCACCATTGCACCCAAGCTCTCCAAGGCTGCTAAGGGGAAGAAGACCTTGGGCTCGGTGGTGGACATTGCCGCTGCCGCCGCCGCTGCCGCCGCCGCTGCTGCTACGCCCGCATCGAAGTGGACAATCTCCGCCAACTGGGGCTGATCTCTGCTGACCCAGGACTCCCTCAAAGGATACGAGGAGTCCGGGCTCATCTCCGCCAGCATCTCCTGGCGCGCCGCCGGCGAGGAAACTGAACCATCACCGGCTGCCGGGGAGGTCGTCGTCTTCGGTGAGCATCTCTTCCGCGGCTTCACTCCCCCCGGCAATCTCTTTTTCCGTCAGGTCCTTGATTTCTACAAGCTTAGAATCCATGATCTTGCCCCCAATTCCATCTTGAATCTCTCCAATTTTGTAACTTTATGCGAAGATTATCTTCAAATCAAGCCGGATTTGGACTTCTTTCTTGAACTCTTCTACTATAATCCCCAACCTGAGCGTGCTGGTGGCCCACTTCTCAAATGTGGTGGTGTTGCTTTACAACGCCGCCATGGCTCTCTCTTTCCCAAACCTATTCTGCCGAGTCATATCAAGGACTGGCAGAAAACTTACTTCTATTGCAAGGACACGCCCCCTATGGATGAGCCCCATCTTCCCGACTTCTCTTCTGACAGTCTCCAGAAAAATGCGAACATGAAAGCCAAATGCTCTAAAGATGCTCGCCCAAAGGTTGACTCCTTGATGGGATGACTCCGCGCTCTTGTAGCACATGGACTCGGGGGAATGGACCTGGTTCTCTGTTGGACGACTTGGAGAATCCAGCCACTTAGTCCCAGGACTCGGCTAATTGTCGAGTACACTCGTTGTGTGACAGACGACCTCCGGATGACGGAGAATCAAGCCAGCACTACTGATATCAACCGATTGGTGAAGAAACTGACTGGCAAGCTGGTGAAGGACCAGGAAAGCTTTGGTCTTTCACCTTTCTGTATAACGACTCCTCCTCTAGCAGTAAGTTGCTCGAAACTTATACTTTGACTTTACTCTTACTGTACTTCAACTGCTTCTTTGTCTGATTGTACCTTTCTGAACTTGTGCATAGCTTACTGATAGCTGGTGGTCACCCAATGACCAAGGTGCCAGCGCTGAAAGCGACGAGGGCAATGAAGAAGAAATCCGGGAGTCCTCTCCTGGGGCTCCTGATGATGATGCCAGGGATCCTTCCGCTGGGAACCCACCAACTGCTGTGATGACTTCCTCTGGCGAGTCGTCTAGTGATAAGGACCCGGCCCCGACTCCTCGTAAGACTTTGAAGAGGAAGGAGCAAACTATAGTCCCAAAGGTGCGCCTCTCACGTCTTTCTCCAACTCAAGCTGCTCTTACTAAAGATCACAAACAATCACAGGGCGTACTAGCCGCCAGGGCAAGGAAGCTGAGGAGTAGTGGTCCAGCTGATGCTCCACTTGTGATTCCCACCACTCGGAAGCGCAAGTCGCCCACTGCTTCTCCTTCCTCGGCCGTGGACTCGTATGACTCCAGGGCCATGCCATCTTCTGACTCCAATGCCTCCTTGGACTTGGAGACCAATACTGGGTAAATCAACTTCTTCACTTATATTATTCCGACTTGTTTGTATTTCCTTTGCATGCATCTTTCTGTGAATTTGACTTATCTGGTACTTCTTTTTAGGGCTCGGCCTTCAACTAAAGTTGCAAAACTTTCTACTGCAACCGACGTCACATCGGCACACGAAGCTGAAACCCCACTGTCAACTTCAACTAGCACGAAGACGACTCCTTCAGTGGCTGCTTCCACTGGGGTCACTATTGCTACTATGCCACCACTGGCTCCTCAAGCCGAGTTGACAACTCGGACCCAATCTTCTCCTGCCACAAAGCCACAACCTGTGGCCCAAACTGTACACGCTATGACGAGTACTTCCCAGGTACCTCTCCCAGAATCTCACAAGGGACCTGCAGATCCTGCCTCCGGCCTTGTTATTGATTATAGCCGACTCCATATTGGGGAGAACAAGTCCTTCATGGATGCATGGGATGAGGCCTTCAAGTGGAATGAAGAGTCCACCAGGGTGAAGGGCGAGGAGCTGGCCAGCTTGATGGCTTTGAAGATGGTCCATACTGTAAGTTCTTCACCTTTTCTTGTACAAATTATTACCTCTTACCATACCAGTAGCCCCCAAGCGCCGGGTTGTTAGCCTGCGACAACTCGGAGCTTAATAGACTCTGAAACCTCTGTCTTTGATTTTAAAATTGATCCATGAGTAGCCCCCAAGCGCCGGGTTGTTAGCCTGCAACAACTCGGAGCTACCATCTGCACTGTACTTTACTGTTGAAAACTGAATTTTGAACCCTTGTAGCCCCCAAGTTCTGAGTTGTTTGTTCACAACATCTTGGGACTCATGGGCCAATTTCCTCTACTTTCATTGAAAAACCTTTAACTAGAAAATTTGTCTTACACTCCTTAAAGAAAAGAACTCCCTGTAGCCCCCAAGCGTCAAGTTGTACCTCTTTGACGACTTGGAGCTACCTCTAACACGTAACTCTTTGTGTTGTTGTTACAAGCCACTGTCTCTCGTATGCAGAGAGATATGCGAAAACTTGAGAAAAAGGTGGCTGCTTCCGCAAAATCTGCTGAAACTGAGAAGAACCATGCTCTCCAGCTTGAGAATGACTTGAAAAAAGTCTGTGCTGAGCTGGAAGATGAAAGGAAAGTGTCGTGGTGTTGTCACGGCAAGTTCTTCCTCAGGGAAGATGAGTTTCGGGGCCATTGATGACTGAAGTACGCTGGAACGGTTAATCTCGCCAAGGAACAAGGATTTACCCAGGTTCGGCCCCTCTGATTAGAGGTAAAGACCTACTTCCTGCTTCTTTGTTATTGCTCTTGATTGTATCTCGATTACAAGGACCCGGCTCCCACAACTTAGGAGCCGGCGACTTCTCTCTGGTGGCTAGGGTTTCTCTCTACTGATTGATGCTTGTCTCTACTGGTCGAAGCTTCTCGATCTAAGGTCCAGGACCCCCCTTATAAAGGTGGCGGGTTCCTGGACTTACAATCTGTATCGGGTCCTACTCATACACGGAGTCCTACTCTAGGCTTTGTCCTTCCAAACTGGAACTCCGGGTTGTACTTGGACTCCATCTTCGGACGGGCCTCTTTCTCCACACGGGCCTTGGCCGGCTTGTCTCCAGCCCAGCCCATGCGACTTGTCTTGTGACTCGGCATTGGCCTTCTTGGTCTTGGCGGGTCTACTTTCCGGGTCCATGGGCCTACCTATAAAGTATCCCCCCATCAGTAGCCCCCGAATTTATCTTGGGCGCAGCTTGGCGGCTTCCTCTGACTTGTTGGTTCGACTCCCTGGGTCGACTCCTTCCACTTGAGCCAAAGGCTCCAAAGTCGCTTGCTGCTAGCTCCAAGGTGAATTCCTGCATAAAAACATAATAAATATAAAAGATGAGTCTATCCTTAGCCCTTGCTCAAGTCATCACCCTTGCCCTTGCACATGCTGGCCGGGTCTGTTGTGACTCTTGCGAACAAGGACTAGACAATTTGACTTTCACTGCCACAGGACTCGTCATTCTGAGACAAGCCGGCTCCTTCCACATCTGTGGCTTTGACCTTTCTCTATTATAATTTCTTATCTGTCTGTTAGCCACTGAAACGTTTTTACTGAAACGTTATCCACAGTTAACTGTGGACCCACTCTGTAACTTTCTAGGGTTTTACCCCCCTTTATAAATCGCGAAGGGTTAGGTCTTAAACCTCACTTGCCCCTTCAGCTCAAAACCTCTCCTTCCTCTCTTCGCGCCCATCTCTTCCCGCGCCCAGCACGCACCGCCCGCACGCCATGGCTCCCAAGCGCACAAGGACCACATCCAAGGCCAAGGTATCCTCATCGAGCAGGACGGTGGACATCGCCGCCGCAGCCGCCGCCGCCGCCAAATCTTCCTCCAAGCGATCGATCTCCGCCGATTGGGGTGGATCTGTGGTCTCGGCGGAGCAATTGAAGACCCATAGGCTCTCAGGTTTGATTCCCTCTAGCGCTCAAGCTCGGGCCCCTGGGGATGAGGTTGTTCCCTCTCCCGCTAAGGGTGAAGTAGTTGTCTTCGTGGAGCACCTGTTCCGCGGATTTTCTCCCCCCGGCGATCTTTTCTTCCGCCAGCTCCTCGAACTTTACGAGCTGCGGATTCACGATCTGGCTCCTAACTCCATTCTAACTCTTTCCAATTTCGTCGTTCTCTGTGAGGATTACCTCCAGATTAAACCCGACATCAATCTCTGGCTTGAACTCTTCTACTGCAACCCTCAGCCCGAGACCTCTGGGGGCCCTCTTCTCCAATGTGGCGCCGTCGCTCTTCAACGGTGCCTCAATTCTGTCTTCCCAAAACCAATCTTTCCCAATCGCATCAAGGATTGGCAAAAAACCTTTTTCTATTGCAAGGATACCTCCCCTGCAAATGAACCCAAGCTTCCCTTGTTCTCTGAGGAACGCCTTCGGGCGACTCCTCTGATGAAAGCTAGGTGCCCAGAGGCCGCCCGGCCTAGAGTCGAGTCTCTAATTACTCGCATCCGGGCCCTCTTGTCCCATAACTTAGAGAATATGGATCTGGTCCGCTGTTGGACGACTTGGAGAATCCAGCATTTGAGTCCTAGGACCCGGCTGATCTGCTCATATACCAGATGTGCTGGCGATGACCTCCGAGTTACGGAGCAACTGTCTGATGGACCCGAACTTGGTCGACTTATCAAAAAGTTGACTGGGAAACCGGTGAAGGATCAAGCTCACTTCGGGCTCCAGCCCTTCTGCTCAACCAACCCAGCTCCTGCTGTAAGCATCACTCTCTACTTCATTTCTGTCTTGACATCACTTGTACTACTTACTAATTCACTTTTGTCTACTATGTTGCAGCTCACCGACTCCTTCTGGGAGCCGGCCTCTGGAGCTGGTACTAAGGATAAAGCTGAGGCTGAGGCTGAAGCTGAAGAAGAGATCCCTGCCACAGATCAAACCACTGTGGCAGAAGACACTGATGATGCGGATGAGGAGTCCTCCCAGGGGGCTCCCGCTGAAGATGGTGCTGCCGATGAGGAGTCCTCACCAGAGGCTCCAACTGAGAATGCTGATGAAGAGGAGTCCTCTCAAGAGGCTCCCATAGTGGAAGAGATTGACGATGACGAGTCCTCTCCAGAGGCTCCCACCACTAGGCAAACTGATACTACCTCTGCTGCTGCTCAGCCATCAATATCTGCAGAGTCCTCAGCTAGGAGTCACTCCTCGTCTTCTCCAGCCTCAAACAATAATGGTTCTCGAGATGCTGTTCCCAAGGTACCACTCTCACGAGTCCTTGGGTCCTCTCGCTCTCCTACTAAGCCTGAAGAACACGTGCAGAGTGTCATCGCCGCCAGAAAGAGGAAACTGCGCTCTGATGGGCCTGCAGATGCTCCTGAGCCTCTGCCAGCTTCACACCAGCGGAAATCGGCTTCTCCTCCCCAGAAGGACGATTCTTATCACTCTGGCATGTCAATGCCTTCTTCAGACTCTCAGGCCTCCTTGGACCTGGAGACCAATGTTGGGTAAGATTTCTTTGTTTCTATACTTGCATTCAAATGACTTCTGCCTTTTCCCTTTTCACTAATTCTGGTGCTGACTTCTATCCTTGTGTATTCCAGGGCTCGGCCTTGTGCCAAAGTGACCAAGCTCCCAGGCATGGTTGATATATCCTCTGGGCGTGGACCTGTTCCTCCTTCAGCTTCTGAAACAACCAGCACAAGGACAGGTCCTTCCATCGCTGCCTCAGCTGGTGCAACCACTACTCCTACCGTTCCCGAGTCCTCTTCGAAGGTTCGGGCGGCGACTCCAACAATAGTCCAGCCCAGTTCTGGTGCTGCGACTCCTGATTCTGTGCCTCAAGTTAATCCGGCTCCTGTCAAGCCGACTCCTGCAGCCTCTCCATCCATCAAGATCAAGTCATCTACTGACTACAGTCGACTTCGGGTGGCAGATAACATGTCATTTTCCGAAGCCTACGCTGAAGCAGTCGACTTGAACGATCAAGCTGCTAGGCTGAAGGACGACGAGCAAGCGGCTCTTAGGTCACTTCATATGGTTCATGAAGTAAGCTTTTCTGACTTCACCTTATATGCCTTGCTAGAATCATCCTATCCCAGTAGCCCCCAAGCACCTGTCTGTGGTGACTTGTGACTAGGATGGGTGCTTTGATTTGAAACTGAACTCAATTACTATATAAAAAGAATTTGCACACTGTAGCCCCCAAGCACTGAGTCCTTAGCTCTACTAGGACTCGGGGCTGCTAATTTACTGTCTGTCGGGTCCCTAGACCAAAAACTTTCGCACGAGTAGCCCCCAAGCGCCGAGTTGTCAGCTTGCGACGACTTGGAGCTACCAACATATGTAATTTACTGACACCTTACTTGAAGAAGAATTTTTGTTCTGCGAGTAGCCCCCAAGCGCCAAGTTGCTAACTTGTGGCGAATTGGAGCTGCAAACATGTCCACTCTACTCATACTTAACTTGATGAAAAATTCTGATCTGCCAGTAGCCCCCAAGCGCCAAGTTGCTAACTCGTGGCGACTTGGAGCTTATGGCTTGTCAACTAGGACTCATGCTTGCTTTTCTGATAGAAAGAATTGACTCCTGAGTAGTCCCCAAGCGCCAAGTTGTTAACTTGTGACGACTTGGAGCTCATGAGTTCTTTATTTGACTTGTGGAGCTCACTTGTGCTTTATGACTTGTAATTGCAGTGCATTGTTTCCAAGATGAAGAGAGAGATATGAAAGAACTTGAGGACCAGGCAGCTGCCAGTGTCAGGTCTGCCGTGGCCGAAAAAGAACACTCCCTTCAGCTTGAGAAGGATCTGAAGACCTTGGCTGCTCAACTGGAGCAGGTAAAGAAAGAGTTGGCTGAGGCCAAAAAGATTGCTCAGAAGGCACACAATGACCTACAAGCTGTGTTCAACACTTGCAAAAAAGGCATTGGTGCCATGTGTCAACACATATTTGGTGAGTTTATGACTTTTGCTTGCTTCCTTTTGCACCTTTCTGAATTGCTTTTCAACTAACGATGACTCCTTGATTTCCTCTCTGCAGGGGTTGACTCCCCAAAGCTTAAATTGCCCACAAGCAAGCAACTATCTGAGATGCTTGATTACTGTCATGGGCTACAAGAGGGAGCCCGTTCTGTGGTCAAGTATTTGAACCATAAAGGCAAGTGCCCCAAAGAACCTGAACGTCTGGTGGACGAGTTGTCCAGAGCACCAGGCTATATGCGTTTGTGGAAACAATCTGCCATGAGGAGATCCGCTATAAGGATACTTGCACTGGCACACAGCTACTACCCAACTGTCCTGGAGCCAGCAATGCTCACTATGGGGAAGTCAGAGCAGCATGAAGATGGCAAGCCCTTTACCCAGGATGACTTCAAAGCTGAAGAAAAATTGGTGCGGCCATATGCTTGTGAAATTGCCAATAAGATGGACCCTGAGGTATGGGTTCATCATTATGATTTGGAGAACAAGAGAGTCGCTCCAATAACTCCTGAGATAGTAAACTTTGGCCGCCCATCACAGGACCCATCTGGTGTATTCTCTTCTTCTGCCGGTCCGAGTTCATCGTCACCGGCGGCTCCTGTTCCAAGTACCGAGCCTACCCTGAAGACTCCTGCTGCGCCCACTCCTTCTAGAGCTGTCTCTGGAGACGCTCAGAAACAAGCAGAGCTTGCTAAGCATATGAAGAGTCCCAAGGGTACTGGATTGCAAACGAAGAGAGTCGCCACCAAGCCTCCATTGAAGCCGGCTCCTTCCTCCGCTGCTCAAGCACAAGGCAAATCCCCTGCTAAGAAGGACTCCTCGACTCCTGCTGTTCAAGCAAAGGACAAGTCGCCTGCTAAGAAGGACTCCTCGACTCTGGCGAAGGAGTCAGCTTCTCTAGAAGACAACCCTCTGAATGACTTTTGATTATTATGTAATGCTGTGTTACTATTGAGACTTTGTAATTATGCACTACTGGTGCTTTTAAACTATTGAGCTTGGTAGCTCTTTTGAGTTGTAATGGTGCACTACTGGTGCTTTAAACAATTGAGCTTGTTTAGCTATTTTAAAGTTTGTGCCAATCGGCTTGGTTCTTATAACCCGTCTAGTTTTTCACTGATGAATAAGTAGGCCCTGCATGACTTCTCTTACAGCTTGTGCTGACAAGTTCTTAACTCATATGTTCCTTGGGATCCATAAGAGAGAGAAACAAGTCATGCCTGTAGATAGATCATATTGTGCAGGATGCATCTGACTTACCAGCGAGAAAACTAGGAAAATTTGGCTACTGTGCCGGGTCCAAGAGTTTAAGCTTAACTTTTTTCACTGAAAAGCAAGCCCCCAAGAACCTGATGATCAAAATTTAAAGAACAAAGCGCACTCACTGGGTGACTCGACTAAAGGACTCATGTTCACAAAAGCCGGCTTTATTTCATTTGATCATAATAATTCGATTACATCTAGGGCATGGCTCACTGGGCTCATTGCCTTTCAACTCATGAATCTATTACAACTTAAGTATAATAAGGACGTAACTGAGCTATGTTCCAAGGCCTCTTTGCCTCTGCATAAGGATCTAGAGTATGAGCTGTATCAGCTCCTTTGCCCACACTTGCCGGCTCTCGCACATCCATTAGATAGTACGACCCGTTGTTCAAATTCTTACTTATGACGAACGGTCCTTCCCATGGTGGAGATAACTTGTGCATCCCTTCCTTATTCTGGACAAGGCGAAGCACTAGGTCTCCTTCCTGGAAAGTCCGGGTCTTGACTCTGCGTGCGTGATATCGCCGCAAGTCCTGCTGATAAACTGCTGATCTCTCAAGGGCTAACTCCCTTGCTTCTTCAAGTGCATCGACCGAGTCCTGGCGGGCGAGTTCATTTTCTGTCTCAACATAATTGGCGACTCGTGGCGAGTCATGCAACAAGTCGCTTGGCAAGACAGCTTCTGCTCCATACACCATGAAGAAAGGTGTGAAGCCAGTGGATCTGTTAGGAGTCGTCCTGATACTCAAAAGCACTGCTGGTAACTCCTCGACCCAAGACCCGTCGGCTCTTAGCAAAGGAACTCGGAGCCGAGGCTTAATTCCCCTCAGCAACTCCTGATTTGCCCTCTCTGCTTGTCCATTGGACTGTGGATGTGCCACTGAGGCTAGGTCGAGTCTAATGTTGTTCTCTCCACAAAACTTGGCCATCTCTCCAACTGATAAGTTGGTACCATTGTCTGTAATGATGCTGTGAGGATACCCAAAACGTGTTGCTATCTTTTTGAAGAATCTCACAGCTGATGCACCGTCGACTCTGCTGACGGGTTCCACTTCCACCCACTTGGTGAACTTGTCAACTGCTACTAGCAGATGGGTCTTCTGACAAGGCGACTTTGAGAAAGGGCCCACCATGTCGAGTCCCCAAACTGCAAATGGCCAAGTGATAGGGATGGTTCTGAGTTCTTGAGCTGGCACGTGGTCTTGCCTTGCGTACCTTTGACATCCATCACAGACTCGAACTATCCTTTCTGCATCCAAATGTGCTGTCAACCAAAAGAACCCGTGTCTGAAAGCTTTTGACACCAAGGATCTAGTGGATGCATGATGACCACAATCTCCTGCGTGAATCTCTTGTAATATTTGTTTGCCCTCTTCTGGAGACACACATCTCTGGTAGACTCCAGTAACGCTTCTTCTGTACAACTCGCCATCAATGACTGTGTAGGACTTGCATCGCCTGATGAGTTGCTTTCGCTTGACTTCATCCTTTGGGAGTTCACCCCGCAGGAGATATGCTAGGTAGGGCTCTGTCCACATTGGGATTGCTCGTGTTGCTGCTACCAACACCGACTCTGGGTCTGGAAAGGCTAACTCCTCCTCTGAGGGTAACTTTACTGAAGGATGATGGAGTTCATCCAAGAACACATTTGGTGGTACTTTCTCTCGACGAGAGCCGAGTCGTGATAACGCATCAGCAGCCTCGTTCTTGCGTCTGTCAATATGCTCCACTTGATAACCAGAAAAGAACCCGGCTATCTGTTCGACTGCTCTTCTATAAGCCGCCATGTTTGCATCCTTCGAGTCCCATGTTCCAGACACTTGCTGAGCTACGAGATCCGAGTCTCCAAAGCACCTGATACGCTTGATATTCATCTCCTTGGCCAAACGTAGGCCATGTAGCAAAGCCTCATACTCTGCCATGTTATTTGTACAATCAAAGTGTAATTGAAGTACATATGCTAACTTATCTCCCTTAGGCGATGTTAACACCACGCCGGCTCCTGAGCCTTCTAACTGTCTGGACCCGTCAAAGTGTATTGTCCAATACTTGGTGCAAGGGGCGCTTGGTGAAGATGTAAAATCTGTCCAATCATTGACAAAATCAACCAAAGCTTGAGACTTGATCGCTATCCTCGGCTCATATGTGATATGATAAGGACCCAACTCAATTGCCCACTTGGCGACTCGCCCTGTTGCCTCTCTGTTACGTATGATATCTGCCAGCGGTGCTGAACTCACCACCTTAATTGGATGCTCTTGGAAATAATGCTTGAGCTTTCTACTTGCAAGAAAAACTCCATAGACCAACTTCTGCCACTGTGGGTACCTTTGCTTTGACTCTGTGAGGACTTCACTGATGTAGTAGACAGGTCTCTGCACTGGGTACTCCTTTCCTTCCTCTGCACGCTCCACAACTACTACTGCACTGACAACTCTCTCGTTGGCAGCTACATATAATAGCATGGGCTCCTTATCTGTAGGAGCTGCAAGCACTGGTGCTGTTGACAAAGTTTTCTTCAACTCCTCAAAAGCACGGTCAGCCTCTTCATCCCATAGGAATTTATCTGACTTCTTCAGGAGTCGGTAGAGAGGACCCGCCTTCTCCCCGAGTCTTGAAATAAACCTGCTTAGAGCTGCCACACATCCAGTGAGCTTTTGAACGTCCTTCAAACAAGTCGGCCTCTGCAAGTTATGGATAGCCTTGATTTTCTCTGGATTTGCCTCAATGCCTCTCTCTGAAACGATGAAGCCTAGGAGTTTGCCCGCAGGGACTCCAAAAACACACTTGGTCGGGTTGAGCTTCATCTTGTATTTGCGTAGGTTCTCAAAGGTTTCTGTCAGGTCTGCTATCAGAGAGTCGGCCTTCTGAGACTTGACCACTACATCGTCCACATAAGCATGAATATTCCTTCCAATCTGTTTTTTGAAACAATTCTGAATACATCTCTGATATGTAGCTCCTGCGTTCTTGAGTCCAAAGGGCATTGTTGTGTAACAAAATGCTCCAAAGGGCGTAATGAAGGACGTTTTCAACTCATCCTCTATGTTGAGTCTGATCTGATGGTACCCTGAATATGCATCCAAGAAACAAAGCAACTCTGACCCCGCTGTGGAGTCGATGATCTGGTCGATGCGAGGTAGTGCAAACGGGTCCTTAGGGCAATGCTTGTTAAGACCTGTGAAGTCGATGCACATCCGTAACTCTCCTGTCTTCTTTGGTACCAACACTGGTGTCGTGGTATGAACCGACGGTGAAGATACGGGACTATGTACGCGTGGGCATCGTCGATGTGGGTTAGTAGACGAACGACACAGGAGACAAGATTTATACAGCTTCGGGACCCGGGAAACATCATCCGGTAATATCCCTACGTGCTGTTTGTGGCTAGGTTTTATTCCTCTCATGGTGGAAGTCGCCGATGGGGCGGCTCCTCTTGGTTGTGTTGGGTCTGTCGGGGCTATCTTGAGCGTGCCCTCTTGGGGCGCCTTGCCCCTCCTTATAAAGGTGGAGGAGGCCGGCTTACATGTCGAGTCCTCTTAGAACTCGGCTAATCTTAATACAAGTCGGTAAGGCGAGTCATTTTCCTATTCTGACTAGAGTCGGCCTGCTGGGCTTCCTCCTGATGGGCCTCGTTAGTACTCCTTGCGGGTACCCGTGTCCCATATCCACGACAGTAGCCCCCGAGCTTTCGGGTGACTTGTAGAGTCATGCGAAAGGTCTTGACTTGTTGAAGAAATGGGACACAGAGTCCGTGCCGGGTTCTTTGCCGGCTTGTCGATGTCGATGATGTCGCGGCACCCGGCTCTGCATTTGCCGGGTTTTCGATGTAGACTTTGCCGAGTTATTGACGAGGATGTTGTCGAGTCGTCATTTGCCGAGTTGTTTGGCGAAGATGTTGTCGAGTCGTCGATGCCGACTTCTCCGGTCGAGTCGTCGATGCCGACTTCTCCGGTCGACTTGTTAATGCCGGCTTCTCTTGCCGACTTGTTAATGCCGACTTCTCCTGTCGACTTGTCGATGCCGGCTTCTCTTGCCGACTTGTGCTGAAGTGACTCGGAATTTTTCTCCAAGTCCTCTTGATGAGATATATGACTTTGCTCGAGTTTGTTTACACACATATATATGTAGCCCCCGAGTGCCGGGTCGTTTGCCTGCGACGACTCGGGACTCCTTGGTGTATAACTCCTTTTCTTGAGCATTTGAACGGTCTAGCCCCCGAGTGCCGGGTTGTCTGCCTGCAGCAACTCGGGACTCCTTTTGAGGTACCTGAAATAAAATTGTGTATGCATTATACCGTTCATGACGTATGAAAAGGATTAAATAAATATTATAACGATTTGATTTATTTGTGTTCAAGTGATTAATCGTCCGACTTGTCTAAGTAGGCTTTCGCGGCGACTTTTTTCATGCAATATGATTTTGCTCTGTCGACAAAGGCCTCTGTGCTTCAGAGTCGATCTGGCTTTGTTCATACGCACTACTTGGTCTATTGCGTTTCGCATCTGACTTAGCAAAGAAACGAACGTCCATCTCCTGAGCCAGGATACCTATGTTTGGACCGCGCATCTGGCAGCTTGTCCTCTTTGGCAACCATAACTCAGAAGAATTAATAGCCCCCGAGATTGACTCAAAGGTAGCAGATTTATTTTAATTTAATTGACTGAAAATAAAAATATGGAATTTAAATATAAAGAGACAACTTAGCTGTTTATTCTTCTGTGTTGATGACGCTCATGAGTCGACGAGGAAGCCGTCCGAGTCATTTGGACCCGGTCGCCGATTTGTTAGCGCATCCGCGTACACCTTTTTTTTTTGTTGCTATATGTGACCAAGCTGACCAGCTTGTCTTTTCTTTCCTTCCTCTGATTACTTTCCTCTTTCACGTTTGCTTCTTTTGGACCAACTAGCACTTATTTCCTTGGCAGGAGATACAATCAGGCGGTCCGGCTCCTCATCCGACGCTTACTCTGTTTTGACTTGTCCAAGTAGTACTAGTACCCGGTTTGGCTTTTTTTTCTTGCACTCGGTAGATGCTTGGTCTCCGTGCGTGGAGTAGTAGTATTTGGAGTTGGATACGACTCTCCTCCTTCCTTTCTCTTGGAACCTTAGTTTGTACGCATCCTATATTTGAAACAGTACTTCTTTCCTTTGATTTGAATCAGCTTTGCTGATACG
The DNA here is from genome assembly GCA_012064385.1 of Puccinellia tenuiflora. Classification (NCBI taxonomy): domain Eukaryota; kingdom Viridiplantae; phylum Streptophyta; class Magnoliopsida; order Poales; family Poaceae; genus Puccinellia; species Puccinellia tenuiflora. The sequence continues at coordinate 330,848 of QRDG01000961.1, read as the reverse complement.
GAACAGCTCGGAAAAATTCTGATCTTGTATGCTTGCTTATACGCACGTGAGAGCAGTGGTGATGTCGAGCTCCCGCGCCCACCGTGTAGATGAAGAACTTGAAGCGTCCGAGTCGCTTGATCGATGCGGTGATGAACTCGCCATCGTCGTTGATGAAGATTGGACCCATCGAATTGTGAATCCACGCGCACTTAGCCCCACGGTGGGCGCCAACTGTCGTGGTATGAACCGACGGTGAAGATACGGGACTATGTACGCGTGGGCATCGTCGATGTGGGTTAGTAGACGAACGACACAGGAGACAAGATTTATACAGCTTCGGGACCCGGGAAACATCATCCGGTAATATCCCTACGTGCTGTTTGTGGCTAGGTTTTATTCCTCTCATGGTGGAAGTCGCCGATGGGGCGGCTCCTCTTGGTTGTGTTGGGTCTGTCGGGGCTATCTTGAGCGTGCCCTCTTGGGGCGCCTTGCCCCTCCTTATAAAGGTGGAGGAGGCCGGCTTACAAGTAGAGTCCTCTTAGAACTCGGCTAATCTTAATACAAGTCGGTAAGGCGAGTCCTTTTCCTATTCTGACTAGAGTCGGCCTGCTGGGCTTCCTCCTGATGGGCCTCGTTAGTACTCCTTACGGGTACCCGTGTCCCATATCCACGACAACTGGATTGGCCACCCACTCTGGGTGAAAAACCTCCTTGATGAACTCGGCTGCGAGGAGCCGAGCCACCTCCTCTCCTATAGCTTTCCTCCTGTCATCATGAAACTTGCGCAGACCCTGCTTAACTGGTCTTGCATTAGGATTAACATGTAAGCTGTGCTCGGCGAGTTCTCTCGGGACTCCTGGCATGTCAGATGGCTTCCATGCAAAGACGTCCCGGTTCTCACGGATGAACTCGACGAGCGCGCTTTCCTATTTATCAGAGAGGTGCGCCCCAATAGTGAACTGCTTGGAAGAGTCACCAGGGGTAAAGTCGACTTGCTTTGTGTCCTGAGCTGACTTGAATTTCATCTTCTCCTCTGTGGCCGGTTTCTTAAGGACCGAGTTGTCCTCCGGGTCCACGTTTGCCTTGTAAAACTTCAGCTCCTCTTGAGCACAAGCTGTCTCAGCCATAGCTGCATCACCTAACTCACACTCCAATGCCATCTGTCTGCTGCCATTAACTGTAATGACTCCTGCTGGACCTGGCATCTTGAGCTTCAAGTAGACATAACATGGCCTGGCCATAAACTTAAAATATGCAGGCCGACCAAATAGAGCATGGTATGGACTCTTAAGATCCACTACCTCAAAAGGCATAATTTCTGAACGAAAATTCTCCACTGTGCCAAAAGCAACCTCAAGGTAAATCTTACCAATAGGTTTGGCCGACTTCCCTGGTACTATCCCATGGAACACTGTCTCTGTTGGAATTAGCTGTCTATCTTGCAGCTGCATCCTCTTGAATGTGTCATAATATAAGATGTTGATACTGCTTCCACCATCCATAAGCACTTTGTTCAACGTATAGCCCCCAACTTGAGGTGCCACTACCAAGGCTAGCTGCCCTGGCTCGTCGACTCTTGCTGGATGATCTGCCCGACTCCATGTGATGGTTTGCTCTGACCACCTGAGCCACTGTGGAAGGGCCGGCTCTACTGCATTAACTGCTCTAACTTTCAACTTCTTGGAACGTTTGGACGTACTAGTCGTGAAGACATGGTAGCTGCCACGACTCGGGTTTTGCTGCCAAGTTGTGACATAATACTGACCATTGCCATCATGGAGCTGCTTCGGGTTCTGCTGGAACCCGCCCTGCTGGTTACCTCCTCCTTGAGGTTGGTTGGGATTATTGCCGGCTCCTCCACCATTATTGCCGGGTCCTCCGGCTCCATTGTTTCCTCTATATCCACCATTGTTGTTACCTCCTCCTGGCCCTTGGAACCTGGCGCGCTGCAAATCTACGCACTGTCCCAAGGTATGACCACATCTACCGTTCTTGGCATGTTTAGGGCATGGAATCCTCAAGACCTCCTCTGTGCTTGGAGTACGGCCTTGGTATCCACCAGAATTATTGTCCTTGCGTCTGACCCCAGTGTTTGTGTTGGCCACTAGGTCAGAGTTGTCTCCATACGGCCGCTTGCCACCTCCTTGATTCTGGTTTTGATTCTGGTTCTGATTCTGACCATTGCCACCTTGTCCTTTAGTTCCTTCCTCCTGATCCTTTGTTTTGTCTGTGGCAGCGTGCTTATTAGCACCTGCCATGATCTCACCAATCGTAAGGGGAATACCTTGATTCAAGCTCTCCTTCATACGACCTAGCTTCCAACTCAAGGGATTGTAACTGCAATTTCTCTCCATCGCCATTAACACTGAAACTGGTGGGAGTCCTTGTGAGGAGTTAATGATCTCTGAGACTCGCTTCATCCAGTGCCTTGCTGACTCGCCCTTCCTCTGGACACATCGCTCCAGGTCCTCAATGGTGCTGAGCTTTTTGCATGTGCCCTGGAAGTTCTGAATAAAAGCCGCCTTCAATTGCTCCCAAGAGTTGATTGACCTAGGAGGCAAGTTGCGCATCCAAACCTTGGCTGCTCCCTCCATCATAAGATACATGAACTTGGCACACAGATTACCTGTGGCATTGCGAATACTCATCGCCATCTCGTATGTACCCAACCAAGAGGTCGGGTCCATGTTGGGCTCATAGTTTGGAACCTTGCGCGGCTCCTTGAAACTGCTGGGGAAGGACTCGGACCTGATGGCATCAGACAAACACTCTGGTCCTGTTAATGCTGGGGAAGCACCAGGAGAAGTCACCTCCTCGTGCACCCGGGTTGGCTGAGGCGGGTTGTGTGCACCCACTAACGCTCTGTCCCTCTCTGCCTCCCGAGCTCTTGCTGCTTCTCTTTCTCGTCGTTGCCTTGCTTCATCAACCACTAGCTGAGCTTGTGAAGCGGTTGGTATATTTGCACGATTCCTCACTAGTTCACGACGCCTTGCACTCGTAGAGTTGGCCGGGTTGGACTCACCGTGCCGACTCCTCGTGCCTGAGTTGAAAGGTGTTGAATGTAGCCTACTTGCATCTGGAAAAGTTGGATACAAAGCCTGCTGAGTCAAGGCTGTCTTCAGCAGCTCGATAGCATCACGAGTCTCCTGACCCGCTGGTCCCTCTGGTACCAAGATATTCTCCAATCTCAGAGTCGCCGCATGAACGTTGTCCATTGGATTGGAGTAATGTCCCTCTGGGGTGTGAAATCTGTTGGGCTGAGATCCTAAGCCACCAGATGCTCCTCCTCCGACTCCTCCTTCAGGCGGTGGTCCGTTGGTACGGCTGCCTCCCGGTCCTTCTGGGGGTGGTGGTGGTGGTGGTGCTCCTCCGGCTCCTCCTGCGGCGCCTCCTGCTGCCGCTGAGCCTCCTAGTCCGGCTCCTCTGCCTGAACCATTAGGTGTGATGAATAGATTGGTTGGATTGATGTGGACTCCATCATGCAAGCGACTCCTGGCTCTACGGTGTTGAATTGAAGTAAGCTCCTCGCGGCGCCTCCGCACAATTTGAGCTTCATCCTGGACTCGGGCCTGCTCCTCGGCCAGTCTACGATTTGCCTCCGTGATGTCAGCTAGCTGCTTCTGCAACGCAACGCGAGCGTTGGTTAACTCGGCCGCCCTCTCTGCGGCATTATTTGCATTGATTTCCTTTGTCAATAGAGCCGGATCAAACTGATTGTTTCCAGACATGTAGACTCCCACAATACGAGCGCGTACTGGCGACTCCTCATAATCCTCTTCCTCTATCCCATACCCAAGTCGATCTTCAAACAAGGGTAGGATGGACTCTGAATCTGCATCGTAATCTGAATCTGACTCTTGCATCATCTCTGGTTTCTCAGCTTGGGGTTCCTCAGACTCGGCGATGATGCCGACCTCTGAAGTTCCGACCGACTCCTCGCCGTCGGACTCGACGACAACGGTTGGCTCTGGTACTGACTCCGCCGAGTTCGCGCGAAGACCCGACGTGCAAACCATCCCGACGAACACGTTGATTCCTCCAAAGACAAGCTGGTATCCTTCGTCGACCTCGTTCATCTCCGAAGTCCAGCCTGAGTCGTCGATCTCTGTTTCTCCATGCTCATCTGTGTAGACCCGCCCGATGGCGAGTTTCTCCATAGCTCGACGAGCAGCTCCAACGATCTCAACTCCTTTCGCCACCATAGGCCCCACGGTGGGCGCCAACTGTCGTGGGGTTGTCACGGCAAGTTCTTCCTCAGGGAAGATGAGTTTCGGGGCCATTGATGACTGAAGTACGTTGGAACGGTTAATCTCGCCAAGGAACAAGGATTTACCCAGGTTCGGCCCCTCTGATTAGAGGTAAAGACCTACTTCCTGCTTCTTTGTTATTGCTCTTGATTGTATCTCGATTACAAGGACCCGGCTCCCACAACTTAGGAGCCGGCGACTTCTCTCTGGTGGCTAGGGTTTCTCTCTACTGATTGATGCTTGTCTCTACTGGTTGAAGCTTGGCTTACTACGATCCAGGACCCCCCTTATAAAGGTGGCGGGTTCCTGGACTTACAATCTGTATCGGGTCCTACTCATACACGGAGTCCTACTCTAGGCTTTGTCCTTCCAAACTAGAACTCCGGGTTGTACTTGGACTCCATCTTTGGGCGTGTCTCCTTCTCCACACGGGCCTTGGCCGGCTTGTCTCCAGCCCAGCCCATGCGACTTGTCTCGTGACTCGGCATTGGCCTTCTTGGTCTTGGCGGGTCTACTTTCCGGGTCCATGGGCCTACCTATAAAGTATCCCCCCATCAGAAAGCTTCTGCTCATAACAAGAAGATTGCTGAGAAAGCCATCAAGGATTTGAACGTTGGCCTTGACCGCTGCCGCACTGGCATCAAAGTGATGATCCAGCGCATCTTTGGTACTTTCTGTTCTTTCTCTGTTTTGTACTTGAACTGTTAATTATTTGCCTTGCTATACTGATCCGCTGCAATTCTTTCAGGCTCAGCTTCTTCAAAAATGAAACTAGGAGTCGGCCCACAAATGAACGAGCTGTTGGATCACTGCCATGGCTTGCAGGAGGGTGCCAAAGCCATTGTCACTTATCTGTCTCCTCAGAAGAAGTGTCCTTCAGCTCCTGAGCGTCTGGTGAGAGAGTTATCTCGAGCTCCTGCCTATGTGAAGGCTTGGAAGGAGTCTTTTTTCAGGCATGCAGCTGTCCGAGTCCTTGCCTTGGCACGGGCATACTATCCAACGACTGTGGAGCCTGCACTGTTTACCTTGGGCAAGCCGGAACAACATGAAAATGGCTCCCCTTTCATCAATGATGACTTTGAAAGACTGCATAAGTCCTTGAGGCCTTTTGCTTGCCAGATTGTCAAAGACATGGACTCCGAGATATGGACACATCAATACGACTCCAAAAACCAGAAATCATGGTGACTCCTCCAGTTGTGGAGTTCGGCCGCCCTTCACAATTGTCTGTTGGTGCGTCCACTTCCACGGGTCCTGCATCATCAACCCCTGCGGCACCTGTTCCTGCTCGAGCTCGTCCAGAGGATGCTGTCGACTCCTAGGATCCAGATGAAGGAGTCGCCCCTGTGACGAAGGATCCCTCTGCACCTGGCATCTCTGCTCAAGGTGCCGCTGCTAATGCTTCAAGTTCCGCTCCTGCACAATCAGCTCATCCTTTGGATGATTGTTAGATTTTATCTTTAACTGATGTCGTGCTGTCAGGCTTTTGGGATGTAAAACTTTTATCTTTGTAATGACATGCTTTGCATATCTTGGTTCTATGTGATAGGCTTTGCTTTTTTGCCCAGTTTATTTAAATTGTTTTGGTTCTTATAACCCATCTGAAATTTATACTGATGAATAAGTAGGCCTCGCGTGACTTTTACTAACAGTTTCGCTATAACAAGTCCAACTTCTCCTAAGTCCTTTTTAGGCTTCATAGGAGTTCAGGACGAGTTATGCCTGTAGTATTTAGTCAAAATTTTGCGAGTTGCATCTAACTTACCAGATAAAAATCAGGAACGAGTCGGCTTCTGTGCCGGGTTCAAGAGTCTAAAGCTTGAATTTTTTTCTGAAAGACAAGCCCCCAAGAACCTCAAGATCAAAACGTAATAAAGCACACATACTGAGTGTTTCGACAAACAATTTCAATTTCAAATGCAGTCGGCTTTATTTCCTTTGATCACAATAATCATGATACAATGTATGGAGAGCTCACTGGGCTCATTGATAACTTGCATATCTTGCTTACAAGGATTAACTGTAGTATGGACGCAACTGAGCAATGTTCCATGGCCTCTTTGCCTCTGCATATGGATCTAGAGTATGGGATGTGTCAGCTCCTTTGCTTTCACTTGCCGGCTCTCGTACATCCATTAGATAGTATGACCCATTGTGCAAGTTTTTGCTGATAACAAATGGTCCTTCTCATGGAGGAGATAAATTGTGCATCCCTTCCTTATTTTGGACTAGGCGCAACACTAAATCTCCTTCCTGAAAAGTCCGAGTTCTGATTCTACGTGCGTGATATCGCCGCAAATCCTGCTGATAAACTGCAGATCTCTCAAGGGCTAACTCCCTTGCCTCTTCAAGTACGTCCACTGAGTTCTGGCGAGCAAGCTCGTTCTCTGTTTCGATGTAATTGGTGACTCGTGGAGAGTCGTGAAGTAAATCACTGGGAAGGACTGCTTCTGCTCCATAAACCATGAAGAACGGCGTGAAGCCAGTAGATCTATTAGGAGTCATCCTTATGCTCCAGAGTACTACTGGTAACTCCTCAACCCAGGACTCGGCGGCTCCTAACAGGGGAACTCTTAATCTGGTCTTGATCCTTTTGAGCGACTCCTGATTTGCACGCTCAGCTTGTCCATTGGATTGTGGGTGTGCCACCGAGACTAGATCGAGTCGGATATTGTTTTCTCCACAAAACTTGGCCATCTCACCAACTGACAAATTTGTTCCATTGTCTGTGATGATGCTATGTGGATATCCAAATTGCGTGGCTATCTTTTTGATGAACCTGACAGCAGATGCTGCATCGACTCGGCTGACGGGTTCAACTTCAACCCACTTGGTGAATTTGTCAACTGCAACTAGCAGGTGAGTTTTGTGACAAGGTGACTTTGAGAAATGACCCACCATGTCAAGCCCCCAAACTAAAAACGGCCAAGTTATTGGTATAGTTCTGAGCTCCTGTGCTGGCACATGATCTTGCCTGGTGTACCTCTGACAACCATCATAGACTCGGACTATCTTTTCTACATCCAAGTGTGCTGTCAACCAGAAGAAACCATGTCTGAAAGCTTTGGATACTAGGGACCTTGTTGATGCATGGTAGCCACAATCTCCTGCGTGGATCTCTTGCAAGATTTGCCTGCCCTCCTCTGGGGACACACACCGTTGGTAGACTCCTGTAGTGCTTCTGTGGAACAACTCTCCATTGATGACTGTATATGACTTGCATCGCCTAACAAGTTGTCTTCTCTTAACTTCATCCTCTGGGAGTTCCCCACATAGGAGATAAGCAAGATACGGCTCTGTCCAAGCTGGGATTGCCCGAGTTGCTGCTACCAATGCTGACTCCGGGTCCAGAAAGGCGAGTTCCTCTTCTGAAGGTAACTTGACTGATGGGTGATGGAGTTCATCTAGGAAGACATTTGGTGGTACTTTCTCTCTTCTAGATCCCAACCTTGATAATGCATCTGCCGCCTCGTTTTTTCGACGATCAATGTGTTATACTTGGTAACCGGAAAAGAACCCGGCGACCTGGTCAACTGCTGTCCTGTAAGCTGCCATGTTTGCATCCTTTGAGTCCCAAGTTCCAGATACTTGCTGGGCCACGAGATCTGAGTCTCCAAGGCACCTGATACGCTTGACGTTCATTTCTTTGGCCAAACGGAGTCCATGTAGCAATGCCTCATATTCTGCCATGTTGTTTGTGCAATCAAAGTGCAACTAAAGGACATAGGCCAACTTATCTCCCTTAGGTGAAGTCAGAACGACGCCGGCTCCTGATCCTTCGATTTGTCTCGACCCGTCAAAGTGCATTGTCCAATACTTGGAGCATGGAGTGTTTGGTGAGGATGTGAAGTCGGTGTAGTCATTGACAAAATCAGCCAAAACTTGTGACTTGATCATTGTGCGTGGCTCATAGGCGATGTGGTAAGGACCCAATTCAATTGCCCACTTGGCGATTCGTCCCATTGCATCCCTGTAGCGAATTATATCTGCTAGTGGTGCTGAACTCACCACCTTGATAGAGTGCTCTTGAAAATAATGCTTGAGCTTCTGACTAGCTAAAAAGACTCCATATACCAGCTTCTGCCACTGTGGGTACCTTTGCTTGGAATCGGTGAGTACCTTACTACTGTAGTAAACAGGACGCTGCACTGGGTACTCCTTTCCTTCTTCCTTGCGTTCCACCACTATCACTGCGCTGACAACTTTCTCATTGGCAGCTACATATAGTAACATGGGCTCCTTATCTGTAGGAGCTGTAAGGACTGGTGCTGTTGATAAAGTTTTCTTCAACTCCTCAAAAGCATCGTTAGCTTCTTTGTCCCATAGGAATTTGTCTGACTTTTTCAGGAGTCGGTAGAGAGGACCTGCCTTCTCTCCGAGTCGTGATATGAATCTGCTTAAAGCTGCAACACAACCTGTGAGTTTCTGGACATCCTTCAAACAAGTCGGCTTTTACAGGTTGTGTATAGCCTTGATTTTCTCTGGGTTTGTCTCGATCCCTCTCTCTGAGACGATGAAGCCAAGTAGTTTCCCTGCTGGAACTCCAAATACGCACTTGCCAAGATTCAACTTCATCTTGTACTTGCACAGATTGTTGAATGTTTCTGTTAGGTCATCAATCAAGGAGTCTGCTCTTTGTGATTTGATAACCACATCGTCCACATATGCGTGAACATTCTTCCAATTTGCTCTTGAAAACAATTCTGAATACATCTTTGGCATGTTGCTCCTGCATTCTTAAATCCAAAGGCATTGTTTTGTAGCAATAAGCTCCAAAGGGTGTTATGAATGAGGTTTTCAGCTCGTCCTCCTCATTGAGTCTGGTCTGATGATAGCCTGAATAAGCATCCAGGAAACAAAGTAACTCGGAGCCTGCTGTGGAATCAATGATCTGGTCAATGCGTGGTAGGGCAAAAGGATCCTTAGGACATGCTTTGTTTAGACCTGTGAAGTCGATACACATACGTAACTCTCCTGTCTTCTTTGGCACTAACATTGGATTGGCCACCCACTCTGGATGAAACACCTCTTTGATGAAATCGGCCGCAAGAAGTCGGGCCACTTCTTCTCCTATAGCTTTTCTTCTATCACCATGAAACTTGCGAAGTCCTTATTTTATTGGTCTTGCGTTAGGGTTAACATGTAAGCTGTGCTCGGTGAGTTCTCTCGGGACACCTGGCATGTCAGAGGGCTTCCATGCGAAGACGTCCCGGTTCTCACGGATGAACTCGACGAGCGCGCTTTCCTATTTGTCAGAGAGATGAGCCCCCATAGTGAACTGCTTGGAGGAGTCACCGGGGGTGAAATCAACTTGCTTTGTGTCTTGAGCCGACTTGAATTTCATCTTCTCCTCTGTTGCCGGCTTCTTGAGTACTGTATTGTCCTCCGGGTCCACATGGGCCCTATAAAACCTGAGCTCCTCTTAGGCACAAGCTGTTTCTGCCATAGCTGCATCTCCTTGCTCACACTCCAATGCTATCTGCCTACTACCATTGACTGTGATGGACTCCTTTTGGTCCCGGCATCTTCAACTTCAGATATGCATAACATGGCCTTGCCATGAACTTGACATATGCAGGACGTCCAAAGAGAGCGTGATATGGGCTATGGAGGCCCACAACCTCAAAAGGCAAGATCTCTGATCTATAATTCTCAAAAGTGCCGATAGCGACTTTCAGGTAAATCTTACCAATGTGTTTTGCCGACTTCCCCGGTACTATCCCATGAAAAACTGTCTCTGTCGGTATGAGCTCCCTGTCTTGCAACTTCATCCTCTTGAATGTATCATAGTATAATATGTTGATGCTGCTACCACCATCCATGAGTACCTTATTAAGCGTGTATCCTCTGACTTATGGTGCTACCACCAAGGCTAGCTGCCCCGGGTCGTCAACTCTTGGAGGGTGATCTGCCCGACTCCAAGTGATAGGCTGTTCTAACCATCTTAGCCATTGTGGAACTGCTGGTTCCACGGCATTTACTGTGCGAACTTTCAACTTCCTTGCTTGCTTGGAGGTGCCGGTGGTGAAGCCGTGATAGCTCCCTTGACTCGGACGATGTGGCCGAGTTGTTATGTAATACTGCCCCTGATTATCATGAAGCTGCTTAGGGTTCTGTTGAAATCCTCCCTGGTTCCCTTGCTGGTTTCCTCCACCATTGCTGGGTCCTGGGTTGTTTCCGGCTCCTCCACCATAATTACCAGGTCCTCCATTATTACCTATATATCCATCGTTTCTACCTCCATTATTGCCATGGTTTGCCGGGTTGTTTTTCCACTGCTGCAGATCGACACATTGCTCTAGGGTATGCCCGCACCTGCCGTTCCTGGCATGGCGAGGACACGAACTCTGCAAGATTTCTTGAGGAGTCGGTCTGCGTGCCTGGTAACCTTGTGAGTTGTTGTCCCTGCGTCTGTTCCCTGAACTGGTGTTAGCTACCAAGTCGGAGTTGTCATACGGTCGCTTAGTCCCTCCATGATTTTGGTTCTAGTTTTGATTCTGGTTGTGATTCTGACCACTACCACCTTGGCCCTTTCCGACTTCTTCCTGGTCCTTGGTTTTATTCGTGGCTGTGTGCTTGTTAGCTCCTGCCATGATTTCTCCAACGGTAATTGGCATGCCTTGATTCAGACCGTCCTTCGTACGCCCTAGCTTCCAACACAGGGGATTAAAAGTGCAGTTCCTTTCCAGGGCCATCAACATAGAAATTGGTGGGAGTCCTTGCGAAGAATTGATGATCTCAGAGACTTGCTTCATCCAATGCCTTGCAGATTCTCCTTTCTTCTAAACACATCTTTCTAAGTCCTCAATGGTACCCAATTTCTTGCAGGTGCCCTGAAAGTTTTGAATGAAAGCGATCTTCAATTGCTCCCACGAGTTGATTGACCTAGGTGGTAAGTTTCTCATCCAAGCTTGAGCTGCTCCGTCCATCATAAGATACATAAACTTTGCACACAAATTGCCAGTTGCATTGCGAATACTCATTGCCATCTCATAACTACCGAGCCAGGAAGTCGGATCCATATTGGGCTCATAATTACCGACCTTGCGTGGCTCCTTAAAGCTGCTTGGGAAGGACTCGGCTTGAATTGCTTCTGACAAACACTCTGGACCTGTCAAGGAAGGTGAACTTCCAGGCGAGTTGACTTCTATGATTGCACGAGTCGGCTGGACTCCTGGTGCTGCTGTTGCTGGCGCTGGCCCACCAACTCCTGTAGCTTATGGGGCTCTGGCCGCGGCAGCCCTCCCGTTCCTTGCTTCATCAACTCGTCTTTGAGCTTCCGAAGCAGTGGGTACATGTGGTTGATTCCTTGCCATTTCACGGTGTCTTGCGCTCGATGACCCGGCCGGATGAGACTCGTCGTGCCGACTCCTTGTTCTGGAGTTATACGAAGTTGAGTGAAGTCTGCTTGCGTCTGGAAAGTTAGGGTAAAGAGCTTGCTGTTGCAATGCTGTTTTCAACATGCCTATGGCGAGTCATGCTTCCTGTCCCGTTGGATTCTCATTGAGTGGAATTCTCTCTAGTACCATGGTTGCTGCATGTACATTATCCATTGGGTTTGAGTAGTGCCCTGCGGGTGTATGAAACCTCTGCGGTAGAGGACCCATACCGCTGACTCCTCCTCCAGGTGGTGGGGGTGGTGCATTGGCTCCAGCTCCTGCTCCGACTCCTCCGTTTCCTCCTGGCGGTGGTGGTGGTGGTGCTCCTGCTCCGGGTGCTGATCCTCCGGCTCCTGCACCTGGACCTGTTGGTGTCTGAAACAAGTTGGTTGGATTTATGTGAACTCCTTCATGCAGTTGGCTCCGAGTCCTCCGATGCTGAATTGAGGTGAGCTCTTGCTGGCGATTGCGCACTGCTGCTGCTTCTGCTTGTACGCGCTCACGCTCTGATTGTATGCGAGCTTGTTCAGCTTGTATGCGTGTTTGTTCTGCTTGCACGAGGGCTTGGTCCGCCACCAATCTGTGATTTGCTTCTGCTACATCTGCTAATTGCTTCTCTATTGCCTCACGAGCCGCGATCAAATCTTCTGCACGAGCCGCCGCATTGTCTGCCGTAGTTTCCTTTGTTAGAAAGTTGGGGTCGAATTGACTTCCACCAGCATTGCCTCCACCGTTTTCAGGTCCGGACATGTACACTCCAACGTGATGTGGACGTGTTGGTGATTGCACGTACTCCTCCTCGATTCCATATCCGAGTCGATCTTCGAATAGGGGTAAGATTGATTCTGAATCAGCATCGTAGTCTGGCTCTGAACCCGACTCCGGCAGCATCTCCGGCTCCTTTTCTTTGGCGACTATGCCGACTTGTGATGTACCGATGGACTCCTCTCCATCGGACTCGATAACAGTTGTTGCTTCTGAAATAGATTCCAACTCATTAGCATGGTTACCTGTGGTGCCGACCATGCCAACGAACACGTTGATCTTGCCGAAGATGAGCTGGTAGCCTTCCTCAACTTCATCCATCTCTGGACTCCACCCGTAGTCGTCGATCTCGGTCTCACCATACTGGTTGGTGTAGACCCTACCGATGGCGAGTTTCTCCATACCTCGGCGAGCTTCTCCCATGATCTCGACTCCTTTCATCACCGGCCCCACGGTGGGCGCCAACTGTCGTGGGGTTGTCACGGCAAGTACTTCCTCCGGGAAGCTAAGTTGTGGGGCCATTGGCGACTAGGACACAGGAGTTGTTAATCTCGACAAGGGGACAATGAATTTACCCAGGTTCGGCCCCTCTGTTTAGAGGTAAAGACCTACTTCCTGCTTGTTCTTTATTGCTGTGGACTTGATCTCTATTACAGGGTTTAGACTCCTCTAACTTGGGAGTCGGCGACTACGGGTTTGGTGTTCCTTGAGAGCTTATCGATCTAGGGTCCAGGGCCCTCCTTATAAAGGTGGCATGGTCCCTGGACTTACAACTTATGTCGAGTTACACTTGAATACGATGTCCTACTCTAGGTCTTCACCTTCCAAGTTGGTACTCCGGGTTGTATTTGGACTCCGGTCTCCGTCGGGTCCTTTCACATCTGTTGACTCGTAACGGGCCGGCCGGCTTGTTCCTTTTCCAGCCCATGTTGCTTGAAGTGTAACCCGACTTGGGCCTCCTGGGTTCTGGCGGGTCCACTTTCCGGCTCCATGGGCCTACCTGGAAAGTATCCCCCATCACTTTCAGATAGGTTGGACGGAGAGTAGGTTTAACTGGATCCTCACGTCGTTAAATTTCTAGCAGAGAACTTCTAGTAGGCCCTAGCCTGTATGACCTCTTTTTCTTTTTGCCTCGACTGCATCATGTTTGCTTCTCCTATATCACAAAAGGCAAATCTTTTGTCTTGTTTACAAAAAAGGCTGGACATGGTGGCCGTGAGGTAGCTAGGAACTAGAATATGAAAAATGACCTATTGTTTGAGACTAGGGCAATGATATGGGGAAATTTCATTTGGATCCCGAGCTCACATGCTCCTGAATAAATTTTCTTTGAAAAAATAATAAAAAAATTCAAAATTTCTGATTTTTTTGTAATAACAGATATAAGTTTTTTACATATGTGCCAAATTCGCAATGAAATGAAATTTCTTCAGCTCTGTAAAAAAACAAATCAATGGCAAATTTGGGATTTAAAATATCTTTTTCAAAGCAATGATTGTCTTTTTACGTAGATCAGACAAAATGTCATTTCATCACGAAATTTGTCACATAATTAGAAAAGTTAGCCCTCCCATATGCACATAATTCAATACTAAAAAATATTAGAATTTATTAAAATGTTGCACTATTGTTTTCGATTTTATTATTTGGGCATGAGCATGTGAGCTCGGGAGCCAAGTTAGCCCTCCCATATGTACGTATTTTGTTACTTGTAGTCATCTACACAAGAGAGAAGTCTAGCTACATATACCTCACATGTACGTGCGTACAACTAGTTAAAAGGCATTTTTGTCACCAGAACAAGCACACGCGGATTTGCTATGGCAGGCATGTACACTGATTAATTAGACCATGAACACCCAACGCATGACAGTTTTGTCAGCTCGGTTTAAAACCGAACACCGAACCAAAATAATGGTTAACCGAACTATCATTTAAGGCTGGTGCCAACGCGGGCGGGAGTGGGGGCGGTACCGCCCGCGTCGGGGCGGGAGGCGGGCGGTAGGGAGGCGGGACGGCAGCGGGGGGCGATGGTTCCATCGCCCGGCGGTAGCGGGCGCTACCGCCCCGCTGTCGCCCGCGTTGGCGGCGAGAGGGCGGCGGGAGTGGGGCGGTAGGGAGGCGACGCGATGGCGGGGCGGGAGTCGGGCGGGAGGCGGGCGAGAGGGGGCGGGAGTCGGGCGTGAGGGGGGCGGGAGGCGGGCGGTAGTGAGGCGGTAGCCGCAACGGCTAGCTGACGTGGCGAGCTGTGATTTGTCCACGTCAGCTAGCCGTTGAAGTATCCGTTGCAGCCTCCAAAAATTCGAAAAAAATGTCAAAAAATTCCAAATTTCATCCCCAACCCCCTATAAATACCCCCACCCCCTCACTCAGTTCACACCCCACTTCATCTCCATTTCCACTCTCCATTTCCACTCCTCTCGACGCCATGTCTTCGTCCAGCAGCAATTCGAGCGAAGGAATGGAGGGTGATATGATCGATGCATTCGAGGCGGAGTATGAGGAGGCGGTGCTCAACCTCGAGGCGGAGTCAAGCCGGACGCGACGCCATCGAGGGTACATCAGGCGTGATCGTCTGGGTGCCCACGATCGGCTCTACGACGACTACTTCGCCGACAACTGTGCTTATCCTCCGAACTTCTTTCGGCGAAGGTACCGGATGAGGCGACACCTTTTTCTACGCATTGTGGATAGATTGGGTGAATACTCTCCGTATTTCACCCAAAGAGTTGATGCTCTCAACCGTCAAGGTTTTTCCCCCCTACAAAAGTGTACTGCGGCTTTGCGCTTATTAGCTTATGGAGCCGCTGCAGATACGATAGATGAGTGGCTTAAGCTAGCTAGAAAAACTTCAGCAGAATGTCTAGAGAGATTCTGTGAAGGCATCATTCACTGTTACGGGGATGAGTTTTGCCGTCGACCAAATGTCGCGGATACTCAGCGTCTCCTAGCGAAAGCCGAGGAGCGTGGCTTTCCGGGAATGCTAGGGAGCATCGATTGCATGCATTGGCAGTGGAGGAACTGCCCAGTTGCGCATGCCGGTCAATTCACAAGGGGAGACATCAAACACCCTACCATAATCTTAGAAGCCGTTGCGTCGTATGATCGTTGGATCTGGCATGCCTTTTTTGGAGTGGCCGGGTCCAACAACGACATCAATGTACTCAATCAGTCGCCGTTGTTCACTGATGTGCTTAGAGGAGAAGCACCCATAGTGAACTTCACGGTGAATGGACACGAGTACAACAGGGTTACTACCTTGCCGACGGTATCTACCCCTCCTGGCCGGTGTTCATGAAAGGTGTTACTCTTCCACAAAGTGACGAGCATCGGCTATTCACAAAAGCTCAATCAGCTTGGCGCAAAGATGTCGAGTGTGCCTTTGAAGTGCTCAAGTCTAGGTTCAATATTATAGCAGTTCCCGGGCGCTCCTACTCGAAGCGTACTCTTGGGTTGATCATGCGTGCATGTGTCATTCTGCACAACATGATCATCGACGATGAGCGTGGTACCAATTTGGACCACATCTATGAGACAGTTGATTCCAATGTCGGCCCGGCGATACACAACAATGCACCGCCAAGCCTAGCAGCCAGGATTCAGATGGACACCGAAATGAGGGACTCACCGATGTATACACAGCTCCAGCAAGATTTGATTGAGCATGTGTGGGTAAAAAGTAATGCCTAGATTATGTAATTTTTTCAATTTATTATGTAATTTTTTTAATTTATTATGTAATTTTTTCAATTTATTATGCAATTTTATTAATTATTATGTAATCGGTAACATTTTTAATTGAATAAAATAATTTTCTTGCATTATTTTAAATGTCTAAAGAAAAGCGAGTGAAATAATTTAATCTGAAAAAGAAATGCTGATGTGGAGGAGAGAGGAGTGAGAGCTGGCACTATAGCCCGTGCACTGGCACCGTGGGGTGAGAGTGTGGTGAGAGTGGGGTGAGAGTGAGAGAAAGAGCTGACGTGGCAGCGCTATCACGGGCGATAGTGCGCGGTGCACTGGCACCAGCCTAAGGGAAAAGCTAACAGAAAGCGCCGCACCAACCTGTCTTGTATGCGGCAGTAATTTGCATGTCCTTTTCCTATAAGGTCAATCCGCATGCATTAATATACTAGTTTGACATCTCATAAATGACATTATCCAGTTAATTGTCAAATTCGAAATTTTGAAATGATTTATCTTTTAAACCGTTGTTCCGATTAGCGATCTGTGGACACCGCTAAGTTCGTCTCGATGAGATCTTTAAAACTAGATCCATTGTTAATACATTTTGACAAGATTTTTTTTTCCAGCACCAGCTACTAGATTCCGGTACTACGGCTACTAGATTAACATTAAATAGTTATCACGATAATTATACATGGTTACTAGATAATGTTTTACACGTATTTAGACATTTACGACACATATACATATCAAATCTGAACTTTTACATGTATTTAGACATTTACGACACGTATATATATCAAATTATAACACTATGGTTACCAGATTAATATCGAACAATTACCATAATAATTGTACATGGTTATTATAAGTTATAGAACAGTGCGCATAAATCTGGTAACTAAGTTATTATAATCTGGTGGCTAGTTATAAGAATCTGGTAATTACGGACAAATTTTTTTTTGTCAAAACATGACAACATGAGATCTAGTTTTGAAGATCTCGTCGCGACTAAGCCAACGGTGAAAACGGATTTTCAATTCGGTTAACCATTTAGTATATAAAACTTTTTTAGTTAATCATTAAAGGGAATCTAGACGACGTCATTGTTAATGTCAGTGCATGCATGCATGCATGGTGAGAATCCGCCGTAAGGGGGTGTTTTTTATGCGGCGCTGGTTAGTCCACTCCTTTAACTAAATATAACAGACATGACATTGGTGATCGTTTTCCTTTACCAAATTATTTAAAAACGAAACAACCGAATCGAATTTCGGGTTAAAACCAACTTGTGCAAATCAGCAGAGTTGAAAGTAATCCTGTCGCCGGTTCCCCGTAGTGCAGCATTACAGGAGCAGATTGGATTGCAGCTCTCGCCAAAGGGGAGACGCAACCTGGCTCCGCGAGGTGTTCGTTACTCTGTCAAAATCTGTGTTCGTCCATAGCCCGCAGATATAAATACCCAAATAGGGTCACTTGATAGACAGCGGATGTCATCTTCATCGCGTCAAGGTTGGAGGCGGAATTGGTCTTGCACTAACATATATACTTCGAAACTTCGCACTCCTACATGTCACGCTCGCTTTGCACTCCTGCTCCATCCTAATCGTCCCAAGCCTAGTTACGTGATACCACAAGCAATCATCCGTGACGCGCGCGCGGCTCATGAGCAGCGAGCCGGTAGACACGGCGACGCCGGCACCGGCTCCAGTGCCGGTGGTGGTGGTTGACGCGCGGTACTGTGCGCCAGCGGCGACGGCTTTCGCGGTGACAAAGACGATCAGCGTGACGGGGCGCGACTTCACCGTGACCGACGCCCGCGGCGCGGTGGTGATGCAGGTCGAGGCCGCCGTGTTCAGCTTCCTCCAGCGCCGTTCCCTCCTCCTCGACGCGGCGTCTCGCCGCCCCGTG
The DNA here is from genome assembly GCA_012064385.1 of Puccinellia tenuiflora. NCBI lineage: Eukaryota > Viridiplantae > Streptophyta > Magnoliopsida > Poales > Poaceae > Puccinellia > Puccinellia tenuiflora. The sequence goes on along the minus strand of QRDG01000961.1, from coordinate 312,877 downwards.
CTCACCCTGCAGGACTCCACCTACTTCGCGAGCACCAGGTGGGAGGCGTACAGGGGCGACAGCACCAGCCGGAGGAACCTGCTCTTCGTCGCGGTCAAGACGTCCCCCGTGCAGCTGGCCAGGACCAAGGTGCGGGTGTTCGTCGCCGGTAACGGGTCCGGCGAACGTGTCCCCGACTATGTTATCGGCAGCGGCTACTACGCCGGCGCGTGCACTGTCTCTGCTGGCGGCGGCGGCGGTGAGTCTGACGGCGATGCCATCGCGCGGATCACCCGCCAGAACACGGCCGGCGGTGCGCTGCTCGGGAGGCACACGTATACCGCGAGGATCAACCCGGGTGTCGACCAGGCGTTCATACTCGCGCTCACCGTGATTTTGGACGAGATGCATCACTAGCACGGGAACTCTGAACAAAGAATCAATGCCGCCAATTTTATTTGGTCAAGTTTTTTTCATCGTGTATGAATTTATTCTAGGACATTGCAATACAATATATACTAGCACAAGGCAATATAGCAATTTTATTAAAGGTTGTTCCATTGTTCACATGAGACTCACTAGATATTAGCTTGATAGTGATAGTCTCACGAGCTAAATTTAGACAAGCATGTGATGCTAGAAAATTATCATTAGAGGTAGAGAGCTTTTCATGACTTTCTACCAATTTCCCATACTTACTAGTTAACAACTCAAGTTGAGCACTTAGCTCAGTATTCTCCTTTAAAATGGATGCTTCACACGAAATAGAGTTAGTAGCACAAACATCAACATTAATAGAAATAGGAGAACAAGTTGGAAGATCTTTTAGCAATTGAGCTTGGAGTTGATTATAGGACTTAGTGAGATGTGTAAGAGAACCTTTCCTTTTCAAAGTTCTCATTAGCCTCAAGGAGTCTAACAATTTCAACAACAAGCTTATCATTTTTTTATTTTAAAATCATTAGCCACCTTGATCATGGATTTTATTTACTTTAGATAACTCTAGAGTAAATGTTTCCTTAAGAGTTTTTTTGGTGGTTTGTTATTTTTCAAGGGCTTCCTCAAGATCCGCAATCGTGTTCGCATAATCACGTTCGCAGCTAAGACTTTCATCTTCACGAGCTTCTAAATTTTCAATAGTAAGCCCTCGCTCAACAAAGGTGCTCATGATTTCATGGAGGTTCTCACAACCATTTTTATTATTTGAAAGAGTATTAAGAATCATTAGACCTTTCTTACTAAAGTAAGCATCATCATCATTTTTTCATCATCATTATTATTGTCATGATCATCACTACTTGACGATTTAGCCATGAGGCAAAAGATGGTTGATGAAGTTGAACAATTAATTAATGAACTACTCAAGTTCTCATCTTGTTCCATAGATAATTGGATTTACTCTATATTATTAATAATACAAGGATTAGAGGGAACACAATTATTTTTATCATGGCAATAAAATAAAGCAAGCACATCATCATGAGATTTATATAGGTGATTTTTAGAAGATATGCAAGGACTATCAACACAAGCATGTGAAACATTTATAGTGCTAGATGTGTTTAAGTCCAAAGATAAATCATTGCAATAAGATATAGATGAAATATCATCTATAAGAAGCTCACTATCATTATTACAAAATTTATCCCTACTCACCATTGCATTATTTTGTGGCTTGCCACATGTAGGTGAAGTAGAATAAGTTGAGAACTCATCACGCCCAGAGGTGGAGGGAGAACAATTATTCCCACAATCAATGGACACACCATATTTGTCTTGAACCTTGGTCCATAGCTCATGAGCATTCCGATAAGGAGAGATCGACAGAGCAACTGCATTTCTCAAAGCCATGAAATTTTCCTTAGAAGCTTGAGCATCTAGATAAGAATTTTTCTCATCCTCTAAAGATAATATTTTCGGATCTTTTGGAGGAGAAAAACCCATATCTAAAATTCACTCTATATTTGGGTTAATGACTCTAAAAGAATTTAGTATGCGATTTCTCCAATCATCATAATTTGTGTCATCGAATATTAACAAAGAGGCATTGTGCACTAAACCACTAGACGACATCTTTACTCTCTAGACCGTGAAGCCTTATAAAGAGAAAACCCGCTCTGATGCCAATTGAAAGGACACGGATGTCGCCTAGAGGGGGGGAGGGAGGTGAATAGGCGATTTAAAATTATTACGGTTAAGTCTTGAATAAATGCGGAATAAAATTAACGTTTAATTTATCAAGGCAAAACCTAAACTAGGTAGGTTTACCTATATGCACCAACAAATTATGCTAAGCAATGTAATCGACTAGGTAATAGCAAGATATATAACTTCAAACTCGATGGCTATCACAAAGTAAGTAGCATAAGTAAGAAGCTCGGGTATAGAAATACCGAGGCACTTGGAGACGATGATTTATCCCGAAGTTCACTTCCCAATGGAAGCTAGTCTCTCTTGGAGCGGCGCGATGTTCACCAAAGTGAAACACCGAGTAGCCTTGATATGGCACACCGTATCTCCGTTGTGTCTTACCACCGATGTGGCGAGACACTTGTCACTATGTTGTCGTTGAGGTTGACAACTAGAACCTTCACAAGGATGAAGCACACTCCACAAGTTGGAGGGTCTCCACCAAATACACCGAGCCGCCAAGACTCGATGTTCCAAGACCGGGGCACACACCACAACTCAATTGGTGGCTCCCGACAATGTCTTCGTAGCTACCAAAGCTCCGAGACGAACATGGTTGAGCTACACTACACAACCTAATTGGAGGCTCCCAACAAATCCCGTGAGCCACCAAGACTCCGAAATATCAACAACCGTCTAGGGTAGCAACGTGCCCTAGAGGAACAAGCTCTAGGGCACCCAAGCACCCAAGAGAAACAAGCTTCTCAACTTCACTCAAACGAATCCTCGTAGAGAACTCAAACCGATGCAACCGATGCAATGACAAGTACACACTAAGTGGTCAAGTTCTTCAATCCCAAATCCAACCAAAGAAACTAATGCTTGGGAGGGATTTGAGAGGAAGAACAAAGGAGAAACACAAAGAAACTCCAAGATCTAGATCCAAAGTGTCCCCCCCCCCCCCCCCCCCCCCCCCCCACTTAGAGGAGAAATCGATTGGTGGAAACAAGGATCTAGACCTCCTCTCTCTTTTCCTAAAAAATTAGCAAGAACTATTAGAGGGATTGAGAGATAGCGAGCTCACAAGAATGTCAACAATGGGGAAAACGAGCTCAAGAGTTGGAAGAAGGTTGAAGATGAAATGGGGAAGAAGACCCCTTAAAAAGGGAAGCCAAAATATGGCCGTTAGGCCAATTTTCGTGGCTGGACAGAGGAGTCCGGCCAAACTGGCCTGGCCCGGCCATGCCCCGGCCACACTGGGCAGGTCCTTTCCCCTTTTTTCTTTCTTTTCTTTTTCTGTCTAGAAAACGTCCGATACCGGAAATGCAATAACTTTTGTATCCGGACTCCGTTTTCGATAATCTTGGACTCGTATACAACTCAACTCATTGGCAAACCGAACATGTAAATACATTTCCAGCTCACACATATTCAATTTCCCCAAAATATGTGAATTAGACTCGATTCACTTTTATGCTGAGCAATTAACTCTAAGCATGCTTGCAATTCTGCTCCATGGAGGACATGCCACTTGACCTTTTCCATAGAAATTAATATTCGACATGAAATCAATTCTAAACAACATAGAACCTGGTAAGCTTTCAGTATGAAAATAGCCAAGTACTAATTCTTCATCAGTGCATTGTTCCATCAAATCGAAACTGGTGATGCGACTGTCGACACACGGCAACGAGCCGCTCTCCCGTAGTGTATGATGCATAATATGTTCAAATGTTATCTGTGATTTGCTCACAGACACATTAACTATTGATAGGATGTTTAAAATTACATATGTATCTCCATTTGGATAAATCGGTGAATATCTTGGATAAAAGTAATGAACCAAACATGTAATATATGTGAATGTAAATCATGGAAGAAATGTACCGTGCATATGTAAATGTGCAATATTTACACTTCATCCGACAAATGAATTATACAATTTCAAATGTGCAACAAGTGTATTGTATAATTCCAAGTATGCAATCTCTGAAATTCATCCAACAAGTGCATTGTAGAATTTCAGAGTAGATTGATATATCATCTCTTACTGCTGGCAAGACTGTATACAGTATATACAATTTCAAAGATAGCGGCCGGCGCTTACGGAGCAAAGCAAAGTCACTAATCTACCGAAAGCAGCAGCAGCTAGCACAAAGTAGCAGCGCACATGAAAGCTAGCAGCAGGATGGCACACAAGCAAGCTGGCAAGCTGCTGCAGGGAGTGCACGGTTCGACGGCATCCTACGCACCCGCGCTCGCTCTGAAGAGGGCCGGGAGATCGGGAACGAGATCCTCTGATCGTTTGAGGAATTATTGCAGAGGAAGGTTGATGAGATGGTCGGTTGATTCATCATCCGACGAAGCTCGTCTAAACTAGCCTGCCTCGTTCGTTTTGTTGGGGAATGAAATAAGTGTGTGTTTGCTTAGGTGTGAGGCTTTATTTCAAAATAATTCGTACACAAAATATATGCGTGTTGACGAGTAGGTTTCATTCCCGTATTCGGTTTCAAGTTTGGTTAACTATAACTTGTCAATTTCGGACCGATGTTCGAAACGTTTTTAACTTGGTGGACGGTCTGAAATATCCTTTGACAAGTAGGTTAATCTTAAATTTTTACACAACTTTTGTGTTATAATTTTTCTGTTTCGACGGTCGTATGCGAGTATTCGCATATAGTTGTACCGAAACATATATGTATTTAGAAGGCAAGGCAAGCAGTTGCGAGGCAAACAACACCAGTGGTGTGATAAGACTTGACAGCCTTGGCTTAGTGGCCTCGACTATTCGGCGGCGCGGACGCGGCTTGGTATGCGGCTCAAATGGCTCGACGGCACCGGGGCGTTGAGCCGAATAGGGAGCGGGTTGGAGTCGCCGCATCCATGACTGGGTCATGTCATGCCCTGGACGGGGAACCCGGCACCGGCGGTAGGAGCGACCATGGAGTTCATAGCGGCGAGGAGCAGTCTAAATACGTACATTCCTCGGTACAACTCTACTCGTATATATCCACTGAAAAAGAAAATTTATAACATGAAAGTTGTGTGAAACGTCCATATTAACCTACTCGTCAAAGGATATTTCAGACCGTCAACTAAGTGGGACAAATTTGACAAAATTCGTCTAAAAACGTTCCGAACATCGGTTCGAAATTGACAAGTTATAGTTGACCAAACTTAAAATCGAGTACGGGAATGAAACCTACTCATTGAAATAAATATATTTCGTATACGATTTAATTTGAAATAAAGCCTCACGGCTAAGCAAACACACCCTTATTTCCTTTGCCAACAAAGTGAACGAGGCAGGTTTTAGACGAGCTTCGTCGGATGATGAATCAACGGACCATACTCATCAACCTCCCTCTGCAGTAATTCCTCCAACGTCAGAGGATCTCGTTCCGGAGATCGGTGATGCCGGACTGCACAGGAGTGGCGATGGGGGTTAGGCCTGGAGCGGATCGACGCAACGGCGCCGGGCCTAGGCTGGAGGTGGTCGGCGATGAGGTGCAGCGCCGGGAGGCCCTCTGCTGGTTTGGTCAGAGACCGTCCTGGCCGACGAGGAAGAGGGGTGGCCTGACAACCTGCTGGGCGCCTGCCGGGACAAGCTGGGGCCAAAGGCATCTAGGTAGGGGTCTCGCCTCTACCCAGTACACTTCAAGATGGAGTTCCGGGCGGCGGGAGATGGGGAAAGCAGGCTGTCGCTGCCTGGCTGTTCTCTGACCGACATGGTCGACGCTGGAGGCGGCGTGGACGCGTGGTTCTGTGGGCGGTGTGGAACCGTGGATCCTAGGGAGGCGGCGTCGTGCAGGTCGAGGACTCAGGGTCTCGTGGCTGTGGTGCGGGTTTATTTCGTGGCACGCGGGGTGCTGGCTTTTCTACCGGTCGTGTTGCATCTGGGTTTTTTACCGATCGCGGTGTTTCTGCGCGCGAGACGGGAGGGAGTGACGTACGATGTGCGACGACCTCCTATCCCAAATTAATAGTTTAGATTACAGGAATCTACTTGTAAAGACCACATTATGCCAGTTCTACTGGAAGGGACGCATAATATTTTCGTACTTTCCAGACTAGGCCTGGATCTAGAAACTGTTTTAGAGCGCATAGAGTCTGACTGCGGCAGAATAAGTGCCGACCAAACACCTCGATTATTCTGGGACAAAACCATCTTGTACAACAAGAAAACAATCCTTGACAATGGCATATACAAATACAGTACCTAGCTAATCCGGTTCTGTACCCAATTACCATAACAATCCTTTGGCATACGGTCCATCCTCTGTTTCTCTGTACCAGCAGCGACAGCGATTCGATCCGCGGAGATGCCGTGGCCGTGGGACAAGTCTGCGGCGGTAGACGCGCGGTTCTACGCGCGCCAGCCGAGGACATTCACGGTGACGACGTCGTACACCACGAGAGGGCGCGGGTTCGACGTCACGGACGCCGGCGCCGGCGCGGCCGTGATGCAGGTGGAAACCTTCCACTTCGGCTACCGCCGCCTCCGCTCCCTCCTCTTCCTCGACGCCGCCTCGCGCCGGGCACTGCTCACCGTCGAGGAGTCCCCGTCCCTGCTCCGCGTGGGCCGGCGGTGGGAGGCGTTCAGGGCCCGCGGCACGGGGCAGGCGGACCTTCTCTTCGTCGCCGTGGACAAGACGCCGTTCCTCACGCTCAGCACGACCACGGTCCACGTGTTCCTCGACGGCCGCTCCTCCGGCGAGCGGGCGCCCGACTTCGTCGTCCACGGAAGCTACCACCGTGACGCGATGACCGTCTCCGACTCCGGCGGCTCCGCCGTTGCCCAAATCGGCAAGAAGACCACCCTGTGGGGCGCGCTGGTGGGGGAGCACACGTACACCGTCAGGGTCAACTCGGGCGTCGACCAGGCGTTCGTCCTGGCGCTCACCGTGATCCTCGACCAGATGCATAATGTTGATTCTGATCCTTGCTGTTACAACCATTCATGTCGATATAGAAGATACTAGCTACAGCTCTGGAGTATAGCGACTAAAAACATCCTGATATGCAACGCACATCACGGAGGAAGAAGCTCGTACATGTTTTTGCAAGACATCACGCGCAGATTTTGTTTTTCCTATTTGTGCTTCCGTATCTGTCTTAAGGCTTCAAAGCCTTAGTTTTTTTTCTCTTTGAAATTAGCCACTGCCCCGGGGTATCTCTACATCTCCGACAGCCATCAATCGCACAGATCAGCCGTCCGATCACGCCGGCTGTGCGTAGCTCGGAAGACGATAATTTCACTTTTGTAAAAGCACGTTACATGTTAAGTCTTGTTTTCCGTTAAACAAAGGGTGCGCCTAAAACTCATTTGACTAACAATTAGCTGAATTTTCATTCAATTGATGTTATCCCATGATTTTTACTATGCCAGCACTATTTTCGCAACATGGATAGTTCTTTCAGTTGCAAAGACTCAAAATAAGACCGTACTTGAACGAGCTTGACTAATCTCGAAACTTATAAGCAGACGCATAAGCCACCCATTACAAAGGATGAAACTGTGGACGGGGGACACACCCCTCACGAAGCAGTTTGTTGAACGATTGCTTCCTCATTGGATCATCAAAGAAGAACACACGATGAACATAAGACGAAACACAGGATAAATCATGATACCGCTAGCTCCACTACATTACCCAAGAAGATAAAGACAGGATAATAACGTAACTATAAGATAGACATATTCGGGGTTCCCGCACCTCCCAACAACTAGAAATTGTCAGTAAGAATCATTCCTACTGTTTCTGTGACATAAAAAAACACCTAGAAGTTGTAGGAGATTAGAATGTGCAAGCATTCTACGCTAATTGTTGAACCCAACAATAGAATGTGCAAGGATTCTAGGCTAACCTCTCTATCAAGATATTTGTTAGAATAAGCACTTCAATCTCTTTGCCAAGATATTTGAGATGTCAAAATAGATGTAGACACACGCTATAACTCGTATAAATGTCACAAATTAGTCTGTGAAGACATACGATCCTTTAATATATTGTTATTATTTAAATCCAACATAATACAGTCTCATACGGTGTTTTAATGGGAAATTTCTTTGAGGCGAAAAATTTAATCGAAATGTGGTTACAATTTAATGCATTCTTGACATGAAAATAGTGCATGCGCATTTTTGTTTCCACCCAAAAATAATGTTGGGACATATTATAAGATTTAAATTAGAGTAACAGTAAGCCAACAAAAACGTGTTGTACATGGCACAAAGAGGTGCCAGTAGACACTTTATGATGGTGTAACTTTTGTGTAACATAACTTAACATTTTGTCTTTCCAATTACTAGTAAAATCTCAACCTCCAAATGCATGTATATAGTACATTTTGGTACCAAGACAAAAATATTATAATATTTAGTGTTACTATTATTATTGTGATAGTTGTAACACAACTAAAATTGAATACTTACAAGTGAGTTATAAGTAAGTAAAAAAGTTGTGTATGAAATAAGGTTAACATCACAAGTATATGTACAATTTGATGGTTTTGTCCATCAAGAAGTCTTTGAGGGCCTGCGGCACCCGATCAGCGTGGCAAATATGGAACACCAACGTGTCGGTCGCCACGGAGAGTTGCAGGATGGCGGCACGCTGCCTCTCCTCGGGTGCGGCGTCGGTGAACTCACAGTCGAGGCCCATGATATTCATCGGTGTGGCGTCGAGGTAGCGCCTCTTGACGTCGCGGATCCATCTCTCCATGGTTGATGCGCGGAGAGTGACCACGACCTTGAAGTTCATGTTGACGGCGTCGTCCTTGTAGTGGTACACCTGGGATCGAGGTGGGCGCGCAAGTGGCTCCATGGCGCGCGGCAGCGATTCAAGAGAGGATTTTAGAGTACAGATTAGAGAGAGGAGATGGTGCATTTGACAAATGGCACTGTAGCTCTCTTATATAGAGCTAGCAGGAGAGATGAGGAGGCCGTGGTAATTAATCCGACCGTGTTGATCAACCTCCCAAATCCATTAAGATTTGATCAACCTCTTCGTTCCCCGTGTGATCAACGACCAGCGCGGGAACTCAAGGGTTCAAATCACGAACCGTCGCAGGAGATGCGCGGACTTCTAGTCCCGGTTCGAGACACGAACCGGGACAAAAGGGGGGGGGGACCTGCTCGCAGCGGGCCGCATACCCCTTTTGTCCCGGTTTATATCTCAAGCCGGGACAAAAGGCTCCTAACGAACCAGGAGAAATGGGCCGCCGATTTCGGGGCGACGTGGCCGGACCTTTAGTCGCGGGTTGAGACACGTCCGCGACTAAAGGCCCGGGCGAAAGGCCTGTTTTCTACTAGTGTACTAAAGATCATTGTAGATAGTGCTATTTAATTTGGAGAGGTGCAAATTGTTCTCTTTTTTAGTGTCAATTAGTATGGATACATGGGGAAGAAAATTTCAACCTAGAAATCCTTGAAGAAGGGTATTATTTCATGTAAAAATAAAAAAGTTTAAATTTAACCATGGAATGAAGTTTTTGTAAGTCGTACCAATAAAAAAAAGTTTAAATATATAGAGTGAAACACAAAATGCTCCGTTTGGATGTTTATATTGGGAGGCTAGACATTATATTGGGGTGAATGTCCAATATCCAGGATATTGATATTGAGATGAAATGTCAATATTTGCGTTTGGATGTGTTAGATATTCGGACCGAGATGAGATATTGAGGTTGAATATCAAATGTTATTTGGATGGTATAAAAGTGATGAATTGCGGACTACTTTCGTTAATTTTATTATTAGACTGTTATATTCATGCCAAAATTTCACGGAGCAGCCACGTATTATGGTACCGACGGCAAGTAGAAGAATACATATAATATTCACCAATATTTCAACAAGAACATTATATCAAAGTCGATGCATAATCCATCATAAACGACCATTTTTAAGAAGTCTGAAGCAAACAAACTACATAGTCTCGCACAAACAAACTATTTTTAAGTAGTCTCAAGCAAACAAACTACATAGTCTCATTCGCAATATTACAAGTTCTTAAGATAGCAAACGCAAATGACAAGCTCTCAAGGCAACATCAGGAGCCATTCCTTCCTCAACTCTACGGGGAGCTCCATAAGTCCAAGAAATGAACGCTCGCTACGGATTAGCTTCGCATAAGCTTGCAGTTTGTCACTTCGAGACAAGTCTGGTATGTCATCAAGTGCAGCAAGTATCACAGAAGGAGGAGTAACAGACATTTGTAATGGCTCCATTGACTTCATTGCATCATTGAAAGACGTGTTCATGTTTCCGAGCATGCACATAATTGCTTCACCCATACGTGGCCTCTTTGATGATGATCCAGCAACTTCGGGAGAGATATCATTGGCCTCTTGTGCTGGTGGTACAATCTCAGGCTCAGTTTCAGCACCCGTCCTAGCACCTTGACCAGTTGCATGGTCTTTTGAGTAGATGGTACATATCTCATTCCACTTGTGGATTACCTTGTTCTTGTATATAGCTGCTTTTTCATTAGCCTGCAAGCACGTACAAACATGAGTTACATTGCCAAGTTACAGAAAATTAGAATGAGCTAGCCACATGTCACGTACCTCCACATATATGTCCCACACTTCATCGCTGTCCATTAGTAAGACATTCTTCTCCCAATCCCAGCCAAATCCACTCTGAGAAAGAATTTTGCTAACAATCTCATAGTGCTTGTCAAAGGTTTTGCACCTTGTTACAATTTTCTCCTTTGTAACGTCCACCCCACACTTCTCGCGAACATCTTTGATAGCATGACGGCACATGTGACTTCCATCCATTTTGGGCATGATCACCATTGTTGTCAACAAGCACGTCCAACAAGGCACGGTCCATCTCCGGAGTCCATTGCGTGTAATTCCTGCTAAACTTCTTTCCCTGTGCTCCGGAGTCCATGGACCTGCATAAGTAATAAGAAGAACGAACAGTGGAAATAAAAATTGTATTAGCAATAATATACAAATTGTATCAAGATCATAATATATATATTAATTTGTTTGTCACAGTGATGCATGTACAAATACCCAAAAGGCACCATGTAATAACCCACCCAAAATATCCACAGCTTTACCCAAAAGGCACCATCTAATAACCCACCCAAAATATCCACGGCACCATCTAATAACCCACCCAAAATATCCACGGCTTTACTTCGTACTACTACTCCTGTAATTCTGCATGGGCAACAAGGTAATCAGCAAACATGTCCGCAGCAAACTGCTTCCTAAAGTTCTTCCATGCATTAGTGACTCCAACACAAGTAATGTAACCAGCACCATCTTCAACCTCAATTGGCTGAGCTGCTAGTTCATTATCCACCTGCTCCAACAATACGTCCTCCATCATGTACTGCCTATCCCTTGCATAGTTGTGCAACACAACACAAGCATTAATTATTCGAATCTGCACAAATATTAGTTCATAGTGAGAAATTAGCAGCTAGCTACGTATTTATTCGAAGACCATATGGACATGTGTTACCTGGTCCTCTATGTCAAAAAACTTGCAGTACGCAAGATAGGAAACCTTTTCTTCCACAGCCCAAAAGTTCGTTCTACCACATTTCTAGCACGAGAGTGACGCAAGTTATATAACTCATCAGATTTTGGCTGCTGTGCACTTGATACCCACTCTTTCAAGTGATACCGAGTGGATCTAAATGGAGTAAGAAATCCAGGTCCATTGGTGTAACCAGCATCACCTAAGTAATATTTTCCTATGTCAATCAAACAAGTTAGTTAGGTAAGAACCAAAGCAAATGAAAACAAAAGGCCAAGTGAAAAATTAGTACCATTAGGTACAGCAAATGCATCTTGGCGACTTGTTCTCATTGCATCACGTAGGACTCTAGAGTCAGAAGCTGAACCCTCCCAACCAGGCAAGTGTTGGGAATATGCCCTAGAGGCAATAATAAAATGGTTTATTAGCATATTCGTGTTTATGATAATAGTTTATTCTCCATGCTATAATTGTATTAACCGGAAACATAATACATGTGTGGAATATAAACAACCAGTTGTCCCTAGTAAGCCTCTACCAGACTGGTTCGTTAGTCAAGAGATGGTTAGAGTTTCCTAACCATGGACTTGTCATAGTCACTTGATAACGGATTCATATCATTAGGAGTAATGATGTGATGGACAAGACCCAATAATAAAGAGTTGCAATTGATCGTGTCACACAGTTTCATTGCCAACGCTTTAGTATATGCCAAGTATAGTTTCCTTAGACCATGAGATTATGTCACTCCCGTTTACCGGAGGAATGCTTTGTGGAAATCAAACGTCACTTCGTAACTGGGTGATTATAAAGGTGGCTTTCAGGTATCTCCGATGGTATTTGTTGGGTGACATGAATCAAGAGTGGGATTTGTCCTTCCTTGTGACGGAAAAGATATCTCTGGGCCCTCTCGGTAATATAGCATCAAGAAAGGTTGCAACCATGTGATTAAGTGTTAATCACGGAGATCCTATATTATGGACGAGTAAAAAGAATTTGCCAGGTAACGAGATAGAACTAGATATGGAGATATCAACGATCAAATCTCGGGCAAATTAAATATCGGTGAGACAAAGGGAATCGTATACGAGATTAAGAATCTCCGGCATCGTGGTTCAATCGAAAAGGAACTTCGTTGAATATGTGGGAGTCAATATGGGCATCCCGGTCCCGCTATTGATTATTGATCTGATCATGTCTGCATGTTCTCGAACCCGTAGGGTCACACACTTAACGCTCCGATGTAGCTAGGGTTAGCGATGAGATAATTGATGGTATGAACGAATGGTGATTCGGAGTCTCGGATGGGATCCCGGACGTCACGAGGAGTTCTAGAAGAGTCCGGAGAATAAGATTCATATAAGGAAAGTGGTTTCCGGAGGTATCGAAAAGGTTCGGGAATTTTCCGGTAGAGTACCGGAATATTCTAGAAGGTTCTAGAGGAGTCTAGAAGTGGGGCCCAAAAGTGTTTGGGGCCCACATGGGATAAAGGGGTGGTGGACTGGCCTAAAGGGCTAGCCGCACCACCTGGGTACCTAGGCCCATGTGGGCTAGGGCAAAGCCCAAGAGGGGGCCGGCCAAACCCTAGGGGGCTAGCTTGGGGGCCATGGCACCCCAGCCGCCGGCCCTAGGGGAGGCTTGGGGCGCACCCCCCCTGGCCGCCTATATAAGGAGGGGCTGGGGAGGGCTGCCGCACCTCTTGTGCTCCTCCCCAAGCCGCCTTCCCCCTCTCTCCCTTGGCCGCCGTGCGCCACCTCTCCCCCAGAGGGCTGCCGCACTCCACCTCTCCTTGGCGCCACCTCTCCCGTAGGGCTTCCGCCATCTCCTCCACCATAGTTTCTGCACCACCCCTAGCCGTAGGGCTGCTGCACCATGTCCTCCTTCCCCTCCTCTTGCTTGGCTTGGCGAAGCCATGCTCGTGGAGATCTACACCATCAAACGCCACCACAACCGTCGTGGTGCCGAGATCTATCTAGCCACGTCCTCCTCGCTTGCGGGATCAAGGAGAGGACGTCTACATCGAGCCGTACGTGTGGATACCGCGGAGGTGCTGCCCGTTGTGGCACTTCATCGGATTGGATCTTCGAGGAAATACATCTCCTCGCGACTAGATGAGTCTAGTTGCGGGGATCGACAGACCAACCCCTGCATCGACAAAATGCTTTGAACGTCGTCGAGGGTAAGAGATGGGATCTCATCTTCGCTACCTCCATCTAGTAGATCTAGATCCTTGGGGTTTATTTCGTATGTTGCGTAGGAAAATTTTTGTTTTCCATGCTGCGACCCCTTCAGTGGTATCAGAGACTAGATCTATTCGTAGATGTTGGTGCAATTAGAACACAAGTGTTGTGGGCGTTGATATTTTATGTTGCTACCTTCTCGCGTGCACTTTGCGTCTTTGCGTTATTGTGAGATTGAAGCGGCCCGGACCAACTTTACTCGTCCACGCACGAGAGACCGGTTCCACGTTTGACATGCAACTTGTATTGCATAAGTGGCTGGTGGGTGTCTGTTTCTCTTACTTTAGTGAAGATGCAATTTTCAATGGAAGGCCTTTCAAAAGGATGAGTAAATAAGCAACTACTATATCACCGTTATGGCTTTGCGTAGATTAGGACGGTTCTATCTCGTTGACCCAAGCCACGAAAAAATTGCATAAACAAAGTAGAGGACGTCTAACTTGTTTTTGCAGGGGGTCATGTGATGTGGTATGGCCAATGTTCGATTTGTGATAATGTATGCAATGATCATGTTTGTAATCTTTCACGACTTGCATGTCGATGAGTACGGCAACCAGCAGGAGCCATATGGTTGTCTTTTATTTTATGTGACCTGCGTGTCATTGAATAACCATGTAATTGCTTTACTTTATTGCTAAGAGTAGCATTAGTTGTAGTTGCAATAGTTGGTGGACAACCATGGTGATGGCGCCACAATGATGGAGATCATGCCGGTGATGGAGATCATGCTGGTGCTTTGGAGATGGAGATCAAAGGCACAAGAAGAAAGGCCATATCATATCACAATTATGAATTGCATGTGATGTTAATCCTTTTATGCACCTTATTGTTATGCTTAGATGTGATCACGACGGTAGCATGATAAGGTGATCTCTCACGTTAATATCAAGATGTGTTCTTCCCTAGTATGCGCCGTTGCGAAAGTTCGTCGTTTTGAAGCACCACGTGATGATCGGGTGTGATAGATTCAACGTTCACATACAACGGGTGTAAGCCAGTTTACACATGCGGAAATACTACGGTTTCCTTGATGAGCCTAGCATGTACAGACATGGCCTCAGAACACAAGAACCGAAAGGTTAAACACGAGTCATATTGATGATATGATCAACATGGTGATGTTCACCATTGAAGCTACATCATCTCACGTGATGATCGGTTGTGGTGTAGTGGATTTGGATCGTGTATCACTAAACAACCAGAGAGATGTTGAGTTTAGTGGGAGTTCATTAAGATGAACTAAAATTATCATAAACAAAAGTCCTTAAGATGTCTTTGCAAAAATCCTTGTAGATCATGGTCGACTACGGTAGTAGGTTCGTTGCTGAAAAACTGCGTCTCGATGGGTCAATTTTATTAAGTGGTACCTGCATTTGAAAGAAGTCCTACACACCAATGCTGAGCTCTACGTGTTAGATGAACCATTAGAAGAATACCCAAATATTTCTGCAAGCGATGAAGAGTACATGGAGTGGTTTTGAACCACCTACTTGAAAGTCAAGTGGATGATGTGCACCTTCATGAATTCTGACCTAAGTAGACAATTCAAGAACTTGATTGCAATGGAGATTGTTGATGAGCTGAAAAATAGTTTTTCAGTACAAGTTAGAATTATAAGGCTCGAATGTCTGAACAGGTTTTCTTTCACTCAAGATGGAAGAGAACACTTGCTTGGAACAACACCTGAGGATAATGCATGAGATACACCATCGTCTAGTGCTTGTTTGGAACCACGAGATGAATGACAATTTCGCGATAGATGGGGTGCTACGCTAGCTTCTCCCCAGCTTCAAGAATTATGCCGGAGACTATGTCATAGGAAGGGATTTGATCACATTCTATGAGTTTGTGTCTCGGCTGCGTCATGTCAAAGTGGAACCCATAGCAAGAGAAGTTGACAATGCAGAAAGTATATAGTGATATACAAGTTATAAGTGTTTAAGTCCAAATTGCAATTATGGCGGTTTCAATAAGTATTTGATACTCATTCTGTTTTATGAAAACAGAACCTGCTGCTTGAGATTTGCATAAAGGATACGGGAAGATGTTGCAGAATGGTGGCAATCAAGGAGTTGGTGCTGGCAATAATCTGTCTCTACATTTATCGTTTGGATTAGAGGATTTGAATAAGTTTTGTAATCGAATTAAGTGTGATTTTTGATTAGTGAGTCTTGCTTATGTGAGACGGTTATTCATGTTAAAGACAATGGTTGTTCTATTTTCATGAGTAATTCTTTTTGGAAATCACAAGTTTCGATTATAAGTGTATTATTCTTATTATAATCTAGATGATAAATTGGTTGAACATTTATAAGAGACATACTAAAGATATCCAAAACTTAATAATGACAATTGTTTTAGTCGTGCTAAAGATTGAATAAACATTTTGATGTTTTATCAATACGCCTTATTGAAGGAGTATGACTAAAATGCCACCCTTTGGAAGTGTGTCATGAGTTGCCGGAAATAAACACAAGTGTTGGTTGTATTTTCAGCAAATGTTAAATGTCATTATTTTGTGCGCTCCATCATAAATGATATGAGTAAATAGATGTATTTGTTCAAGTTATGATATTTGATGAGATCAAATAAATTTCTGGAGTTTAGGATATTAAGTTAACAAGAAAATTGAGTCTTTATGATTTGATCAAAAGAGACAAAATATTTGAGTTATATGTTAGTATGTGGACTTGTGACAAGTGTTATCACAAATTACAAATGTTTAGAATATTTCAAAGGCGTTTGATATGTCCTAAGATATTGTAATCACACACTATTTGATATTGTGTGGTCTCAAAGAAGGGTTTTACTTCGGGGTTTAATAATAGCATTTAGATTTATTTGATAAACACTCTGTTTAGAAATAAGGATCTATTTAATGATTCGCATAAACATTTTTCATATGAGTTATGAGAAAAGGTGGTTTCATTAATTATGAGATGATTAGAGACTATTGCGAACAATGTTGTAGTATATTCATAAGTATGACTATGAATGTGATTCCACAATATGAGACTAAAAGGGGCAAACCAATTTGTTGGTTGTGCTAAGTGTTTTAGTGGTTTTATCGTGAAAAGGTTTCATAGATAAAAGAATTGATGGAATAAAATGGAAAAGCTGAAACCTTGCTTGTTTATGTATCAAGTGGCACATATGTAAAGTGCTATGTTGGTTAAAACTTGACACATAAAGGAATTAATGATGGTGATCATTGAATTTCGGTTTAGCTTGTCTAAAGGAGTAGGATTCAAGAATATTAAAGTTTTGTCAGGTTACAAAATAATATTCATGATTCACTTGTCATGTTTGAGAAACAGGACAAACCTACGAAACTACAAAAGGAAAATAGAAACTTTAAATACGAAAATGACTGAGAGTCATCCTATGTTAAGTTTAAATCACAAAGTAATTGTTACTTGATTTTGTGAAAGCGTTGTTTCACATATTTATTCTTCAAAAGGGTTTGTAAGGAATAAATAAAACTTACTGGACAAAGGCACAAGAGGTAAAGCTCTTTAACATATTCAATGTTGTTAACTACATGGTGTAGTTGTGCTTAAGGTCAAAAAGGATTTATGCTAGCAAAGTACTAGTATTCGTATAAAGAGTTCTCGATATTAATAGTTAATTAAGAATTTTGGAGGTGTCCAAAATATCGAGAAAATACACGAGTGTGATCTAATTAAGATATGTGGCGACATATGTTAAGTTAGAGCAGAAACTATTTTCCATGATCAAAATATGTGGAGACATATGTTTGAGTGGGAGCTAGTTCATGGTCAAATATAAGGATAACATATTTCTGAGTGGGAGCCAAAGTGGTTTCACAATTTAATATGTGTATGGTGTATATTTGAGTGGGAGTTTACAACATCTTGTTTGTGTGAAATGGAGATTTCATAAATGTTGTAAATAAGTCAGGAACCAAAGTATAACTTATGAAGTTAGTTTGAACGTCAAATATCTATGGAGATAGATGTATCTATGGTGGATAGATATGTTTGATAAACATTATGTCAGGATGTTTAACCTAAGTAAGATTTTGAAGGAGTTCAAAATGGAACAAGTGAAGAAAGGTTCATTTGCTTGTGAGAAATAGGTGAAACATTGAGTTGATAACTCAGTACAAAATTGATGGTTGGAGGATATGTTGGTATTCACCATGAATTGTTCATAGGACTAAAACATATAAGAACCATGTGTTTGTATTTGACGATATGTGACCCAAGTTCTTGGTTAGAAGAACATGTTAAATGAGGAGTCATTTTTCATGGAGTTGAGATAATAGAATCTAGAGATTGGTAGACTTGGTCGAAGTCATAAAACCAAACTAGATTGGAGATCTCTTAAAGTCAGAAGCGTAGCGAAAGCGTGATTGAAAAATATCGAAGTGACATGATTGCACTGTCGATTTGTTGAGTCTACAACATATAGGTGTATATGATTAATTCAAGGATTAAAAGATATAATATTTTGGTTTGAGAAATTTTGTTTCAAGATTGAATGAGTTCCGGGTGCACATGCTATGTGAAAGTTCTTTTGACTGATCATATGTCATGTAGGCATAAAAGGGAAACGAAAGTCTCACTCTTAACCAAAAATATTATATTCATCATATGATGATGAGGTTTATCATGTGATGATAATAGGTTTATCATGTGATGATAATAGGTTTATCATGAGATGATAAAGTAATGTCAAATTAGGTGACGTTAACGTTTTTGCAAAGAACATAAAGAACTGTATAGTATAGAGCACGAACAGAACCTCTTTCACGAGCAAACATGATCAGCACTGAGACTCCATGGGTGTTGGATCGAGAAAATGTAAACTAGATTATTGACTCTAGTGCAAGTGGAAGACTGTTGGGAATATGCCCTAGAGGCAATAATAAAATGGTTTATTAGCATATTCGTGTTTATGATAATAGTTTATTCTCCATGCTATAATTGTATTAACCGGAAACATAATACATGTGTGGAATATAAACAACTAGTTATCCCTAGTAAACCTCTACCAGACTGGTTCGTTAGTCAAGAGATGGTTAGAGTTTACTAACCATGGACTTGTCATAGTCACTTGATAACGGATTCATATCATTAGGAGTAATGATGTGATGGAGACCCAATAATAAAGAGTTGCAATTGATCGTGTCACACAGTTTCATTGCCAACGCTTTAGTATATGCCAAGTATAGTTTCCTTAGACCATGAGATTATGTCACTCCCGTTTACCGGAGGAATGCTTTGTGGAAATCAAACGTCACTTCGTAACTGGGTGATTATAAAGGTGGCTTTCAGGTATCTCCGATGGTATTTGTTGGGTGACATGAATCAAGAGTGGGATTTGTCCTTCCTTGTGACGGAAAAGATATCTCTGGGCCCTCTCGGTAATATAGCATCAAGAAAGGTTGCAACCATGTGATTAAGTGTTAATCACGGAGATCCTATATTATGGACGAGTAAAGAGAATTTGCCAGGTAACGAGATAGAACTAGATATGGAGATATCGACGATCAAATCTCGGGCAAATTAAATATCGGTGAGACAAAGGGAATCGTATACGAGATTAAGAATCTCCGGCATTGTGGTTCAATCGAAAAGGAACTTCGTTGAATATGTGGGAGTCAATATGGGCATCCCGGTCCCGCTATTGATTATTGATCTGATCATGTTTGCATGTTCTCGAACCCGTAGGGTCACACACTTAACGCTCCGATGTAGCTAGGGTTAGCGATGAGATAATTGATGGTATGAACGAATGGTGATTCGGAGTCTCGGATGGGATCCTGGACGTTACGAGGAGTTCTGGAAGAGTCCGGAGAATAAGATTCATAAAAGGAAAGTGGTTTCCGGAGGTATCGAAAAGGTTCGGGAATTTTCCGGTAGAGTACCGGAATATTCTAGAAGGTTCTAGAGGAGTCTAGAAGTGGGGCCCAAAAGTGTTTGGGGCCCACATGGGATAAAGGGGTGGTGGACTGGCCTAAAGGGCTAGCCGCACCACCTGGGTACCTAGGCCCATGAGGGCTAGGGCAAAGCCCAAGAGGGGGCCGGCCAAACCCTAGGGGGCTAGCTTGGGGGCCAAGGCACCCCATCCGCCGGCCCTAGGGGAGGCTTGGGGCGCACCCCCCCTGGCCGCCTATATAAGGAGGGGCTGGGGAGGGCTGCCGCACCTCTTGTGCTCCTCCCCAAGCCGCCGCCCCCCTCTCTCCCTTGGCCGCCGTGCGCCACCTCTCCCCCCAGAGGGCTGCCGCACTCCACCTCTCATTGGCGCCACCTCTCCCGTAGGGCTTCCGCCATCTCCTCCACCATAGTTGCTGCACCACCCCTAGCCGTAGGGCTGCTGCACCATGTCCTCCTTCCCCTCCTCTTGCTTGGCTTGGTGAAGCCATGCTCATGGAGATCTACACCATCAAATGCCACCACAACCGTCGTGGTGCCGAGATCTATCTAGCCATGTCCTCCTCGCTTGCGGGATCAAGGAGAGGACGTCTACATCGAGCCGTACGTGTGGATACCGCGGAGGTGCTGCCCGTTGTGGCACTTCATCGGATTGGATCTTCGAGGAAATACATCTCCTCGCGACTAGATGAGTCTAGTTGCGGGGATCGACAGACCAACCCCTGCATCGACAAAACGCTTTAAACGTTCTTCGAGGGTAAGAGATGGGATCTCATCTTCGCTACCTCCATCTAGTAGATCTAGATCCTTGGGGTTTATTCCGTATGTTGCGTAGGAAAATTTTTGTTTTCCATGCTGCGACCCCTTTAGCAAGACATAAAGAAATTTCATGTTCCAATCAACAACACCGAGCACGTTAGTTGTGATAGCTTGTTTTCTATTTCTGTACCGTCCTTGGTCAGCCACATTAACACACACATCAATATGGCAACCATCTAATGATCCAAGTGCATTAGGAAACCACTTCCATTTGTAATCAGTGGGAGGTTCAACGGAAGGATCTGGAAGTGTAATGAACTCTTTATGGAGACATAAGATGGCCTTCAACACCTCGGAAAAGTGTGAACTAATAGTACCTAAGGACCTCTTGTACTGCCCTCGCAACAACCTCATTTTCATACCATGACCAACAACAAGCAAGAACATGGCAACCTTTTCTTCCACGGCAACATACACACTCTCCCGTAAACCACACTTCTCACGCAACATAGCACACAAGTCATGAAAATTTGCTTTTTGTTAGACGAAGTTGATCATAGCAAGCAATTTCAGTCCCATCATACATATCTTTCAACAGATACTTTCGAAGAGAGAGCTTATTCTCATCATCGGTAAAGCTCCCTATGTCCCTCGGTATCCTTTCTGTACTAAGATATGCCATCGCAAGAAGAGACGATTCAAAGAAATGTTTCATCAACACAATCCTTCTCCTCTTCCTTCTTTTGTTTTCTTTGGATACATAATTAACCAAGTCTAGCTCTTCTGACATTTTGCAACTACAATGTACAAATATTTTATGCTTTCAGAAATTTATGCATCATCAAAACAGGATATTCACAACCATGGTAAGCAAAACAGCAGTTTAAAATTTCTGTACTCACACTCAGTTCATGTACATCCACTAGCAATTCATGTACATCAATTATTTTAGGGGAAGGGGAGGGCGGTTCGTGTATAAACAAACCTGCACCGGGAAGGCGAGCTCGGGAAGCAGGTGCACGTGGTCGCCGGAGCTGGGTTTAGATCCGCCGGCCGTCGGGTTTCCCTCCGATTGGTGCAAGACCTGCAATGAAACAGATCGAATCAGAGGGGAGGGGGAGAGAGGACGAGCGCTGGGAGGGAGAGAATGGAACAGCACAGAGGGAGGGTGGCGCGAGGAGGACGCCGGCCGTGGGCGCAGCCAGACGGGAGGAGGGGCTCGTACCTGCGCCGCTGCCGCTAGGGTTTCTTGCGCGAGGAGGACGAGGCGAGCGCAACGCAGCCTCTGTTTCCTGGCTCGCGAACATGTACGGGAAGGGCTGGCTGCGAATATACAGGCAATCTCCAGGGATGGAGCTCGAGATTGGGCCGGAACGTTTTTTGCCTCCGCGCTGGGTATCTTGATATCGAGGCCAAAAGCGACGGCCGAATGTCGAGGACATCCAAACAACAGCGATTCGAGATATTCGGCCCAGAGGCTCCCGAATATCCAATATCCACGCTGAAAACAAACATCCGAACGAGGCATTTAGTCACATCTGGTCTCGTTATCATGACCATTTCTTTGTTTCAAGATGTGTGCACTATTGTGTATATGTGATGTACCCAATTTGCAGAGCTAATCAGCAAGAATGAAAGCTAGCATGCCAGTTAGCATAAGATTGTTCGGAAATTCACTTTGGCTCCCGGGTGCACCTGCACCCGGTATGCCTTTTGATTTTTTAAAAATTGAAAATGCTTCGAAAAATTCTGAAAAAAATTGCACACAAACATACGCAAGTGTTGAACACTCGTGAAAAATTTCGACAGAAAATACCAATTTTTCTGCTCTGTGCAAAAAAGACAAATTTCTGACAAAAAACATACCTTTTTAGATCTCAGTTTTTGTCAGAAATTTGTCTTTTTCGCACAGAGCATAAAAATTGGTATTTTCTGTCGAAATTTTTCACGAGTGGTCTACACTTGCGTATGTTTCTGCCCAATTTTTTTCAGAATTTTTCGAAGCATTTTAATTTTTTTAAAAATCAAATGTCATACGGGGTGCACAAAACGTACCATCCTCAAGATTATTAACCTACCACTCTCCGCCTATCCCCAAGTAAAAAAAATCTAACAAGAGGCTACAAGCACTAGGCTATAATTCACTTAACACAACAAAATTTTAGACAAACATTTTTCACACGCAAAACCTGTGCAGATTCTGAAAAAGCATACTGTTTTATGAACAAACAAATATTTGTAGGGAGGTAGAAAGTTCTTGACAAAACGAAAAAAAAATTCCACATAGGAAGTTCGCTTGCTTCCGCAAAGTGATAGCCATGCTACCGTAGAGCACAAGCTGCATCTGGCTGGGCATGCAGCGCAGCAATGACGAGATGGCCTCTCTGCAAAATCGAAGTCCGTGCTTTGTGCGGATAAAGATACATGCTAGCTTATATGCATGTATTTCTCTTTATAAGCTCGTTGGCCTCTCACACTCTCTCAGTTCGCCGGCAAGAGAAATGTAGAAGAGAGGGAATCGGTCCGGCTATCCCAGAAAATGAAGCTTCACAATGTCCCGTCGCAAGGTGGAGTAATTAATCAAGGCCGAGTATCCGGTGAAAACCTGTATTCCGTGAAAACTTGAAAACTTCCGTTTCTTGCCGTCCGATCAACAGCAGACATCCCAGATTTAAAGTGGGAAACGTCCCAGCCACTTAAACACAG
The DNA here is from genome assembly GCA_012064385.1 of Puccinellia tenuiflora. Taxonomy (NCBI): domain Eukaryota; kingdom Viridiplantae; phylum Streptophyta; class Magnoliopsida; order Poales; family Poaceae; genus Puccinellia; species Puccinellia tenuiflora. Next base: position 289,658 of record QRDG01000961.1, on the reverse strand, counting down.
TTTTGCTGATAACCCCCTGCCATTACATGTGAAACTCGAAATTGATTCAGTTACGTGTAAGCCTGGACGCGAGCTGGCTCAGTCCGGCTCGGGTCAAGCCGGAGAAAAACCCGAGCTAGAATGGCGAGCCGCGAGCCAGCTCGAGGTTGCCGGCGAGCCACAAAACGGAGCTCGGCCCGAGCTTCCCACTAGCTCCATCCACGATCTGTGCCGTCATGGAAACTCGTCCCGAGCCGATCGCGGTGGCCACTACTCGCTAGCCGTCCATCGTCCGTGTTCCCTAGCACTCGCCAGTCCCCTGCCATGAGTCCTCTCCCTTCCCCTCCTCCTGCCCCGTCCAAAGTCGCTTTACCGTCCGTGATCTCCCGCATGTCGTCGGCCTCCGACGACCGCCCTTGTCCTCCGGCGGTGGTGACTCGCCCTTCACGGCATGCATCTGTGCTGTCCCTCGTAAGAAACGGCTTCGCTGCTCCTCTGTAAAAATCGAGATCTAATTAAACTTCAAGTCGGAACACTGTACAGAAAATATACGCTGAGTTGGTAAGTTCTTTATAAACGGACTTCTATTACAGTGAAGATCACCACGAATTCAAAATTAGCATCCAAGAATTGCATCAGAATCAGTACAAGAACAATTTTCCACGTTGATTCAGATATAACAAGAGTAAAATACCTCATTCGTTCAGATAAGTTACAGAGAAGCAGCGCTGAAGCAAAAGCTTGTTGGAGTAATTGATGGAAGAGAGAGAGAGTGGGAGAGAAACAGTGCAGCAACATGTGGTTGCGTGTTGTTGTATTTCATTTGTACATTGTTTGGATCTCCCTACAAAAATGAAACATGGCACAGATCAAGACATATGTTCCGTTTAGAAAAAGAGTTCATGTGAGCTTGGGAGCCAAAACACCACCCTAAAGAACCAGTCTAAGACAGTGAAAGATGACGATAATTACAACGAGGGCCGAATATTGACAGGTGATGCAGATTCGTCTACTTTTGTGGTGAAAGATGGTCAAAGTTGATGACGATAGATAGGGCTGATGTGATTGTGCGAGGAGAAAGGTTGAATGTTTTAAATACACATGTTTGAATTAAAAACGCATCTGCCCGCAAATTGTTTAAAGTGTCCCAACTTAAGATGAATTATATACCGACCATGTTCGCTACTGCAACTTGTTATGTTGTCTTATGAATCAGATTATTATCCTGGTAGGGTGTGTACAAGATAAATTTAAAGAAAAATGATAAGAAAGATGAATAAAATACTTGATGAAAATTTGCAAGTCATGGATGATGAAAAAATGAGGAGCTCCACAAAATATACTTTTTTTTTTACCTTTTTCAAACTAAATAAGTTTACGAGAACTCAAGAAGTAAAATTTATATAATATACAAGGGATATTGATGCTTTCCGTAGAAAGATTTGGGACTCTCCAAGAGGTGTGTGAGATCGACCAACAAGTTCAATTTAATTGTAAAAACTTATTTTAAAAGAAATCCGAATCACCATGTAGTTTTAGTAGCAAAAAATAATAATTGCTAGAGATAAGTTAGAGGTAGAAATAAGAGATAATACATCGTGTACGACATGTCTTATTATCAACCGAAGATGATTTGTGGAAGCTGAAAAATGCATGCCTTATTATCTATAGTTTACGTGTCGTTGACATTATGAGGTCACTTAGTTTTTTTCATAAGTTTGTATGATGCTGCTAGATTAACTGAGAATGCGGAACCATTATTTAAAAATACAATTTCAATTTAATTAAAAATATTTAGTTACAACCATAGTATAACATGAGACATCAGTTTAAAATAAAAAAATCCAGTTGCAACGAGTATAACTGGAAAATTCTAGTGGCCACCATAATGTAACAAAAACAAAATCAATTGCAACCATGCATGGTGCAAGTGCGCAACCGATCAACACGAATCTCCACCTATTTAAAAAAAAAAACACGAATCTTCACCTAACCATTAACAACTAAGGAGTTGAGTTGACTGAGATGTAAGCTAATTCTCATTCAAACAAGAATTAGCAAAACCACATATACTCTACTATTATAATTACTCAGTCTGTTTCACACTACTCCCTCCGTATTATAATATAAGATGTTTTATCTAGGACGCAACTACGTTTAGAATATTCTATGGTTAAGGTTAACCATAGAATATTAGGAACATTTGCATCCCACCTCGCGGTGTAACCTCTTGTCCGTATGCATGGAGCGGATTTGTATCTAAACAACAAACAAACAAAATTGATGACATCATCCGTATTAAATGCAAAACTAAAAAATTTAAAAAAATTTGTATCTCAACTCGTATATCCGATTTCAGATCCGTTTTCACCGTTGGACTAGTCGCGACGAGATCTTCGAAACTAGATCCCATGTTGATATGTTTCGATGAATTTTTTTTCGGACCTAAAAGTTACCCACTTCATAAAACGTGAGTTACCCAACCTGATGTATGTAACTTACCCACCCTATGAACGATCAGTTTTGGCTTCCCACTTTTGGGTGTTATTTTTGGTTTTTTTGAGTTTTGAAGTTACCATCCGGTTTCATATGTATACATGGGTAACTACGTCAGTAATGGATGGGTAACTCCATCAGTACATGGTGGGTAACTCCTCAGTTCTGGGTGGATAACTCCATCAGTACTAGGTGGGTAATTGCATTAGTACATGGTGGGTAACTCTATTAGTACAAGGTGGATAACTTCATCAGCATAGCGTGGGTAACTATTATCGAGACAGTAGGGAAACTATATGATCTCGTGGTGGATAACTATCTCATGAACATATGGGTAACACATCCGTTCTGAATGGGTAACTCCATCAGTACTAGGTGGGTAACTGCATCAGTATGGGTGGGTAACTCAATCAGTTCTGGGTGGATAACTCCATCAGTACTGGGTGGGTAACTGCATCACAGGGTGGGTAACTCCATCATTATTGGGTGGGTCACTCCATTATTACAAAGTGGGTAACTTCATTAGTATAGTGTGGGTAACTATTATCGAGAGAGTAGGGGAACTATATGATATTGTGGTGGATAACTATCTAGTGAACAAATGGGTAACTCCATTATTTTTGGATGGGTAACTCCACTAATACTCGGTGGGTAAGTTCATCAGTACGGGGTGGGTAACTCCATCAATACATGATGGGTAACTACACAGTAGCACACCACCCGGAAATCGTACCAGAAGTTTAGAAACTGCAGCTATTTCCAATTGTTGCTCTCACGCTTAGCTGAATCTGTACCGAGCGGGGCAGAAACATGCTAGACTTTTTTTGATCCAAAAGTTACCCACATGTAACATGTGAGTTATCCAGAGTGTAGCATATAAGTACCCAGCTGCTCAAGACGTAGCTATCTAGATGTACACGATACGAAAACAATTATGATACTCATGTAGCTAGTTATCGACTTCTGAGCACATGACCATCATCAAAACTTATATAGTTATATTGGTAGATCATGTACAAAACTAGGTGTTCACACATAACAAGTAAAAGTAAGATTCAACTTCAAACGGAACTAATTTTTTAATAGGTGGGTAACTCGTGTATTACAGCTGGGTAACTTAAGTGTTAATGACGGGTAACTTTTTGGTCCGAAAAAAGTTGTCCGAAACATATCAACATGGGTTCTACTTTTGAAGATCTCGTCGCGACTAGTCTAACGGTGAAAACGGATGTTAAATCGGATGAACGGTTTGAGCTGTAAAACTTTTTTAATTTTCGAATTTCGTATTAAATATGGATGCCGTAATGTTTGCATGCACCGGCCCATCCTCCAATGATTCCGCTGGTACGTATATGCAGCAGTCTCGCTCGACTTGCATCGTGATCGTTGATTCGCTTCGTTTGCGAACGGTTGGTAGCATGTTCTGGACATAAGCATAACTACCGACCGTTCTAGGACTAGAAATTCCGTTTATCTATTTTCATCCGGACTACGTACGGTACGAACCAAAATGAGTGAATATACGCACTAACTAAATCTACATACATTGGGAGTATATATGTTTCACAGAAAATTAATTTAGTTTGCCAACACATTTAATAATATGGAACAGTGGGGTAGTGATTATTCAACATGGTTTTCCTAAGAGATCGCCGATAGTCATTGTCATCTGATTGCGGCCCGAAAGGAGGCTAAGCTAAGTACGTGACACGTCAAACCTAGAACAAAATATCTTGTCGAAGAAAGAAATATCTTTGTAAAACAAAGAGCCATTGTGCTTGAGCTAGCCAAATAAACTGTTTTGGGCTGCAGTGTGATTCTGATTCCCGCAGAATTAGAAACGGACCAAAGTCCAAACACCTCAATTCTGGGACAGGAAAAGCTAGTCTTTTTTGTTTAGGGACGTACTGGGACAAGAAAGTCTTGTACCACAAGAAATCAATCCTCGACAGAGATCACGGTCTCATATAAGTATATGCAAAGCATACCTCCTCGACAACGACAACCATCGATCCATCGACGTGCGTCTCATCCACTTTACGATCACGAGCAGCTATCGAGTCGATCAACGGGAGATGGCAGCGCCGTGCAAGTCGACGGCGATGGTTGAAGGGCGGTTCTGCGCGCCGCGCCGCACGGTGTTCTGGATGACCAAGTCGCATACCCAGAGGGGGTCGGAATTCGCGGTCGCGAGCTTCGCCGACGGTGCGGCCGTGATGCAGGTGGAGACGGCCCATATCGGCTACCGCAACCTACGCTCCCTCCGCCTCCTCGACGTCGCCTCGCCGCCACGCACGCTGATCTCCGTCGAGGAGTTCAGCACGGGCAAGCTGCAGCATTGGGAGGCGTTCAGGGGCGACGGCGGCACGAGCGGGAGCGACCGGCTCTTCGTCGCCGTCAACAAGACACAACTTTCCCAGATGCGGCTCACGGTCCAGGTGTTCCTAGGCGGCAACTCCTCCGGCGGCGGCGATCGGACGCCCGACTTCGTCGTCCATGGCAACTACCACGTCGGCGCGATGACCGTATCCCGCGGCGTCGGCGACGGCGGCCACGACATGGACATCGCGAAGATCGACAGGTGGAACGCCCCGGCGAAGGAGCACCGTCCGGCTGGAGAGAACAGGTATACTGTCTGGGTCAAACCGGAGGTCGACCAGGCGTTCGTCCTCGCACTCACCGTGGTGGTCGATCAGATGCATGATAGTTACTATTGTGCATGTGGTTGTAACCATGAATGTCAATGGCTATATAAAAGAAAAGTACTCCGCCATTAGGAAGAAGGGTTGGATGGGAGCATCCGAGCATGTACATCACAGGTAAATTATAAGGCTTAGGTTTGTGGTCTTTCTGCTAGTCGTGTTTGGGTATGATGTAGTCGAAGTGCATTACTGTATTAGATTTCTGGTGCTTGAGTCTAAACTGAAGTTTAACGGGTAGTACTAGTATATGTTGGGCACTGAATCGTGAAAAGCAGACGCGTTTCTTTTTTTCTTTTTTTCTGTTTACGCTTCCATATATGTTTGTGCAAAATAATGCGGACACAACTTTGGAGCGCGCGTGTGCTTTTGGGTGTCAAAATAGCGCACACCCCTAGAGATGTCAAAAAGATTTGCAAATCAGATGTAAACATTAAAAAAGCATAACTTTCAAAGCGAATGTTCAAATCAAAATCAGTTTTCGCTGTAGTGTTCCTCGCGACGAGATCTTCGAAACTAGATCCCATATGGACACCTTCCGATGATTATTTTTCAAAAGCAACTTTATGTCACGGTAAAGCAAATTTGTGGCAACAACATGCTTTTTCTATCTAGAAGTTGCTTTTAGAAAATATTCATCGGTTTATATCAATATGAGATATTGTTTCTCATATAAAGGAGCATGATTTTCTCTCATAGTCTAACAAGTTGGCCATTGCTTGGAATAAAAACATATCACTCGCTCATTCTCATATATTTTTCAATTTTATGGAGAAAAACAAGTTTATTTTTGAAAAGCAACTTTATACTCTAAACTTGCTTTTCTGTCACACAAAACAACTTTTTACTACAAACTAGTACGAAAAGCATCTTTCTACTTTAAATTTGCTTTTCTATCAGAAATACGAAAAATGTGAAGAAGCGGGGTGCTTGTTTTTAATTAAAATTCACATTGCTTCTAAATCGTGTGTTAAAATTACAAACATTCACCATTGTGTTTCTATTCACCGGATCAACAAAACAAGATTTCATATAGACATATTCAAATGAATATCTTTCAAACACAATTTGTACTACTGATTTGCTTTTCTATCCCATAGACAAAAGCAACTTTATACTATAAACTTGATTTTTTTATCACAGACATAAATAAAAATGTGAGTAAGAGAGGGCCTTAAAAGCAAGTTTCTGTTCAGTAAATCTGCAAAACAAGGTCTCGTATAAACATATCAAATGTTATCTTTTAAAAGCAATTGTGTACTTCAAATTTGCTTTATATCCCATAGAAAAAGCAATTGTCTACTATAAATTTGATTTTTTTAATCACAAACATGAAAACTATGAAGAGGAGAGGGCCTTGTTTTTAACCCCGCAATGGCCACTTGTGTGTTTACGAGAGAAAATCATGTTTGTTCTGAAGTGTTGTCTATCGACATACATAGTTGCCATCTAAAAAAGCAACTTTTTGGATGAAAAAAGCAAGTTTATTTTGACAGCAACTTCGTATTATAAAATTTGCTTTACTAGCACAAAAATAAAAGCAACTTTCTACTATTTAAGTTGCTTTTTGAAAATAATTATCGGAACATGTACATATGGGATCTTGTTTCGAAGATCTCGTCGTGAGGAACAAGGATGTGAAAGCGGATCTAAATTTGGACAATCGAGTCAAAAGTTATGCATTTTTTTAAACTGTAGAATACATTCGCATGTGGCTGACGTGATATGTCTTGTCTATATCTGACATGCATTTCCGACAGCATCCGTGCGCTCAAAGAAGGCCAAAGCGCACGCGCGCCACGGAGCAATTAGGAAATAATGCAGTCGCTAAGAGTTTGCCACTTAAAGACTTTCGGTTAAGTCCTTGAAGAGAGCATATTGAAAATTTCTGTTTCTAGTCCATTCAGAAATTCCTCTGCAAAATGTAAATTCTAGTGTAAACCTGATTGTTAATATGCGGCCTTCTTCAGCGTAAATGTTACCCGAGAAATTTAGTTATCACCGGGGCTGGGAATTGGACCGATGGTTTCTCTTCTCTCAGACAGATAGAAAAGGGGAAACACTATTCTTCACCCGGAGGTTACACCAATGTTACCGATCCTCCGGGTCGGGAAATGCTATTCTTCATCCGGAGGTTACAACGTACCGATCCTCCGGGTCATGCAGATGACACATGTCTTCTTACGTGGGCCACAAAGCAATTCCCTGCACGTCTCCATCCGCTCGTTTCCTCCTCCCTTTTCTCCTCGCCCCCAGTGAGACAACGCCAGTAATTTCTCCTCTCCGTGGCTGCTCTTGTTCCTCCTACCGCCGAAGTCGTCCCGCCATCCCCGTCTCATATCTATGTACTCCCAATCAATCCCACGGGGGGGGGGGGGGGGGGGGGGCGATGATGGTGATAACAGTTCTACTATGGAGCCGCCGTTGATGCTCTCTTCTCCCCGCTCTGTGATGCTGCAAGAGCACAAACTATTGCTGCCAACGACGGTCGACGGTGCTACGGAAGTTGCCAGTGTGCTACCAGAGCTCAGCGGCGGTGCTACCGGAGACCAGTGGTGATGCTACCAAAAGCCGGCGGTGATGCTACGAGCGCTCGGCGGCGGAGCTACCAGCATGGTCAACGATGCTACAATGCCGAGAGGTCTCTCACCGGAGCCGGCCGATGGGGACGGTCGGTACGGTGGTACACGTGTTGTTTGCAGGCGGCGCGTCAGCATGGGTTTGTGTGCGTGCGTCGTGATGTTGGTGTGGTTTTCCTGTGTGTTGAGTTGTTTTGGATTTTCTGTGTGTTGAATCTTCTCCAGAGAGAGTATACATGGGGAGGGGGCGCGGGGATTAGATGGTTGTGCTCGTCTCAATCGAGCGGTGTGGAAGGTGGGGGCTCGGGGGTTCCGATCCCTCGGGGGAAGCTCAGCACGTCCCATAGAGAAGGCACAATGCTTACTCTACTGAATGATGTGCTATGTTAACTGTCCAAATCTTCTGTTCCTTCATATTTTTCACTTGGTAATAAATATAAACGGTTTCTGATAATGGAAACCAGAGGATTGTCCCTCTCTAAAAAAAGAGTTCATTTCATAACTTGCACATCACACAAAGTCGTACATAAACATTCTATGTAGTTTTATATCAAGATGCGCAGCCATAAATTGTACATCAAGTCGAAGCTTAAATTGATGGACACAACTAGTTTCTGTAAAAATGTTGCCCAGAAGTTAGCTATGCATAGCGTAACTGCGTAAGGTGTGTTTGGGACTTTCGGTACACCCCATAAAAAACTTTGTGGTTTTGTCAATTCTAAGTCGACTGAGAATTAACTAAATCTCAGTCGCCTTCATAACCGTTGAATTTTATGTCGTGATTCGTGCTAGTCTGGGAGTTGCATATGTTTTACAACTGTGTGCAACTGATTGAGATTTAGTTAATTCTCAGTTGCGTCCATAACCGTTAGATTTCTGTCATGATTTGTATTAGTCTGTGACTTGCACATGGTTTGCAATTATGTGTAGCTGATTGAGATTAAACTAAATCTAATTGACCGAGAACTAGACACTCCCAAAACTTTGTGACTTTCAATGCAAATCAGCGATGAGGATAGAACTTTGGGCAGCGCTAGGCGTAGGTACCCCTAAAAAAGGGCAAAGTTAGGTCCATTCAAGAGCCGTCAGATCATCATCGTACGCTCAGAAATCATTAAAACACGTTTTTGCATTCAACACCCTCACGTTTTTAGAAAACAAAACCGCAATACAGAACAAATCACTTAAACGAAGGGGTATATCACGTTGCCCCGCACTTTCTTGATATTTACTGCAGAAATGCCATCGCGGTGATTTACCGTGACTATTACAACAAAAACTACCGAGTATTGCAACAAAATTTCTAGCCACGTGTACAAAAAATATTGTATTGCAACTAATTGTCGCAATATTTTTTTAAATGTAATGTTACAAGAAAAAGTGGTTACACAATAGTTATTTTGTTGCAGATCGATTTACAACAAAAATTACATACTATTACAATAAAAAGGACTGAGGATTACAACAATTTTAACTAAAAGTGGTTAAACAACAATTTTTGGCTGCGGATTGAATTGCAACAAAAATCACCAACAATTTAAATAAAAATCCCAAACGATTACAACAAAAAAAATCTGTTTGCAGCAATAAAAAATTGGTTAAGCAACTTTTTTTGCTGCAGGTTTATTTTGCAACAAAAATCATCCGCTATATCAACAAAAATCACAAACGATGACAATAAAAAATAATAAGTGTAGCGCCTAGAACGTACACAACGTCGAAAAAAACTAAAGAACAGAAACTTGCAACACCGTAAAAGAAAGTTGCAAAAAATAGGCGTATGCCTTCTCAACAATCTTGTGCGTGATTTGTTTTACAAAAATTTAACGAACGTAGGTGTGCTAGCTAACCAAGAGGACCTGTTGGGCTCTTTTCACACGTTTAATTTAGGACAAAAAAGTACAAAACTTTGCTACTAGGCTCGAGGCGCGTAATTGGGCCGCCGTACGGCCGTTCGGTGCTAGCTATCCGCGCGAAGGCGCCCGAGCGTAGTTAGCTCGAGGCGACCTATAGGAAGCGTTTTCCTAGAACTTTCCCCTCATTTGAAAAGTTAATCAAGAACTGTGGGGGCGTGGTTAACCCACCCAGCGCCAAGTAGCTAGAGGCAGAAGGACACGTTCATGTTTTATCATTATTTTTGGAAATTCTTTTCCCAATTCAGTGGAAACGCGAAAAGGTATAGAATCATAAAATAAGGATACTGCCTAATCCGATACGAATATATGATGCTGTACGCCTGTACAGATCGAACCTAGCTCTCTGCATCCTCTAAACCTTGGCCTCCTGTCCTCCAGCCGTACAAGCGCCCGCAACCCCTACCTGGAATCCTGGATCTGTCTAGACGTCCGGGTCACGCACGTGCAGCAAGCGATCAAGGAGACAGCTAGCAGATCGATCGATCGCAATGCCATGGGAGACGGCGGTGGTCGACGGCCGGTTCTACTTGCCGCACCCGGCATCGTTCACGGTGACCCCAGGCATCGCCCGCGGCTTCACCGTCACATCCACAACCGGCACCGGCGCCCCGGCGATGCAGGTGGAGACCGCCTACTTCGGCAGCTACCGCCGCACCCTGCGCTTGCTCGATGCCGCCTCGCGCCGCGTCGTGCTCACCATGCAGGAGTCGCTGTTCAGTGGCGGGCGGACGTGGACGGCGTTCTGGGGGCGCAGCACCAGCCGGACGGACCGGCTCTTCACCGCGACGAAGAAGGTGTCGTCGTTCTTGGATGGCACCACCAACGTCCACATCTTCCTCGCCAGCAACCACCGGGAGCGGGACCCGGACTTCGCCGTCCATGGGAGCTTCAACGGCGGCGCGATGACCGTCTCACGCGGCTACGACTCCGGCGCCGTGATTGCTCTCATCGATCGGGAGAGCACCGGCGGGTGGGGCAGATATCGCGCGTATACCTTGACCATCAACCCGTACGTTGATTACGCCTTCATCCTCGCGCTCACTGTGATGATCCATGAGATGCATCACTATAGACTACGGCCGCAAAGTGCACGATGGGAAATTTAAAATATCGGTTTTGCTATTTCTCAGTCGAGTGAGTATTAAGTTAGAGCTCACTCAACTCTAACCCCGTTAGATTTATATCGAGATTCGTGCGATATGTTATTTATGTATTTAATTTTTTTTCAGTTGCACATAGATTGCACATAGTTGCAACTGAGATTTCTCGGTTGCACATGGATTGCACGTGAGTTGCATATGCAACTGGATGACATCATCTGAGTGAAAATTAGCTTAATTCTCACTCGGTTGAGCCCTAGTTACACCCACCTTAAAATAGTGTCTCCGGGGATCGGTACTAGGCCCTGGGTGCGAGGGATTTTTTTTTGAGGTAATAACACTGGTAGTACAAGAACTTGTCCACTATGTGCAGTCTAGTACAACAAGTTGAAAGCAATACACAAACTTGTCTACCATGTGCAAAATTAGTCCAAATGCATATGGAGCTGACATGTGGCGTATATCTTTTTGCAAAAACGACCATATAGAATTTCGTCTGACAGATGTGACCTTAGCTCCGCCTTACATATGAGTCCCACTTGTCGTAGGTCGAATCAACAGTCAAAAATAAAGATTCCTAACGGGTCGAACTTGCGACCTTAGTGACACGCTGATACCAGCCGTTCCGCCACTGCCGGCCGAGAGCCGCCGCAGGCTACGATGTGCGTCGCTGCCATACAAGACACGCGCGCCGCCGCCGGCCGAGACGCGCACTGTCGCCAGAGATGCGATGCGCCGCCGTCGCCGAGCACGAACATTGCAGAGGAGCAGCCGCGGGGGGTGGCTCCGCGTCCCCAACCTCAGCGCCTGGCTCGTGAGAAGGAGTGCAGCGACGCCGCGAGGAGGAATTAGCAAATGATGTCAAAATTGTGACTGGTTCGATGGTTTTAGATGATTCTAGCCCGTCTCAACCCAGCAGGAGGCTTTCCGATCGTGGGTTGAGTACATAAACCCGTTGTACCCGGCAAAAACCAAAATATGGTCTGGTGCGCGCCTGACGGTTTAGCCGGTTTGTAACCAAATTGTGCCCAGGCTGACTCACCCTACTCATAGGCACATCATACTGATCAGTTGGAGTGTTAACTAGAAATTAATGAGGAGTCTCACACATAGATCTGCAGCACAACAAGCACGGTTCAAACTGATACCGATTCCATCTACTCTATATATAAAAGACAGACGAATTCTCGCCTCAGGAGCGCTCGGCGACTGTTCACAGCTACAGGAATCCCTGTAGCGCTACAGTAGCGACAGTGCCCGAGCGATCCCGGCCGTCCACAAGCGATCCGACGGTCTGAGGGACGCGTCGATGATGCTTTTGCAAAAAAGGCCTCACAAGATCGAAAATAGAACCCGCAGTACACAAAAACGCGCTACGAGGGACCTAAATCTGAATAACGAAAAATACACGGACGTTTTTGCAAAACAACCCGCATAATCCCCCCTCCCCTCTCCTCCCCTTCTCTCCCGCGCGACCGGAGCTCGCCGCCGCCGCCGACGCGTCGCGCCGCCGACACGCCCCTCCCCGCATGAATCGGAGCATGCGGGGAGCTCCGCCGCCGCGTCGTCTCCGTCCTCGCCGCAGATCAGCGGTCGGGACGCCGCGCCGTCGCCGGGATGGCCGCTGCCGCGCCCGCTACCTTCCGTCGTGTGCGCACGCCGCCGGCGATGCTCCGGCGACCAAAACGTGGCGGCGACGGCGCCTCCAGCCACCCCGCGGCCACGCGCGCCCGCCGCACGCACGCCCGTGTCCCAGCACGCGGTGGTGCGACGCCGGCGTGCTCGGTGCGGCCGCGGCAGGGTCCGGCCGTGACGTCACCAGCGGGCCTGGGCTGGCCAGATTGGCTGGGCCGGGCTGGCTGCTGGGGCTGCTGCGTCGGTTTTTTTTTTTTTGTATAATTTTTCCCTGATTCAAAAAACTTTTGCACCTTTTCAATTTACTTAAATACAAAAATAAAAATAATCACTATATTCGAAAAAAAATTATTAGGCAAATTTCCAAAATGAAATGAGTCCAAATTCCATGAATTTGTAAAAACAAAAAAAAGAAAAAAAAAACACACACACACAATGGTCAAATTTCCAAAATGAAATGAAAAAAAAAATGAAAAAAAATGATTAGGCAAATTTCCAAAATGAAATGCGTCCAAATTACACAAATTTGTATATTTGGAAAAAAAATGATTAGGTAATTTCCAAAATGAAATGAGTTCAAATTCAACGAATTTGGAAAAAAAAAACACACACACACACACACAATAGTCACTACAATTTTTTTTTGTATAATTTTTTCCCTGATTCAAAAACTTTTGCAACTTTTTAATTACAGGGTGTATCTTTTGTAGAGATTCTTGCATGGAGAAAATAAAAACTTTTGCAATTTTTTGTTTCTATATTTTAAATTGGTGAATCTTCCAAGAAAACAAATATTTTGACAAAAAAATACAAATTCATTTACTCTAACTATGGCTTGCTTCTAAAATAAATTTGTAAAAAAATGATTAGGTAAATTTCCGAAATGAAATGAGTCCAAATTCCACGAATTTGTGAAAATAAATAATAAAAAAACACGCAACAGTCACTATAGTTTTTTTTTTGTATAATTTTTTCCCTGATTCAAAAACTTTTCTAACTTTTTAATTATGCAACTTCATTTGCTCTAGGTAAACTTCCAAATGAAATGATAACAAATTCCACCAGTTCATAGAAGAAAAAAAAAATAGTCACTACATTTCAAAGCAAAAGTTTGATTAGATAAATTTTCCGATAAAAAAATGCAAATTCATATGCTCCAACTATAGCTTACTTCTAAATTGAATTTGTTAAACATACATAACTTCCTAACTTTCGAATTTTGAAATTTGAACAACTTAATAGTGCAAACTTTCCTTGAAATTGAACATATTAAAATCCAACAACCTTTCAAACGTGAACATTTCTAAACTTTCAACGCACGTAAGTCTTGATGATACAACCCACTATCAATCTATGTCATCCATTAAAAAAAGGATAATTATGTGAAATTACGATGCACTTTATTTTTAAATTACACTATTGGAAAATGTTGCTTCTTCAGTTATACCTTATGAGGCTCTCTTTTACATCTTATAACCAAGTGTGTGTTACGAATTTTAATGATTTGTATCCAAAACTAAAACCTGAACACTTAAAATATTTCTTTTAGGAAAAACATCACAATCAAGGCAACCATACCACATGTTTATGGCGTTCAGTTACGAGCAAAACTATAAGTCTTTCACAATGTGTAAATTCTGTTCTACTACACCGGATTTGATGTACTTCTCTAGCTTTAACTGTATATATATAATACAATACCTGCTTTTTCTGAAATTCAGAAGTAGTAGTTTCTTCTCTATTGCTTGCTTCTAAAATGAATTTTTCCCACCATGCAAATAATCATTCCCCAGAAAAACTGTAATCAAAATCGAATAGATTTTCTGAATCCAACTAAATATTGAATTCGAAATACAAAAATGTTTAAACATTTCAAACCACTAAAGACTTCGATATCCTACACAGTCTATTTAAAGAAAAAAAATACAAAATGCAACTAAAGACTTCAAATACAAGGTGAAACTCACCGAAAATTGTTGTCTACTCATACTAAAAATAAAAACATATTCGAATACTTCAATTTGGCTCAAATTTGCTAAAAACAGAACAAAAATATTGAAAAAAAAATCACCGCATGTATGCCTAAGAAATGGGTTGAGTTCACACTACTTGAATATTGAGTTCAACTAAATTTTGAATGCAACAAATACGAACTTATTACATTTTCCGAAGAAGTTTGATATTTAGAGATAATTTAGATGCAAACTCTCTAATTATGGACATAAATTTAAAAAATGCTTCACTCACTAAATTTCCGAAAAAAAAAAACAATTCTTCCAAATATGGATTGAATTTAACGAAATCCCTTAAAAATGCACTTCTTCGAATATATACTATACCAGCAAAAAAAAAAAAGTGTACCGTCCTCTGAATATGTAAAGTTCTATTTGCTAAATGGTCATATTGTTCATTCTCTCTAATAATAAACTTAAATTAACATTCAAATTTCGTAAACATTTTCAAACAACCTAAATGAACTTTCTCTAAATATGGAAATCAATTGGATAAATGATCAGACAGTATGTTTTCTGAAATTTTAGACTCAAATTATACGTTTCATCACATATCATCGCAACTACGTTACACAAAAATAAAATGCTCACAAAAATGCTACCTGCTCATTACAAAAAAAAAAATGTTTGAACATTACAATTTAGCAAAGATTTTGTTGCAGCAAAAAAAATATACGAAAAAAAAAACAAAGGCGTGGCGTGACGCCACGCCAAATTCAACTAGTCAACTAGAGTATGAGGGGTTAACTTAGTGCGATCATGGTGTTGTTATGCTTTGCATGCAAAAATCTTAACAAACCCAAACCAAAAGTCAAAACTGACTCATGCGTTTCTGCTTGCACCGCGACGCCACACCATGCTATGGTCGCGCTCGCGGCAAGTGAGGGTACCTCCAGCTATCTAGTGAATATAAAGATGTAAAGACGTCATTACTCGAAGTTTCGTCAGTTTTGTTGGCTAGCGCGTCAGGTAGTAGCGATTAGGTCGCGAGTTCGGATCTCAACATTGTTTAAAATTTTATTTATTACTATTTTTTCAACTGCTCATAGATGGCACCCACATGAAAGGCAGGGCTAAGGTCACATTTGTCACGCAAAAATACGTGGGGGGCTCTTTTACAAAAGGATAGGTGCCACATGTCGACACCACAAGCGCATTTGGACTAGTTTTGCACATGGTAGACAAGTTTGTGTACCACGGGACAACAACTTTCAACTTGTTGTACAAAATTGCACATGGTGGACAAGTTTTTGTACCACCGGTATTATTACCTCTTTTTTTTTTGGGAAGTGAGCAGCGCACCTTTATTAAGTTTTTATGTTTTCACTAATACAAATGCCACCTTCTTCGACGAAGATCTAAGAGCATCTCCACCGGACGGTTTATTTGTGTCCGTGAGCGTCTAAAACAAACGGTTTTGACGGGTCACCGGACGGCTGCCCGGTCAAAATTAGAACAGTGCCCACACCGGCATCCCTAAACAAACCTGACGTTTTATTCTTGTCAAAGGCTGACATGTGTTGTTGTGGTGAAATTTGTGTCCCGTTTGCTTGTCCGGCTCTGCCAAAAGAGACTCTAACTTAGGGTGTGGCTCAGCGGTGCTGGACAGAATTTAGGCTGGACGGAAGCTTTGAGGGGTGCCGATGTGGCCTATTTTCATGTCCGACACCTCAATGTGCCTTTGGGGTGCTTTAGGGGATCCTGATGGAGATGCTCTAAGAACCACGACTTAGTTGAGGACACAATTCAACTTTTTTGTTTTTTGTTTTGTAGGTATTGCTTGAGCGTTGAGAGTATGTAGGAGCACCAGGGGGTCCTTGTGTTTGATAATCAATTCCGAGACACATTTGTGGAAAAGAGTCACTTAATACAACACTCTGCGCTTAGAATACCAACAAGTTGATACATAAGTACTTTTTTAAACCATGCTCTAACCGGGAAGCTGGCCATGACTCTTGTTCCCAGTCATGGAACTTGTTTGCACAACAACCAAAAATAGCTTTGTTCGGTCCAATTCCACACAAAACTCCGAAGTGGTGAGTCTCTGTACTGAATTTGTGTTGACATAGTCCTACACTGAGAAGACATAGATAATTTAGCACATTTTTCAAGAACTACCGAAACAAAACTTTTTGCCAAGTTGACACCTTAGTTACATGAATAATTCGCCAAATAAACAAAAAATTAAACCTTCCCTAGAGGAAATTTAACTAGACATATTATAGTCGGTTCGTAACCGTCAACCAATCCATTCTACTTAATTGATTGTGAGAACTCATTGTAGTCATGGAGTGGGTGAGTGGGCTCCCTTGGGCACAGCACATGATCAGCCATGACGATCCAGCGCCACGACAATCTCGTCACAGCCGAATCATCACCGCATGGCCGGAATCACCATCTTAGTCGCGTAAGGTTTAAATTCAACTATTCAAGTGCATGCAGCCGATGAAATGATAAGGTAAAAAAACACCGAAGGGGATTTTCACCCAAAAACGACCCTATACCAAATACATTTATTCAGTTGATCACTCAGCCGCGGTGTGGACTACAAGGTCATCACACACGTGGGCAAGTTAATGGTGTTAGACAAAATAATGTATGGCTTTTCCCTATCCGTATAGGTATAGAGTAGTACTCTACCCTAACCGGATCCCTCTTGTACACGCCACCACAGGGGCTTTTCCTGTGCCTATAAACACGTACTCGACACCCCACAACATGGGTATCGTTCTCCCCATATTCATCATGGTATCCAGAGCCCTTCCTCTTCTCTTCTAGCTGCAGCCGCCGCCGATCTTCCTTGATCCGCCGCCGCCACCAGGAAGCCCTCCAAAACTTGATCGCCGATCGCCTCACAAACCTACAACCTACAAACTCCTCAAACCCTACACCCGATCGGCTTGCTCTCTCCAATAAACTAAGAACTATACTCTAAAACCCTAGTTTCGTTCACCCACCCTTCCCTTCCCAATGTCGTCCTCCTCTACATCTCCTACCACGGCCATCATAGGTGCGCCGCCGGCCACCAAACTCACCCGGGAGAATTTTCTCTCATGGAAAGCGCAGATCCTGCCTTCGCTCCGTGGTGCCCGGGTCATGCCACTTCTTGAAGGAACAGATCTTGCTCCGTCCGAGGTCTTAGAGGCTGAAGATGATCAGACGAAGAAGAAGATCTCCATCCCCAACCCCGCCTATGATGTGTGGATCACCAAGGATCAACAGGTTGTCAGTTTTCTTGTCAATTCTCTCTCTGATGATGTACTTGCACACACATATGGTCTCGAGCATGCCGCTGATGTTTGGAGCGCCATCAACAACCTCTTCTCCACGCAATCCAAGGCCAGGGTTTCTTCCCTGCGTGGTGCCCTCACCAACACCAAAAAGCTAGACATGAGTGCTCAACAATTTATTTCTAAGATGAAAGGTTTTGCTTCTGAACTTGCTGCTGCGGGCAAACCGGTCGATGATGACGAGCTCAAGGACTATATTCTCAATGGTCTTGATGGTACCTTTAACCCTTTAGTCGCCTCTGTTAATGCTGTTCCTTCTACAACTCTCAATGATTTATGCTCTCAACTACAATCCTATGAGTACCGTGAAAATATGCTTGTGGCCACTGGTCAAGGTACAGGCACGTTCACATCATCTGTTAATGCTGCTCCTCGACGCCCAAACCCTAGCTATGATGGAGGTCAAGCCAAACCACCTCTCCTGCCACTACCAACTCCTTCCCAGCCGCCAGCCTTCAAACCACCACCACAACTCTATCAGCCTCCTCCACAGCCCTCCTACTACCCACCTCCACAACCCTATCAGCCTCTCCCACAAGCCTACTTCCCGCCACAACAACCCTACTATCAACCACCGCCACAACCCTACTATCAGCCGCAACGTTCCCCTCATCAGCCACAACCTCCACAACAGCGCCCGCCCCCGAATCGTGGGCGCCCAGATGGCCGTCGCCCTAAAGGGGGGCGTGGAAAACGTGATCGTGTTGCAACACCATGGCAGGATGGAGTCACCTGCCAAATCTGCAAAAAGGAAGGACATCTTGCCGCTGATTGCTGGTGGCGTTATGGTGATGATAATGATGATGATGACACCCAAGCTGGAAACAAAGGTGCCTATGGTGTAGACACAAATTGGTACATGGACACAGGCGCCACAAATCATGTCACAGGTCAGCTTGACAAGCTCCAAGTTCATGACAACTACCAAGGGCGGGATCAAGTTCACAATGCTAGTGGACAAGGTATGAATATTGCACATATTGGTCATTCAGTTTTGCACACCCCGCATAGTTCTATACATCTTCGCAATATCTTGCATGTCCCTAGTTCATCCATGAATTTACTTTCTGCTCATAAAATAGCCCTTGATAACAATGCCTTTATTGAAATTCATCCATTCTTTTTCTTGATAAAGGACCAAGCAACGCAGCAAATCATGTTTAAGGGGCCGTGTCATGGTGGCCTATATCCTCTTGTTCCTGTGTCTATGGGGTCTTCCAAGCATGCACTTGTCACCATCAAGCCTTCCTCCTCCACGTGGCATCGTCGTCTAGGGCATCCATCCTCTTTTATTGTTCAGCAGATTCTTAGAAAGAACAATCTTGCATACACTCCCGAAATAAATTCTTATATATGTGATCCATGTCAGCAGGCTAAGAGTCATCAGTTACCCTATTACACCTCTACTAGTGTTTCCACTGTTCCTTTGGAACAAGTCTTTTCTGATGTATGGGGTCCAGCTCCTCTTTCTGCTAGCAAACATTCATATTATGTAAGCTTCATTGATGACTTCAGTAAATTTACTTGGATCTACTTAATTAAGAAACGTTCTGATGTGTACCAAGTGTTTCTTAATTTTCAACAATTTGTTGAGCGCAAGTTTGACAGAAAGATTATTACTATGCAAACCGATTGGGGTGGTGAATATGAAAAACTCAATGGTTTCTTCCAAAAAGTGGGTATCACTCATCATGTCTCGTGTCCTCATGCTCATCAACAAAATGGATCTGCTGAGCGAAAACACCGTCACATTGTTGAAGTTGGTTTTGCGTTACTTGCTAATGCCTCCATGCCTCTGAAATATTGGGATGATGCTTTCCTTACAGCCACTTTTCTCATTAACCTTTTACCCACGAAAGTTCTCAACTTTCAGACTCCTACACAAAAACTTCTTAATATCATACCTAACTATGAGTCTCTCCGTGTTTTCGGTTGTGCTTGCTGGCCAAACCTCCGTCCCTATAATAAACAGAAACTTTCTTTTCGTTCCAAACGGTGCGTCTTCCTTGGCTATAGTCCCCTTCATAAAGGTGTTAAATGTCTTGATGTGACTACTGGTCGCGTCTATGTCTCTCGTGATGTTGTGTTTGACGAAAATATTTTTCCCTTTGCTGCACTTCATCCTAATGCTGGTCGTCGCCTTCGTGATGAAATTCTGTTACTTCCTACTGACATATTACCTAAAGACTCACAAAATAGGGGTGTGCACACTAATGATCATTATTTGCAAATAGTTCCTGTTGTTACTCCTCCGCAGGAACCAGCTACCGCACCTACACCAAGTAGCAGTACAAATTCTGAAGAAAATGCTGAAAACAGTGCATCAAATAATGATTCCAGCCAGGAGCATGCAACCGGACAAACCGGGAGTGATTCCCATGCTGATTCCAGGGCAGAATCTGCCTTGGATCGCTCCCCGTCAGTCTCTGGTGGTGACAGTCCTGGGTATGCATCTACGCCCCATTCGCCAGATGCTGCGTCGCCCACTGATTCCGATAATGTTACGCGCGCGGACTGGTCGCCTCCGTCTCCTGTTCCTTCCACTCCGCCGATGACACCTGCCAGCATGTCGGCCGATAGCCCGGTCGGGGAAAGCAGCCCAGCTGCTGATTCGCCTGTCCTTCTTCAGCAGCAGGTTGGATCTTCTATGCCTGCTCCTGCTGCTGCCACACAAGCTGCTGAACCACGTACTCGCCTGCAAAAAGGTATACGTCAGCCGAAAATTAAAACTGATGGAACAATTCGATGGTGTTTGTTAACATCTACAGGAGAGCCTAAAAATCTAAAAGAAGCCCTCACTGACAACAATTGGAAGGATGCAATGCAAGAGGAATATGATGCACTTCTTGCAAATCACACATGGCACCTAGTACCACCTAGCTCTACCAAAAATGTCATTGATTGCAAGTGGGTTTATCGCATCAAGAAAAATGCTGATGGTACCATTGACAGGTACAAAGCTAGATTAGTTGCAAAAGGATTTAAACAAAGGTATGGTATTGATTATGAGGATACCTTTAGTCCTGTTGTTAAGGCTGCTACTATTAGACTTGTTCTCTCTATATCAGTTTCACATGGTTGGAGTTTAAGGCAGCTAGATGTCAAGAATGCGTTTCTACATGGTATTCTGGAAGAGGAGGTTTACATGAAACAGCCACCAGGTTTTGAGTCTTCCGCTACTCCAAACTATATTTGCAAACTTGACAAAGCTTTGTATGGGTTGAAACAGGCACCTCGAGCATGGTACTCTCGTCTCAGTTTGAAACTACATTCTCTTGGCTTCACTCCCTCAAAGGCAGATACATCCTTGTTTCTTTTGACAAGGCAGGTGTTACTATATTCCTTCTCATTTATGTTGATGACATTGTTGTGACTAGCTCGTCAGATGCAGCTATCTCAGCTCTCCTTCATAATCTGCGTGATGATTTTGCTCTCAAGGACCTTGGTGATCTTCATTATTTTTTGGGTCTTGAAGTTCACAAACAATCAAATGGTTTGTTTTTGAATCAAGAGAAATATGCCACAGATTTACTCACACGTGTTGGTATGCGTGAGTGCACATCCTGCCCTACACCTCTCTCCAGCACTGACAACTTATCTCTCACTGATGGTTCGCCTCTTGGCTCTGAGGACAGTTCTCACTATAGGAGCATTGTAGGAGGTCTCCAATATTTGACATTGACACGACCTGACTTGTCTTTCTCTGTCAACAAGGTATGTCAGTTCCTTCATGCTCCTACAACAACTCATTGGACTGCAGTGAAAAGGATATTACGATATATACATGGTACAAAATCAGTTGGACTCACCTTCCAGAAGTCCCCCTCTACATTGCTTAGTGCATTTTCAGATGCTGACTGGGCAGGTGATTTAGATGACAGACGCTCCACTGGAGGTTTTGCTAGAGGTTTTGCTATCTTCTTTGGCCCCAATCTCGTTTCATGGAGTGCGAGAAAACAACCTACAGTGTCTCGTTCTAGCACTGAGGCTGAGTACAAAGCTTTAGCAAATGCAACTGCTGAGTTAATTTGGGTTGAAGCCCTTGTGCGAGAGCTTGGTGTGAAACTTAAGGAGAAGCCATGTTTGTGGTGTGATAATCTTGGTGCTACTTTTCTCTCAGCTAATCCAGTTTTTCATGCCCGTACAAAACATATTGAGATTGATTTTTATTTTGTTCGAGAAAGGGTTGCCAATAAACAACTTGATGTCAAGTTTATCTCGAGCAAGGATCAGATAGCTGATGGATTCACCAAGACATTATGTACTAAGAAGCTTCAGGAGTTTAGGCGTAATCTAAATCTTTGCAAGGTTTAGATTAAGGGGGGGTGTTAGACAAAATAATGTATGGCTTTTTCCTATCCGTATAGGTATAGAGTAGTACTCTACCCTAACCGGATCCATCTTGTACACGCCACCACGGGGGCTTTTCCTGTGCCCTATAACACGTACCCGACACCCCCCAACAGGGGTATCGTTCTCTCCTTATTCAACAAATGGTCACCCTAACGAAACGGCCATGGACGCACAACATGATGAGTCCATGACCGCTATACCACAATTTAGAAGTTGAATGACTAAATTGCACATTTGTGGCAAGTTGATCGATCACATATGTGCTTTTATATTCTATTTTCTCATGTCCATGGCAGAACAGTATTAAAGAACACAATATGAGATAATGAGTACGCAATTATACTACACAGACATTATTGTAGGCTTATTATCAGCTAAAGTAGACATTACTTATATATTCATATGGTTTTCTTTTTTACAGGTATCGACTCATATATTTATTTATTTATTTTGAATCTGACTCATATGGTTAGAGAAGCATAATATAGTTTCTGAACAAGTTTCTTGACATTTTCGCCATTATACGAGATGCATTCTCTTACTCACAGCTTTTCATGTTTAATTTTAACAATCTCATTATTTTAGTAGCATGTAAACAAACTAGAGACGACTTAAGAGATGATTCATTGTATACCCCTTTTTTTTGTCTTGTCTAACTAACATGGAATAAATAACGAAGCACCTGCGGCCGTGTCCAATTGCGGCAGAGGCGAATCCAACACCTCAATTCGATCTTGGACAGGTTTTGTCTTGTACAGCAAGGAAACGATCCTTTTCCTTTCCAGAAGCAACGAAACAATCCATGACCATGACGCATATATATACACAGCAGCCATATAATCCGGCTCCTTAACCCAAATACTAGTAATTACCACCCTCCTCGCTCGATCCAAATCTCGGTGCACGTTCACTGACGCACGTGCGACGACTACGCTGATCGATCGAGATGTCGTGGCCGTTGGAGAGTACGGCGGCGGTGGACGAGAGGTTCTACGCACAGAACCACACGGCGTTCACCGTGACCAGATCGGACACCTGGAGGGGCCCCGGATTCAACGTCACGAACCTCGCCGGCGGCCCGGACGTGATTCATGCGCAGGCGCTGGCCGATGACTCGGGCAACGGCGGCGGCAACCTACGCTCCCTCGACCTTCTCGACGCCGAATCGCACGGACACATCGTAGCCGTCAAGGAGTCCCGGCTCGGCGTCACCGGCCAGCAACGGCAGTGGGAGGCGTTCAGGGGCCGCGGCACCGACCGGCTCTTCGGCGCCGTGGACATGACAAGGTTTTTCCAGACGGGGAACACGGTGCACGTGTTCCTTGACGGCAACTCCTCCTCCTCGTCCGGCGAGCGGGTCCCTGACTTCGTCGTCCACGGCAGCTACTACCTCGGCACGATGACCGTCTCACGTGGCGGTGACGACGGCAGACACTCTATTGCGCAGATCCGTAAGGAGAGCACCGTGTGGGAGACGCAGGCTGGAGGTAACACGTATACCGTGTGGATCCACCGGGGCGTCGACCAGGTGTTCGTCCTCGCCCTCGCTGTCATCCTCGACCAGATGCTTAGTCCGGAATATGATCCGAAAAGTTGTGTCCATGAATGTAAACGCTGAATGAAAAGATGGCCGCCATTATAAAATATGTACTCCCTCCGATCTATATTAATTTTTCACTGAATCGGATATATCTAAACATGTTTTAACTCAGAAATAAGCATGTTTTTTTCGGTTAATTAGTCGAGGTGTAACGAAACTATCCATGTTATAAGGCAGATTAGGAGTTTTATTGTGTCATCATAGGTTTGCTTAGCATGATCCCTTGTCACGTTAGGCATTGTTAAGTAGATGCAAAACTCATTTTGAAACTCTATTGAAGCGAATCAACAAGAGGAAACAAGGTTGAGCTGTCCTGGAATCTTTGCCATTTGTTTTCGTCTTCCAACCCTTTCATGTATCTGGTTATTTAACCTACTTAGTTTCGTTATCATTTTTCATCCGTATCTGGTTTCAAGCAATGAGCAAGGTACATTGGTTTTCGACATTAGATCAATCATATAATGTTATGTAAAACAAGAAACCACACTAAGGCTTCATTTTTATCCCTTTGAAGAACATATTTGTGAACCTATTTCACGCAGACAACACTTACTGGACCCGAAAGGGCTAGCCGCAACCAACATAATCATATACTCTCTCCGATCCATAAAAGGTGTCGCTCACTTAGTATAAAGTTTATACTAATTTAATACAAAATGAGCGACACTTTTTATGGATCGGAGGGAGTATTACACTTTTGAGTACTATGCCGGTCTCCGACGCACTACCGGAAATCGACACCTTGCCGAGTGTCGGCGTGTTTGCGCAGTACAATTTATCAGGCACTCGCCAAACACGACCAATAAGCCGAGTGTCTCAAAAAAAACACTCGCCCAACAGACAACATTCAGCATAACCTCGTAGCTCATTTCTGTGAAGGTTTTTTTTATCAAAACCTCCATAACTCATGTTTATAATTTTTTTCAGGTGGTAGGTCACATAAAAGGATGCCATGTGAAGGTTTTATTTTTTTGAATTAGTTATGTCTAACCCTAGCCCGAAACCGAGATCCTAAACCCTAACGATAAACCTAAACCTAACTGTAACTTCGATCGGTCTAAGATCTCTAAAGAAAGTATACATTTTGGATCTAGAAATGATTTTTTTCAAAAAATCATGACCAAACTATGCGGCACTCGTAGTTCAAATCAGACCCACTTCCAGCGAAATCGGTAGGAACTTATCTGAAATGTTTGAAATACCCAAGTATGTTTTTATATCCAAACCCAAGATTAAATGCACTTATAAGATGGTCTACTATTTTCTACCTATTTGGATGTTCCTCTTTCGGTGAGCCGTTTTGGTAGCTGCTTCACAAAAAAAAGCCTGTTTTGACACTAAAAAATTAAAAATGGATTTCATTTTTTGAGTATTTTCCCAATTTCCTATAACTATCAAGGTTTTTGTGATGCAAAAGATGATATGGATGAAATATTTGAATTCCTCTCATTTTTCTAATCAATTTAGGTATTTAATTTGTCAAATTTCGATTTACAGATTTAAATATATAAATTATTCCATATTAAATGTAAAAAAGAAAAATAATAAAGTAAAATTCATTTTATTGTTATTTATTCGAAATATACTATTATATAATCATTTTTACTTTACTCAAACAAATTTTTAAAATTTAAACAACGAAAAGTGTAACATCATAACCGAGAGGTTAATATGATTGATAGGGTACTAATATCAGTAAGTTCTAATTTCTTATTTGGAAGCTAGTTTAAAAGGAACTCAAAAGTTAAGCGTGCTTGGGCTGGAGCCATCTGAGGATAGGTGACCGAACAGGAAGTTTGACCAGGGTAAGTACTTTGACATATAATTAAGTGTGCAATTAAGGATTAAGTATGTGACTAAGTTGAAAATTTTGAAATACAAATAAAAAGTATTTTAAAAAGTTCAAAAAAAATAAAAAAATTCAAAAGAAAATTCAAAAAAAAAATTGGCACTCAGAGGCTGACTACAGAAACGGTCGGATGCCGTCTTGTGGGGCCCACACCACGTATGCCGACGGGGTTCGGATACGCCGACGGGAAGACGCCGACGGCAGCCGTCGGCGTATCTATACGCTGACGGCTTTTTGTTATACGCCGACGGCCGGAAGCCGTCGGCGTCTCGTGCGTTTCCCGTAGTGTAGGAAACCGGACGAGGCAACACCGGTTCCTTGGCAATCTATGTTGTGGCACTCTGTCTAGACTCTCGGCGTGGACGGTGGATCCAGTCACGAGCACCCACCGATCGACGATGGCACCATGGGCGGCGTCGGTGGTGGATGCGTGGTTCTGCTCGCCGCACCTGAGGTCGTTCACCCTGACCCAGACGCAGCCGCTAAACTTCACCGTCACGAAGGACGCCGGCACGGCCGTGATGCGGGTGGAGGTGACCTCGTGGTTATTCCTCCCATGCCGCTACGTCCTCCTCGACGCTGGGTCTCGCCGCCCGGTGCTCACCGTGGAGCGCTCACCGTCCCCGCTCAGGGCCCGGCATCTATGCAGGTGGAAGGTGTTTCGGGGGGACAGCACCAGGCCTACGGACCTGCTCTTCGTAGTCGTCCGACGCGGGTACTGCGGGCGCGAGAGCACCATCTCCCGGGGCGGCGCCGTCATTGCTCAGATCAAACCTATGAGACACTTCAGATGGCTTGGGTATAATGTTAGCATCAACGCCGGCGTCGACCATGCTTTCATCCTGGCGCTCACCGTGATTCTTGAGGCGATAGCCGCCGGCCACATTAATAGTCAATAGTCATAGACCTTAGCACATGTATAGATCTCACTAACAGTATAGCCTCAATTTTCATAGTTTTTTACTTTGTGTTCATGCAAGATCTTTATCCATTATTTTCCAATCAGTTCGCTAAATTGGATAAATTTACTCATAGTTTGATCTTTATGTGTTACCTAAATTTACCCTTATTTTTAGTTTAGACGTGCATATATAGGAAATGATGTAGCGATGAACATAGAGGTTTTACAATAGCTAGACTGAGCGTTCTTGCATACTTATCTAAGCTAAAACAAGGCACCGAATGGGCTACTACAGATACTGCCTGAATTTCAGATTCATCTATACTACCTAATAATAAAAGCATTAAGTCTTCCGCGGTTTGGTTTTGTACGTCATCTAGACTATCCCTCAAGTTGTAAATAATTACCCACTGCTATCGGTAAGTGAAAAAACCGGTTCAATTTTTTCGTCCGTCGACTTCTTTTCTCCGTCCATTTCGTTTCCATGTTGTATCTTTCCCTTATGTTTCTTCTCCCTCCTACCAATCAAACCCAGGGAGGCTCTACAGACTACAATCCAGCGTCGTCGCCGCATGCCTTGGGTTATGTCCGCCGGCGTGTCCGATCTTACCGACCCCAGTACCCCACAATCCCTCCCTCATACAAACACCCCCGCCTCTCTCTCCCTCGCATCACCACAATCGTCGTCCCCCCTTGGCCCCTTCTCCCACATCACGACGCAGTCAACTCTCCATAGCGTCATCGAAAGCTTGGCATGCAGTTATCTTCGGCGTACGCCCGCCGAATCTGAAAGGAAAGATCCGATTCTTGTGTTGATTGTCGGCGGCGCTACTGCTGTTGTAACAAGCCGGCGCCGCGATCTGATTCCGACGTATTTTGCAGTCCCTAATACACACACAGGAGACTACACCTTCTGCCTGCGCGCAGGCGCCTGCACCTTCTGCCGCCGTGCGGGAGCCGGTCTCCGATTGTGACGCAGCACTTCTTCAGTTTTCTGCCAATGAGAGCGCGCAGCTGCAGATGCGGTACCTAGATGTTGTTGGCTGGTCGCTGCTAGCTCCTAGCTGCTCGATGTATTTGCTTCTACTAGCCTTGCTTGCTAGATGTGTTCGCGAAAAAAAGCTATGACCAAAGCGAGTTGATGAAGTTTGCTGCCAGCTAGATGTATTTGCAAAATTGTTTTTCGGCAAACCTATGTGATACTCCCTCGTTTCCACAATATAAGATGTTTTAGCCTTTTTTTCATATTCACATTTAGATCACATGTATCTAGACATGTTTTAGTGTATATGTTCACTCTCTTTCCATTTTTTAGTCCGAATCTAGACAACATGTGAAACACCTAAAACATCTTATATTGTGGAACGGAGGGAGTATTAGTTTATTCTAAAATTTGGAATGTTTATGTCGATTTCCAATGTCTAAGTACTAGCATAGCTATTTGATTTTTGTTTGTAAGGAAATAGAGAATAGAAAAAAAAACTGCTACAACGGATAGTTTGGAGCTGTCCGTTCTATGTAGCTTTCTTTAGAGATCTGACATTAGTTTATTCTAAAATTTAGAATGTTTATGTCGATTTCCAATGTCTAAGTACTAGCATAGCTATTTGATTTTTGTTTTTAAGGAAATAGAGAATAGAAAAAAAACTGCTACAACGGATAGTTTGGAGTTGTTAGCTTTCTTTAGAGATGTTCTAAGCAAAGAGATGATTGTGTGGCCGGCCTCCAGCCACGTGAACAAAGCGGGAGGAGAGGAGATTGTGTCAAGAGCACAACACATACACATGCATGGTGCCAAAGAAAGAGAAATAGTCAGGTTTAGTATTCATACGTAAAAACACTACTTATGCAAATGACCTCCTATACCGTCGTCTCTACACAATGAAAATCTTCATGCCTAGTATTCAATAAAAATCAACACGTAACAATGTCCGTTATTTGTCGTTAATCGCTACAAACAAACATACATAAAAAAAAACGACCCAATTCATAGGCTAAATTGTGTATTTATAGACAGTTTTTTTGTTTGAGAACATTTATACTTCCTCTGTTTTACTAACGTAAGATATTTAAATATTTAAATATTTAAATATTGACTATCTAAATAATAAAACGAGTGAACATACTAGAATCTAAAAAATCTTATATTAGTGAACAGACGGAATGGACTAAAAGATAATGTGGTATTGTTAATATTTATTATTAAAATAGAAATATTCTTTCCGTTGCAACGCACGGTCATATTTGCTAGTATATGCCTAGGTCAAAACTAGTTTTTGTTTCATCTTGGGAATCCCATTCACCATGTAATAGTTGCCTAGATTAATCACCAAAAATATTAGAACGTCACCAGATTCGAAATGAACCTCTAAACCTTATCAGGATATGTTCACTACGGGAACCAGTCGCTACGCCGACGGCTTTTAGCCGTCGGCATAGGAAGAAAGGCCGTCGCCCGACGGAACAAAAGCATGTTGTCCCTCGGGCCGGTGAAGGGGGCATGCCTCGGGTGCCCACTCTTTTGTTAACCACAAGATGATACGCCGTCCAAATAAGTTGCACTACAAAGAAACTACTTATAGCCGGCATGTAATTACCGGCGAGTATCGAACAACCCATGTCGGTGCTATTCTCTCATCAGATTTCGGAGCATATCATCGGCGTGCGAAGTTTGTCCATGCCGGTGATAACTCATTATCACTGGCGTGCATGTAAGGCCCTGTTCGAAATGAAGGAATTTTAAAGTAATCTTGGAGGTTTCTGTTCCTATGGAATTTTCTCCTTTGGAGCTGTTCGGAATGAAGGAAAGAAGCCGTCGGTTTCCTTAGGAAAGGGAAACTTTCCTGCACTTTTCAGAGGAAACAAAACATTGGCCAAGACCAAAGGAAACCCACAGCAAACTCTGGTTTGGAAACCTGTAGGTTTTCACTTTACACTCCACCCGATTCCTACGCTTCTTCCTTTTCCTTTGTTTTGTGTTCCTTTGTTCCGAACAGAGCCTAAATGGCCACGCCGGTGAAGCTAAATGCACGCCGGTCATATATTTCTTTTCACTGGCATGGATGAAAATGGCCGCGCCGGTGATACATGGAAAAAAGTTGTCAGATCCCACCTACAATAATACTGGCGTGATGGCCTGAACGCACGCCGGTAATACATTTCTTTTCATTGGCGTGGATGCAACTACACATGCCGGTGATCCCCTGCCTGCTAGCTTTTTTCCTCCCACGCAGCACTCCCCCCCCCCCCCCCCCCCCCAATCACCTTTTTAGTTTTGTAAAAAATAAAAGAAAATATGATAAAAATATTCAAAAATTAAAATCCTTTGAGATGTAGTTATGTTATGTAACCTAGTTGTTAGGAAAAATAATAAACATGAATTTAGACATATTTTTGCAATAAAACTTTATTCTACGGTAAAACAACGATAACTTTTGCGTACGAACTCGGATTTCGACGTATAATACCTTAAAAAAATAGACAAAAAGTTACATCCAAATAAAATATCCAAAGACCTTTTGAGCTGTTTTCGGTCTACGGAATCCCCAAATTCGAAAGGGAACATTTATTTTTTAAAGTTTAAGATTTTAGACTAGCTTTTTACTGGCGTGAGATTGTGCAGGCACGCCAGTAATGATATTATTGATACTGGCGTCGCAGGTAAAGACACGCCGGTAATATGTGCGAGTTGGCGAAAAATGATCCGACGGCTCTAAACGATCCGACGGTTCCCAACGACCTAAACTAGCACATGATCCGTGTGCTCTTTTCTTCTTGTTCCTGATTGGCAGTCTCCTTACCTCCTCTCCTCCTCCTCTCTACCTCCTCCTCTCTATCTCCTCCTGTCCTTCTATCTCCACCTCCGTGGCATGGCCTGAGCTCCGCTTCCCCGTCGCCAAGCTCCTCCCAAGCGTCGCCGTCCTCGATTACCGGAGCTCTACCTCATCGTCCTCCTCCTCCTCCGACCGTCCACGATCGGAGATCCTCCCGGCCATGCCACATCCGCGACCGGAGCTCCTCCCGGCCATGCCGCCATCCGCCACCGGACCTCCTCACGACCAAGCCTCGTCCGCGACCACCACGACCTTGTCCGCCGCCGGCCACGCCTGACCACATGTGTTGGCCGCTTCTTCTACTACCACGCCGCCCGGCAATGCTGGACGAGTAGGTGCTCGCCGGTGTTGACGATTAGAGCTCGTCGGCGTCGATGGCTGCGGCGCACCGTCACGACGAAGACGGCTGCAGCGCACAACGGCTCACGGCGGCGGACTAGCTCCACCCATGACAACGGCGGCGGCGGTATGGTGGCACGTCAGTAACATTAGTTTTATTACCGGCGTGTACGCGGGCACGCCAGTACCACCCACGTATTACCGGTGTGCATTCTTGACTCGCCGGTGTTCTAGAATAGCACTGGCGTGACGTTACTGGCGCGCATTTCTCGCCGGTGATAAAAAGAAGCCACGCCGGTGATTAGCTGTTCCCTTGTAGTGTTGGGTAGTTTGTGGGTGGCCGACTTGGAGTGTTTCAGACATGTTCTATGATTGCAGTGGCTCTGGTTGCATTGGCCTGACCTATAACACACTTGGGTGAGGTCTAAGTTGTCCCGCGATGATTCTGACATGGCGCTTTTCCGGGCATCCACCAAAATCTCACTTGGTAACAGGGAGACATGTTGTTCTGGCATGACATCTAGTCTAGTTGTGCCCCATCCGCATGTGGTCGCCATACCTCTTCGAGATTGCAACTAGGAAGAATAGCACCATCTGTAAAGAGCACCACAATGACAACTAAATCCACTCCATCATATGTCTCAACACCCATGGTCAGATGGTCCAATACATTGACCTCTAGGGCATGATCTCAGTCACCTAGATCTGGACCAAGGGGGGATCTATAGTGCAAGTTTGGCATATCAGGCGCGATTCCGGTGCTCGATGATCGCATAGTGGGGTTGATGCTGCCAGAAAGGAAATTATCGACCGCTCGGTGGAGGTGGCGCTTGTCATGGATCTCCGCAGCAGGTTTAACTGAGATTTTGAAAGGCATGGGATGGATGGGTAGTGGAAGGTGTTCGGGGAAGTTAAAATATTGGAGGACCGTTGATTATAACATTCTAAGAATCAGTTACACTTGCTGGGTGACGGAAAGAAACAAAACACAACCTGTGACGTGGACTAATTAGTTGATCTGTATAGTTTGCGTGTTAAGAAAAACACTCTTAACGGGTTGCTCCTATTTAGATATATTATATGTCACTGAGAAAACGAAAGTAACTGAATAAATGGTGCTACAAAATTAACGAATCAAGTCATCTTGACATACCTTGCTGGTTGTCGATTCTAGTTGACTGCATCAATAGTACTACTGTACTAGTAGTTGCAAATAAACTAGTCTAACCAGTATGATCCGAAAGCGGACAAACGACAACTAAAGAGGTGGCCGTTGCCGTAGTGACGCACTGATGTTGCAAAACCAGTTACGCAAATGTTGATGTTTAGATGAAACAAATGATTCCTGTAAGTTTCAAATATGTAATAAATGTTGTGTTCAATCTATGCATATGAAATAATTTTCATGTATGCAAATATAACAATGTTGATGTTTATACGTAACAAAAATGTCGTGGGCAATCTATGCATAATTCCATATGTTTGTGCGTTCTTATTTTGTCCATCACGAGTTGCCTTCTGGAATCTACCGAATAAAGTACTTGTTAATGTAACCGCTTTTGTTTAGAGACACTACGGGAAAACGTCAACACGCCGACGGCCTTTTTATACGCCGACGGCCAAATGTCGGGGCCGTCGGCGTATAATGGAAGCCGAGATAGCCGACGAACGGCCCGTCGGCGTAATAAACCCCGTCGGCGTAGACTTACATACGCCGACGGCGGCCGTCGGCGTTAATTACACCGTCGGCGAAAGAGGCCCCACTAACGGCCGCCCAAACGGTTAAGAAACGGCCGTCTTCCCTGTGGAGCTACGCCGACGGTTATGCCGTCGGCGTATTTGTAACATAGACGCCGACGGCATAACCGTCGGCGTATATGTATTTTTTTTTGTTTTACTTATTTCTTTATTTGCTTTCATTTATTTCTGTATATAATATTTATGTATAAATTGGGTCTGTAATTTATGTATTAATTGGGTCTATAATTCCCGTCCCTATTTCTGTATCCCACCCGCATAAAATAACGGTTTGATTCTTCCGGAACCCGCATGAACTTAGCGTTTGAACGGTTCGATCTCGAGAAAGAGGAACAACATATGAAGAAAATATAGGTGGGCACACACACACAACATTCAGCTATCAGAATCATTCCCAGCACTTGCCTTTTCTGATGGATGGGCTACCAAAGAGAACCGGAGAGACCAAACAAACAATCCCGGAGAGACCAAACATAAAATAACGATTACATATTTGTGTGATTATGCTCTTCAGCTACTTTCTTATGCTTCTTTGTCCAATCAGGTGCGATCGACATCGTATAACCAGAAGAGGCACGGAGAGAACAGAAGAGATGTGAGAAAAGAAGATGATGGAATGAAGACACTTGCCACAACTCAAGTCAAGAGAATGAATCACATAAACTAGGAAAGGCAAGAAGAAGAAACACTAGAAGATCAGAAGCGTCGTGAAAAGGAAGAAGCTGAGACGGGGAAACAATATAAAATAACGATTCCATATTTAACAAACACCACGTCTTCCAACTACGGGAAAGCCACGCTAGGGGGTGTCATATCACATGTGTAAAAGTGTGTTTTGGGTTGTTGATGTCCAAGATCCTCCCCCGAGGTGTGACCGGCTTCACGAGCGTCACTGTTTCCTTAGAGAGTTTCTGGGCATAGAGCTGGAAACTCCCACATGGGGCGAACAGGGGGGAATCGTTGCAAGAGTTGGGTATATATGTGTTTTTTATTGTACATAGTGACTAACCTAACCCAACCAAGAAAAAGATCCACTTAGCTACCCACTTTCGACGCCCGTACCGGCCGTAGACGGAAAAGCTAGGGTTTTTCTCCAGCGGGTCTAGGGTTTCGCCGGAGAGGGGCTCCGGAGCGTCGGAACCCCACCAAAAGCTAGGGGGTGTCATATCACATGTGTACAAGTGTGTTTTGGGTTGTTGATGTCCAAGATCCTCCCCCGAGGTGTGACCGGCTTCACGAGCGTCACTGTTTCCTTAGAGAGTTTCTGGGCATAGAGCTGGAAACTCCCACATGGGGCGAACAGGGGGGAATCGTTGCAAGAGTTGGGGTATATATGTGTTTTTATTGTACATAGTGACTAACCTAACCCAACCAAGCAAAAAGATCCACTTAGCTACCCACTTTCGACGCCCGTACCGGCCGTAGACGGAAAAGCTAGGGTTTTTCTCCAGCGGGTCTAGGGTTTCGCCGGAAAGGGGCTCCGGAGCGTCGGAACCCCACCAAAAGCTAGGGGGTGTCATATCACATGTGTAAAAGTGTGTTTTGGGTTGTTGATGTCCAAGATCCTCCCCCGAGGTGTGACCGGCTTCACGAGCGTCACTGTTTCCTTAGAGAGTTTCTGGGCATAGAGCTGGAAACTCCCACATGGGGCGAACAGGGGGGAATCGTTGCAAGAGTTGGGGTATATATGTGTTTTTATTGTACATAGTGACTAACCTAACCCAACCAAGCAAAAAGATCCACTTAGCTACCCACTTTCGACGCCCGTACCGGCCGTAGACGGAAAAGCTAGGGTTTTTCTCCAGCGGGTCTAGGGTTTCGCCGGAGAGGGGCTCCGGAGCGTCGGAACCCCACCAAAAGCTAGGGGGTGTCATATCACATGTGTACAAGTGTGTTTTGGGTTGTTGATGTCCAAGATCCTCCCCCGAGGTGTGACCGGCTTCACGAGCGTCACTGTTTCCTTAGAGAGTTTCTGGGCATAGAGCTGGA
Source organism: Puccinellia tenuiflora (assembly GCA_012064385.1). Classification (NCBI taxonomy): domain Eukaryota; kingdom Viridiplantae; phylum Streptophyta; class Magnoliopsida; order Poales; family Poaceae; genus Puccinellia; species Puccinellia tenuiflora. The sequence goes on along the minus strand of QRDG01000961.1, from coordinate 255,330 downwards.
AACTCCCACATGGGGCGAACAGGGGGGAATCGTTGCAAGAGTTGGGGTATATATGTGTTTTTATTGTACATAGTGACTAACCTAACCCAACCAAGCAAAAAGATCCACTTAGCTACCCACTTTCGACGCCCGTACCGGCCGTAGACGGAAAAGCTAGGGTTTTTCTCCAGCGGGTCTAGGGTTTCGCCGGAGAGGGGCTCCGGAGCGTCGGAACCCCACCAAAAGCTAGGGGGTGTCATATCACATGTGTAAAAGTGTGTTTTGGGTTGTTGATGTCCAAGATCCTCCCCCGAGGTGTGACCGGCTTCACGAGCGTCACTGTTTCCTTAGAGAGTTTCTGGGCATAGAGCTGGAAACTCCCACATGGGGCGAACAGGGGGGAATCGTTGCAAGAGTTGGGGTATATATGTGTTTTTATTGTACATAGTGACTAACCTAACCCAACACCGCAAAAAGATCCACTTAGCTACCACTTTCGACGCCCGTACCGGCCGTAGACGGAAAAGCTAGGGTTTTTCTCCAGCGGGTCTAGGGTTTCGCCGGAGAGGGGCTCCGGAGCGTCGGAACCCCACCAAAAGCTAGGGGGTGTCATATCACATGTGTACAAGTGTGTTTTGGGTTGTTGATGTCCAAGATCCTCCCCCGAGGTGTGACCGGCTTCACGAGCGTCACTGTTTCCTTAGAGAGTTTCTGGGCATAGAGCTGGAAACTCCCACATGGGGCGAACAGGGGGGAATCGTTGCAAGAGTTGGGGTATATATGTGTTTTTATTGTACATAGTGACTAACCTAACCCAACCAAGCAAAAAGATCCACTTAGCTACCCACTTTCGATGCCCGTACCGGCCGTAGACGGAAAAGCTAGGGTTTTTCTCCAGCGGGTCTAGGGTTTCGCCGGAGAGGGGCTCCGGAGCGTCGGAACCCCACCAAAAGCTAGGGGGTGTCATATCACATGTGTACAAGTGTGTTTTGGGTTGTTGATGTCCAAGATCCTCCCCCGAGGTGTGACCGGCTTCACAAGCGTCACTGTTTCCTTAGAGAGTTTCTGGGCATAGAGCTGGAAACTCCCACATGGGGCGAACTGGGGGGAATCGTTGCAAGAGTTGGGGTATATATGTGTTTTTATTGTACATAGTGACTAACCTAACCTAACCAAGCAAAAAGATCCACTTAGCTACCCACTTTCGACGCCCGTACCGGCCGTAGACGGAAAAGCTAGGGTTTTTCTCCAGCGGGTCTAGGGTTTCGCCGGAGAGGGGCTCCGGAGCGTCGGAACCCCACCAAAAGCTAGGGGGTGTCATATCACATGTGTACAAGTGTGTTTTGGGTTGTTGATGTCCAAGATCCTCCCCCGAGGTGTGACCGGCTTCACGAGCGTCACTGTTTCCTTAGAGAGTTTCTGGGCATAGAGCTGGAAACTCCCACATGGGGCGAACTGGGGGGAATCGTTGCAAGAGTTGGGGTATATATGTGTTTTTATTGTACATAGTGACTAACCTAACCTAACCAAGCAAAAAGATCCACTTAGCTACCCACTTTCGACGCCCGTACCGGCCGTAGACGGAAAAGCTAGGGTTTTTCTCCAGCGGGTCTAGGGTTTCGCCGGAGAGGGGCTCCGGAGCGTCGGAACCCCACCAAAAGCTAGGGGGTGTCATATCACATGTGTACAAGTGTGTTTTGGGTTGTTGATGTCCAAGATCCTCCCCCGAGGTGTGACCGGCTTCACGAGCGTCACTGTTTCCTTAGAGAGTTTCTGGGCATAGAGCTGGAAACTCCCACATGGGGCGAACAGGGGGGAATCGTTGCAAGAGTTGGGGTATATATGTGTTTTTATTGTACATAGTGACTAACCTAACCCAACCAAGCAAAAAGATCCACTTAGCTACCCACTTTCGACGCCCGTACCGGCCGTAGACGGAAAAGCTAGGGTTTTTCTCCAGCGGGTCTAGGGTTTCGCCGGAGAGGGGCTCCGGAGCGTCGGAACCCCACCAAAAGCTAGGGGGTGTCATATCACATGTGTAAAAGTGTGTTTTGGGTTGTTGATGTCCAAGATCCTCCCCCGAGGTGTGACCGGCTTCACGAGCGTCACTGTTCCTTAGAGAGTTTCTGGGCATAGAGCTGGAAACTCCCACATGGGGCGAACAGGGGGGAATCGTTGCAAGAGTTGGGGTATATATGTGTTTTTATTGTACATAGTGACTAACCTAACCCAACACCGCAAAAAGATCCACTTAGCTACCCACTTTCGACGCCCGTACCGGCCGTAGACGGAAAAGCTAGGGTTTTTCTCCAGCGGGTCTAGGGTTTCGCCGGAGAGGGGCTCCGGAGCGTCGGAACCCCACCAAAAGCTAGGGGGTGTCATATCACATGTGTACAAGTGTGTTTTGGGTTGTTTATGTCCAAGATCCTCCCCCGAGGTGTGACCGGCTTCACGAGCGTCACTGTTTCCTTAGAGAGTTTCTGGGCATAGAGCTGGAAACTCCCACATGGGGCGAACAGGGGGGAATCGTTGCAAGAGTTGGGGTATATATGTGTTTTTATTGTACATAGTGACTAACCTAACCCAACCAAGCAAAAATATCCACTTAGCTACCCACTTTCGATGCCCGTACCGGCCGTAGACGGAAAAGCTAGGGTTTTTCTCCAGCGGGTCTAGGGTTTCGCCGGAGAGGGGCTCCGGAGCGTCGGAACCCCACCAAAAGCTAGGGGGTGTCATATCACATGTGTACAAGTGTGTTTTGGGTTGTTGATGTCCAAGATCCTCCCCCGAGGTGTGACCGGCTTCACAAGCGTCACTGTTTCCTTAGAGAGTTTCTGGGCATAGAGCTGGAAACTCCCACGTGAGGCGAACTGGGGGGAATCGTTGCAAGAGTTGGGGTATATATGTGTTTTTATTGTACATAGTGACTAACCTAACCCAACCAAGCAAAAAGATCCACTTAGCTACCCACTTTCGACGCCCGTACCGGCCGTAGACGGAAAAGCTAGGGTTTTTCTCCAGCGGGTCTAGGGTTTCGCCGGAGAGGGGCTCCGGAGCGTCGGAACCCCACCAAAAGCTAGGGGGTGTCATATCACATGTGTACAAGTGTGTTTTGGGTTGTTGATGTCCAAGATCCTCCCCCGAGGTGTGACCGGCTTCACGAGCGTCACTGTTTCCTTAGAGAGTTTCTGGGCATAGAGCTGGAAACTCCCACATGGGGCGAACTGGGGAGAATCGTTGAAAGAGTTGGGGTATATATGTGTTTTTATTGTACATAGTGACTAACCTAACCCAACCAAGCAAAAAGATCCACTTAGCTACCCACTTTCGACGCCCGTACCGGCCGTAGACGGAAAAGCTAGGGTTTTTCTCCAGCGGGTCTAGGGTTTCGCCGGAGAGGGGCTCCGGAGCGTCGGAACCCCACCAAAAGCTAGGGGGTGTCATATCACATGTGTACAAGTGTGTTTTGGGTTGTTGATGTCCAAGATCCTCCCCCGAGGTGTGACCGGCTTCACGAGCGTCACTGTTTCCTTAGAGAGTTTCTGGGCATAGAGCTGGAAACTCCCACATGGGGCGAACTGGGGGGAATCGTTGCAAGAGTTGGGGTATATATGTGTTTTTATTGTACATAGTGACTAACCTAACCCAACCAAGCAAAAAGATCCACTTAGCTACCCACTTTCGACGCCCGTACCGGCCGTAGACGGAAAAGCTAGGGTTTTTCTCCAGCGGGTCTAGGGTTTCGCCGGAGAGGGGCTCCGGAGCGTCGGAACCCCACCAAAAGCTAGGGGGTGTCATATCACATGTGTACAAGTGTGTTTTGGGTTGTTGATTTCCAAGATCCTCCCCGAGGTGTGACCGGCTTCACGAGCGTCACTGTTTCCTTAGAGAGTTTCTGGGCATAGAGCTGGAAACTCCCACATGGGGCGAACTGGGGGGAATCGTTGCAAGAGTTGGGGTATATATGTGTTTTTATTGTACATAGTGACTAACCTAACCCAACCAAGCAAAAAGATCCACTTAGCTACCCACTTTCGACGCCCGTACCGGCCGTAGACGGAAAAGCTAGGGTTTTTCTCCAGCGGGTCTAGGGTTTCGCCGGAGAGGGGCTCCGGAGCGTCGGAACCCCACCAAAAGCTAGGGGGTGTCATATCACATGTGTACAAGTGTGTTTTGGGTTGTTGATGTCCAAGCGTCGTGAAAAGGAAGAAGCTGAGACGAGGAAACAACATAAAATAACGTTCCCAGTTTCTCGAGAGTTGCAAGAGTTGGGCTATATGTGTGTTTTTATTGTACCTAGTGACTAAACTAACCCAACCAAGAAAAAAGATCCACTGAGCTACCCCCTTTCGACGCTCGTACCGGCCGTAGACGGAAAAGCTAGGGTTTTCTCTAGCGGGTCTAGGGTTTCGCCGGAGAGGGGCTCCGGAGCGTCGGAACCCCACCAAAATTGCTAAAATTGTTTTTGTATAACAGTCCTACATAATAAATAATATTGCTAAAATTGCTAATAAAATTGTATTAGAAAACATAGTAAATAATATTTGTTTATTTTTAAAATTTAGGATTAAAAATATGAAAAATTAAAATCTCTAGGCCGACGGCATTGCCGTCGGCGTAGAGGATGAACATGTTATGTTTTCGGGCCCGCGCGCACGGGCCCTCATCTCTCTCGCATTTTCCCCTCCTCCCCCGCGTGCGCCCGTGCTCCACACCCGCCCGCCGCGCGCCGCCGCCGATCTCCTCCTCCGCCCGCCAGCCCTGCCCGCCGCCGCGCACTCCTCCGGCCAGCCCGACCCCGCCGCCAGCCCTGCCTCCCCCTCCACCCCCGTGCAGCCCTCACGCCGGCCCGCCCGCCACCGCCGCAGATCTCCTCCTCCGGCCACCCCCGCCCACCGCCGCTGCACAACTCCTCCGGCTAGCCTCGACCGTGCCCCCTCCGTCCAGGCAGACCCCACCGCCACATCCTCCCCTCCGGTTGCTCCTCCACCGCCACCCGGGCAGCTCTTCCACCGCCACATCCTCCCCTCCAGAGCCGACGACCGACGGTCGAGGTTAGTTGTATGATAGTATGCATTGTTCACGGCTTGATTCAGTTTAGTGTGTTTAATGGAGTATTGATTGTGCTATTTCGTTTGATATATGTATGTGATGGAATAAGGAGACGTTCCGAAATGGGATGGACTAAGTTCATCGTATACTGTGTGTGTGTCTGTGTGTGTGCGTGTCTGTTTTTTTTGTGTGTGTATGATCTGAACCGAGCTAAACGACCCTATTATGTCCATATTGAGTGTCTTGTTACCATTGTACTTGCTTGGTCAGTTGGTTGTATGAACTTCTATTCTCGTGCTGATTCATAAGGGGGATTTGGGGGCCATCCGATATGTGTAGCATGTACATCACCAAGATGGTGGTGGCAGTTTAGAATAGTCGTGCAACATTGTCACTTGTTTTGCTTTTTCCTTCTTTTGAATAAGTGGCACACAGTCCTCTAGTGCTACTGTACTTGCATCTCAAGAACTATAAATTTATACTCGAAAATTTTGGTTGAGGAGATATGATGATAATTTTGTAGAAAATGAGATTACATTGCATGGACCAACAGGAGATAGGTGAGCCTTATCATGATGGAAGACATGACAAGGACACCCTGCTTCTTAGTGCAAACTGACATTCCTTTGGAGCCACGATGTACTTAGCTCAGCTGAAAGGCACATTGTTGAAGTCTGTTTGGTTCAGAGATTTTTTCCTTTTGCAAACCAAGCACTGCAATTGTTCAGTTTGCTCGTTGTAAGTTCTAACAGAATCAAGTAGTCCTTTTCTTTTGTTCATGTGCATTATGTTGCAGTTGTCTTTTCATCATGTATGCGGCCGGTGGTGAGGCATAATATTCAAGTAGTATTCATTATAGTTCTAGATTAATTTAGTATGTTTAATGGAGTATTCCTTGTGCTATTTGGTTTGATATAGGTCTATAATATAGAAAGAGAACATTCTGAAATGAGATGGATTAAGTCCATATACGTGTGTGTGTGTGTGTGTTTAACAGTTGGTTGTGATGGCTGCGCCCCTATGATGTAAATTACTGACATGAGAAAAACTTCGCTTGCGGTTTAGTGTTAGCTCAAGGAAAATCAAAACTGTAATCAGGTGATTGCATTCCAGAGTATCGAAATCCAATTTGCGTATTGTTATCTATATCAAATAGAAGCAATAGAGAAACCCTGCTGTCTAGCTAGAAAGTTAAATCTTGAAAAGAAGAGTGTGTCCTATATGTTTTGATAATTTAGTTGGGTTTCAAATCTTATTATTATTTGGCTCGTAGAACATGTTATTATGTCTTTATCATTATTAATTGTTTACCCTTTCTCAATGCAGGTGATTGACCAAGATGAGCCAAGGCAAAGAGTCATCGGGCTCCTTGCTCAAGAGGTTTAACCAGAGAAAAGCCACTAAAAGTGGCCGGGCGCCTATCCCGAACCCGCGGTACTTGGAGGACGGTGGTGAGCTAGGAGGCTCTGGACGAGGGGCAGGTGCCGATGCACCTCCTTCGAGGGGACGAGGTGGAGGTCGAGCACGCGGTGCGGGAGGTCGAGCACGCGGTGCGGGAGGCCGAGCACGAGGTGCAGGCCGAGCACGAGGTGGGGGCGACGTGTCTTCGAACATACCCTCCGCCTCTGGCGACGTGGGAGGTGAGGAGACGTCGTCTCGAGACGATGCTCCGGAGTCTCGAGGCGAGGGGACGGAGTCCTCCACGTCGCAGAAGAAGCCAAAGATTCGTGGGGAATCCATGGTCCCCCCCGAGTCAAAGGAACCTGCTACCGAGGAGGAGAAAACCCTCATTACGCCTAATGGGATTGAGTAAGTGACTACCCTAACTTTGAACATGGTAATTTCATTGTGGTCAGTACAATTTGACATGTACTAATGTTTAATTATTGTGCAGCAATTGGAAATTTCCTCAAGGTGCCCGTGCGCCTAACACCATGATCGGCGCTTTGGTTAGGAAGTTTTGGCTGGGCTTGTACAGCACGGTCCCCAACGGCGAGAGGAAGCTAGCCACCAGTTGGCTAGACTATCAGGCTGCCGATCACCCGGGCTTCGGGAAATGTTCTGACGCCGTGATCACCAAGTTTTGGGTAAGTTGAACTTTTTGAATTTCTTTCATAGTTGATGTCCCCACCGTGCTCTCACAAATTCTTTTTTCTGCATGATTGAAGAGATTCTACAGGGTACTCCCTGAGCACCGTGACATGGCGGACAGGACTTTGGAGGGGGCTTGCAAGAAGTTGACACGTCAACAATTTTACAATTGTAAGCATACCGCCATGAATCATTTCAGCTCTGAGAAGCTCTCGAAGAAGGCGCCGAAGCATGAGAATGTGGTCGAACCACCTGATATGACCATAGAGGATTACCTATCTGTAAGTAAATTGTCAATGAGATTACATGTTTCTGCTAAGTTGCAATTGTCTTATGTGTTCTTCACATGCGTATTGTTTTATCAGGTTATGCCAGAATGGTGCTATGGTAAGGCTGACGCGTGGGAGGCGTTGGCATCGAGGTGGCTTGGGGAGGACGCCGCGTTCAGAGCCTTGAGCGAGCGGAACAAGGCAAACCGCGGGACGTCGGGGACACATTGTGCGGGAGCCCACTCCCATGGGCGCTTCAAGGAAAAGCTGGTATGGGTCCTTATTTGATGGCTTTCATTCATTTCCCCCCATTTTCCTAATTTGATACGCATACCACATTTTTGGCAATGCAGGAGGGCTCCTTGGGTCCTATGACGGACATGCAGGTATGGGAGAGGATGAAGATGAAGAAGCCCAATCTATCCGAGCCTCAGCCCTCGCTTCCCACTTTCTACAACAACGCCGGCGAGAACATAAAGGCGTACAAAGAGGTATTCACCGGTCTTAATCCGGAGGTGGATGACCCTCTTGAGCATGACACCGACCATAGGGCGTTGATCCTCGCCGGGCACGGTTGGGAGCATGGGCGTTCACTCTGTCTTAATGCGATAACCCCGCATACTCCTGACTTGGGGCTCGTGCGTATCAAGGCTACACTCACCGCCGATGAGCCCCCTGTCATGCCTCCTCGACAGCCTTCCCGAGCTCGCCCTGATGTAAGTTTTCCCGTATTTCATTCCTTTCCGGCATTCGTTCCTAGATAAGTTGCTAAGTTGATGAGATTCGTTCTATTTTGAAATTGTAGGCTGAATTCGAGGCAGCCTTCGAGGCCGCTTACAAGGCCTATGAGGCGGACTATGAGGCGTGGCTGCAGAAGAGAGCGGCGTATGACGAGTGGCAAGAGTTGCGCGATGCTGTAAGTTTCAACTTTCATATTTGTAATATGACAAGTCTCATTTCCTCTAGTTCCTACTTTTTCTACAAATCCTGACATCAAAACTATCTTGTAGAGAGATGAGAGGTTTCATGCCACTGGAGAGCGGGAGCAGCTGCCTCCGCGTCCACCTAACGCGGGGATGCCGCCCAAGTGCCCATCGAGGGAAGCAGTCGCCATCGCCTTCAAGCAAAGGACTCCGGTAAGTTATTGCCAAACCAGTTGTTACCGCCGTACCGTGCTTTCAGCGTTGCTAACTTGGACTCAACCATGTAGGGCACGGCATGCTCCATGACTGCACCCTTTGGTCGTGCTTCTGGGTCGCCGGCCTCAGCCCGCGCTCTCGTGCGGCATGGCGATGCCTCGCCGGATGCCACACCGTCCCGTCCCTCCTCGGATGCCACACCGTCGCCGGGTTCCCAGTGTGATTCGACGGCGGGTGGCCCAAGACGTCGGACGCCTCAATTTACCCTATCGGAGCTGGGTACCTCGAGTGAGCCGCAGCCGTAGGGTGTAGTGCGTCGGGTGTGAGTTCGAACATTTTTTGTGCCATTTTGGACGAGTTCGACTTTGTAGATGTGAATTTTGGATTATATGTGTGATTTGAATTTTGTATGATGCTTTGTTATATGTATATATGATATTTATGTGAGTTTCTGTGATTTTATAATTTTTTGTAAATTTATTTCAATTTAAAACCTGCTGGAAACCAGGATCCAGAAAACTGAAAAATTATGGTCAGTCATACGCCGACGGCAATGCCGTCGGCGTAGGATGTCTGACAGCGCACCAGCGGCCACGTCGCCCTTACGGTAAGTCATACGCCGACGGCATTGCCGTCGGCGTACGAAGCTCGCTGAACATGCAGGTGGACCCGGTTTGTCAGAGCCGTGGCTTATGTGTGCTTATACGCCGTCGGCATTGCCGTCGGCGTATGATTCACAGACGGAGACGGAGGCGGACGGACGTTTTGTGGGTCCCACCACGCGTACGCCGACGGCTGGTTTATACGCCGACGGCAATAATCGTACGCCGACGAATGCAAACGCCGACGGCCAGACGCCGACGGCGGCCGTCGGCCTACGTCTACGCCGACGGCAAGGGAGCTTACGCCGACGGCTTCCGGCCGTCGGCGTATTGTCTGTTTCCCGTAGTGAGAGAAATATTATTTCCTTCATTTTTTTCTCATATTTACAGCTAACAATACGAAATAACAAAACAGTTTGCCAGTGTGTTATACAGAACTTATTTTATAATTTATATACTGTAAAAATTATACACAAGATAAAAAATATTACAAACTAAAATATTGGTTGGAAAAGCTGTACTGTCGTAATCCAACTTAACCTCAATGCCGAACCAAACACCTCAATTCTTGGACAGTAATTAATTGTCTTGTACAGCAAGGAAACAATCCTTTTCCTTTCTAGGTGCAATGAACAATCCTTGAGGAGACGCACAGGGAAACAATCCTTGAGCTTGACGACGGTGGGCGCGTATATATACATAGCTACCTAGTCTCGATCGATCTAATTAAATCTCGGTGAACTTCCCCTCCTCTCCACGTCACGCACGTACGAGCAGCGAGTCCGTCGATCGGCAGAGATGTCGTGGCCGTGCGAGAGCAAGGCGGCGGTGGCCTCCCGGTTCTACGCGCAGCACCTGACGGCGTTCACGGTGACCAGATCCGACACCTCGACCGGCCACGGATTCAACGTCACCAGGTTCTTCGGCGACAACAAGGCCGTGCTGAGCGTGAGGACGGCCAACCTGGGCAACGGCGGCCTACGCTCCCTCCTCCTGGACGATGACGCCTCGAAGGGCCCCTTGCTAGCTGTCGAGGAGTCCCGGTTCGGCATCGCCGGCCAGCAGCGGTGGGAGGCGTTCAGGGGCGGCGACATGAGAGGCACGGACCGGCTCTTCGTCGCCGTCGACAAGACGCGCTTCTTCCAGATGGGGAACACGGTGCACGTCTTCCTCGACGGCAACTCCTCCGGCGAGCGGGTCCCCGACTTCGGCGTCCACGGCAGCTACCTCTGGGGCGCGATGACCGTCTCCCGAGGCGGCGGCGACGATCAGGGCGACTCTGTCGTTGCGCAGATCCGAAACGGCAGCAGTATCTGGACCAAGCTGCTTGGACTCGGAGAGAACAAGTACGAGGTCTTGATCAAACCGGACGTCGACCAGGCGTTCCCCCTCGCGCTCACCGTCATCCTCGACCAGATGCATAGTCCGCCTTCTTATTCAGTCTGCAGGTGTTACAAGAATTCTAGAAGTAATTAAGGTGTAACCGAGCTGACAGTCAATCCTAGCTATATATGAGGCAGATTCGGAGTTGGTTTTGTTCGATCAGCAGTTGTAAACCTGCTTAGCAGTGGTCGTCGTGTTGTGTTAGGCTTAGGCAAGTTAAATTATAGGTTGTGTTGGCCCTGAACTCGTTTTGTTAAACCTTAGGAAGAAAGGTTGAATTCTCGCAGCAATCCATTTGTCTCGGTCTTGCAAGTAGTCACTCCTCGAGTTTTCTATATTATATGCTTCCGTATTTGGTTCTAGCGGTTAACAACTTTTTTATTAGAGCATCTCCAACAGGCGCGGTCAATTGTGCGCGGACGATAAAACCTGTTACTTTTGGGCGCGGGAGGCGGGCCGCGACGCTACAGAAGAAAGACAGTGGGATAATAGCGCGCGCAGGAAAAGACGGCATCCCACGTTGGATATTTTGGGCGCCGGCTCCCGCGCACAATAAATCCACAACTTCCGCGCCGCTCAACCGTCTCTGAAGATTCTCCCTCTCTCCATTCCCCGTCGTCCGCGCTCGCGTCGACGCCGCTCCTGCCTCCACCCTCATCAGATTTCACAGCGCTCCGCCACTGCCGAGCCACGCCACCGCGCTGCCGAGCCCTGCATCTGCGGCACCGAGTCGGGATGCCTCCGTGCCTCCACGGCCCCTTGAGCACCTCCGGCTTCCGCGGCGTGCGTGCACGGCTGACGGTAACCTTCTACGCCGAAATCCGCGCTGCCGGCTAGCACCTGTCACTGGGCACGTACAAGACCACGCACGAGGCGGCACGCGTATACGTGGCGGCTCGGGCAGCCTCGCCACAACATGAATTTCGACGACGTATGGACTCACGAACAAGCGGAGGAGGTTTCTCCACCATCGTGCCTCGTCTCGCTTGAAGACCAGCTGCTCCACCGACAACAACAGCACCAGTTCATTATTGCTGAGGCGAACGAGCACGCCATGGCGACATGGAGGGTGAGCTTCCCGGAGGACGTGTAGGATGAGGTCGGCTTCTTCGCGCAGAGGAGGGCCGAGAGGGCGGACAAGCGGGAGCGGAAGGCGTTCATCAAAGCGTAACTTGACGGTCCGTATACCATCTACTTCGACGATGAAAGGTGGGATGATCTCTGGATTTTGACCGACAACACTACATCAGATGAGGACTAGTTTATTAGGAACTATGATCACTAGTTTATGTACTGTTTAGTTTATGCACCATCTTCACTATTGTAGTTTATCTACCGTACTATATCCAACTTTTATGTAGTATATTTGATTTTCAGTCTATTTGTTTGGTCTTATTTGATCTTGTTTTGATGCACATATGTGAAAAAAATGTGTTTGCGGCGACCTAATTCAGTGCGTCTGGTAAAGCGCTGCCTACAACAAGCTGCATTTTTGCGCAACTGAAAATGCTGCCATCTACGTGCGCGCTAAAAAGTGCTAAAGTGGCGCAAAAATGATTTTAGCATGCGGCATTTTTAGACATCTTTTGGAGATGCTCTTACATCGTGCAGCTGCGGATCGAGTGCACTCTGTCAGCAGAAAAGAAAAGAAAACAGTTTTATCTTCCGAGGTGCTTCCATTAACCAAATCTTCACGTACTGCACCTTAACCTGAGAAATTTTAAAAGCAGTGTAAAGAGACTTAACAGTAAATTGTCCTGATTTGGTCAGTAAATTGTCCTGATTTGGTCAGACACCATCTTCATCATATCTATCTTGTACATATGAGGGCTGTACCCGTGTGGAATTGTTCTATCGATATAATTGTTGTACTACAGATATTCTCTAAGCCTAGTTCTTCATTCGATATATTCTTCCGAAATTTATGAGTGCATAGTGTAGAGATGTGTAATTTGAGCCACGGTCCAACCAAACATACCTTAAAATTTGATTCGCGGAGGTGGATTATGTGCCTCTGAAATTGGACGTGTTGTTAGCCGATACTTGTTGTGCTGAATGAATACTACATAGAACTGCTCTTTTTTAGCGTATCCAATTGTATACCCATATTTAGAGAGGAGAGAGAGGGTATGGCTAGCAAAAAAAAAGTGCTTTTGCATCATACCTATAAGTGGCTACCCAAAATAAGATACCCACACTTTTGCTTGTACTTCTCTACTACACAATTGCATATATAATCCCAATTTTAAATAAAACTACATGCCGCACACAAGCATAAAACAATTTAAAATCCATAATCTGAATTTCAAGTTCATAGTTCAGTAAACCACAAGCTTCTTGTATGGAAAGAGCAAATTTTGGTATGCATCTTTTGTCATGAATTGATCAGGTAGTTACGGATGTTTGGTAGAGTTCCAATCTTTTTTTTTTAACATAAAAGGGCCGAGAGGACTCTGACTGCATTAGATAAACATCAACATCGAACAGCCCAATAGGGGGCACAAAGAAAAAAAATAGCAATCCAGTCCCTGGATTTTACATGGAGGACTCTACAGGGAAAAATGAAAATGCGATCAGGTCCAAATAGCTGCTGCAGCACAAATTCGACGCCGCCACCGCCGGGGACTTCGCCACTTGGGGTTGCGACGCCGCCACACCTCCTCCAAAGCCTAGAGGACAAAGACGGTGCAGACTCCATGATGAAGCAACACTGTCTCCCTTGATGCCATGTTCGGGCTAGGAGGAAAGGATTGGTTGGCCGCCCTTCGGCCATAAGATCCTGCAGCAAGGAAGCCTACACAAGAGCGCCTTCGTCCAACAATGGACTGCGCCGCAGCTTCAACCAAGAAGCTGCAGTATATGATGCTCGACCCAATCGAAAGGATTGGGACCTCTTTTTCCCTCCTCCTCCATCCCCATCACCTTGATAGCAACAGGAGGAAGAGAGCTCCTGAAGCCCAGCCTCCAACACCAGATCCACACCAACATCACCGAATCCCGCCACCCCCCATCTCTGTCCGTCTCCATGTCGGCCAGATCTGAAGGAAACATAGGAGCCCGACCACGCCTCGAGCTTATTTAGGGGGAAGCGGGCAGGGTGCCACCAGCCATCATTGGCTCCGGCCTCCGAAGCACATGCAACAGTAGCAAAACACCCAGCAATGGCGATCGCTCGATAGCCGCCGTACGAAGCTCCCTGATGGCATAGCGCCAGACTGCACGTAGCAACAGACACAACAACACAAGACCTAGTAAAAGGAAAACTATGCAAAAGAGGCGGCCTCCCCTCCCCCAACGTCTCCAGGCGGCAGAGCCGCCAGAGGAGAGGGGGAGAGAAGCCGATGAGGACGAAGGAGCTCTCAAAAGGAGGAAGGTGAGGAGAGAGAAGATAGGAAGAGAAATGAGCCCCCTGGTAGAGTTCCAATCATAACGTGTAATTGCGAGTGAGAGCATGTTTTGCCATGATCTCGTCCGTGTTTGTTATTGTCCTCTGATGGCATTAATTGTTAGATCCATAAGAGAGAGCGTAGTGTTCGATGGTAGTTTCGGCTTCCTTCGCTCTTGGGCTCGGGTAGACACAAACAATTAAGGGTAAGGTGTGCGGTTGCTACTAAGGATAACATAGCGATGTTTGTGTTTACTCCCCATTGATATAATGTTGGTTACATCATGCATTGTGCTTAAGTCGATACACTGTTGTTTTCAGCTTAATATCGAGAGATGTACGTTGGATAGCGGTCTTGAGGTGAAGTATTAGTTATAGATGTTGTTTGGGTGGTGGTCTATATATGTTGACATGATGCCAATATAAATTTTTGCCTTGTTCATTCTGTCATAATTGTTTAATTATAATTCTATTAATTGTCTAGCCGTAATTTGTTCACCCAACAATGTTTATTTTTTATGAATACCGCTAGCGAACCTATGGACTCAAATTCATCTTTTACTATTATTGCAGCTATTTTTATTCGCGTTTATCACTTGCTACCTAGTTATCCTTTCACCGTCTATATTACTTGCCTTTTATCATCTCTTCGCCGAACTAGTGTAGCTATACAGTTAATCATTGTATTGGGTATGTTAAGTACACAAGAGACTTTTGGTATCTTAATTGCAGGATTGATTGAGAGAGAATACATTTGAACTGCACCTTCACAGTTCGATAAACCTTGAGTCATCTACTTAAGGAAATTGCTACTGTCGTACAAACCTCTGCGTTTGAAGTCTCAACAAGTCTACAAGAATCGAAGTATGTAGTACACATCACGTATTCTTGGAGTCAATGAGTCAGAAGCATCCAAAAGCAGCAAGTAACTGATGGGGACCTTGCGATGGCTAAAACAATAGCATTTGTCCGGCCACACACAGCTCGTCGTTTGTGCAGATGGAATTTCGAGGAGAACATGGTGATGTACCTGCGGGAGAAAAAGTGCAAGCAATTCAGGATTTACCGTTGGGACGTAGACGAGTTTGAGAAATGTTGGATAACATTCAAGGAGATATTCAAAGTCAAATGTGTTGGAGAGAACCTAGCAAAAGCAAAATACGATGGAAAGAACCCTAAAAATAAAATATAAGATAAGGGAAAGCAGCCCAAAATAAAAATAAAGACAAGGGGAAAAGTGATGAATGGATTAACAGGATGTATGAGCTCAGAAAGAAATGGGCTGCCTCCTATACACACAAAGGTAAATATTTCGTAGCAATGCAGAGTAACCAAAGGAGCGAGTCTCTCAACTCAAGTATTTTCATGTGTAATGTTAAATCGCCTTCTATTGAAAGAACAAACAATGCCCGGATGTCGCCTAGAGGGGGGGGGGGGGTGAATAGGCGATTAAAGCTTTTTCTAATTAGGGGCTTGATAATTGCGGAATAAAACTATGTGATTAAATTAACAAGCCAACAACCTAAGATGCTAGGGTTACCGATGTGCACCAAGAACTTATGCTAACCAATTAAAGCAACAAGGTGATAGCAAGATATGAACTTCAAGCACGAAGGCTATCACAATGTAAATTGCATAAGTAAAGCTCGGGTATAGAAATAACCGAGGCACGCGGAGACGAGGATGTATTCCCGAGTTCCTCCTTGTTAAGGGAGTACGTCTCGTTGGAGGGGTGTGAGCTCGCCACAAAAGGCCTACTCAAGATGCCACAAAGGCCTCACCCTATTCTCCGATGAACCTCACCCAAGGGATTGGTTCAACTTCCACTATCGGAATCCTTCGGGGCGGATTCCGGAGCCCTTTACAACTTCTTCTTGGGGCACACACCCACAACTCAATTGGGGGCTCCCAAACTCGTGCCAAAGCTTCACAAGCGAAGACTTCGCGGCACCTCCAACCGTCTAGGGTACACAATGCACCCAAGAGGCAACAAGCTCTTGGGAACACAATGCACCCAAGAGTAAAAAAGCTCTTCAACGTCGATCTTCACGTATCACCGTGGAGGGAGCAACCCGATGCAACAAATGCAAAAGGCAAGAGCACACAAAGTGCTCAAATCCTTCACTCCCAAATTCCAACCAAAGCAACTAATGCTATGGAGGGAATAAGAGAGGAAGAACAAAGGGGATGAACACAAAGCAACCCCAAATCTAGATCCACAAGTTTCCCTCACTTAGAGGAGATTTTGATTGGTGGAATGATAGATCTAGATCTCCTCTCTTGAATCCCTAAGTTTGGGCAAGAATCATTGGAGGGATGGAGAGAAATCAAGCTCACAAGGTTAGCAACAATGGAGGAGAGAGAAAAGCAAGTGAGCAAGACAAGCAACCAGCCCTTGGGGGAAGAAGGGGGCTATTTATAGCCTCCCCCAAAAACTAGCCGTTGGAAAACCGCAGGGCCGGAAATTCCGGGTTAAAGGGGCCGGAACTTCCAGCCGGGGGCCGGATATTCCGGGGCTTACACCGGAATTTCCGGTGCCCCGGAAATTTCCGGAGCAAACCTCCGGTGCAAAGTTCCGGACCCCCACCCGAGAGTAAACGCGAAAAAGACTTAGCCAAATTTTCCTTGGGCCGGATATTCCGGACCAAAGACCGGAAATTCCGGACCCCCGGAAATTTCCGAGGCAAAATTCCGGACCCCCTACAGAGAGAAAAGTCAAAAAGACTTAGCCAAAAAAGCTCAGATGAAAATATGGGCCGGATATTCCGGTGCAACGGCCGGAACTTCCGGGGGCCGGAATTTCCGGACCCCGGGCCGGAATTTCCGCCCCTCAGAAAAACTGCAGAATGAGCAATATGAAAACGGGCATATCTTTTGCATCCGGACTCCGTTTTCGATGATCTTGGACTCGTTGGACTCGCAATGAAAAGCTCTACAAGATCATGCAGAGAAACATCATTGTCCATCATGATATTATAAACCAAATGGGGAGAGTTTAAAAGCTCTTTTTCGTAAACCGAAAAAACCGTTTCTTTTGCAATTGAAGTCCAAAAGAGGTAAAACCAAATTTGTTGGAAAGAGGACAACAAAAGCCACCTTTGTACAAGGCAAACAAGCAATAGAGATTTTGCAACGAGATGGAAGATATAAATCTTCCGCACGAAGGAACCGGCAAAATCTCCAATACCGAAAACACAAAAGAAGACGCAAATGCAAACCGTTTTCGGTGACCTTGGCTTTGTCATGACAAGCACCAAGACCACACCACGATAAGATCCAAATAAGAACCAATAAAGATGATTGCATGGATGCAAAGGTTTGAGCTCTCCACGAACGATACGATCACGAAACTCGGTCGAGAGCCCCTCTTGATAGTACGGCTATCTATCCTATAACCCGGTCTCTCACTAAACACCATGAGACCGGTAAAATAGATCATACCTTTGCCTTGCGCATTAATCCACTTGAGGTCGACGAAGACGATCTTCATCTCCTCAAGACGCATCACCTTTCTTGATTGCGCTTCGTTGGTGAAGATTCACATGACGCTCCCCCATACACCAAGATGGGGAAAGCACTCTTCGACATATCTTCACTTGGACTTGAGGGTTGATCAATCCGCACAAAGCCTTGATCAACCCAAAACTTCTTCTTCTTCCCTTGAGCTTGACTCCAACAAATGGAGGTCAAGCAACGCACCTTGACTCCAACACATGGAGACAAGCTTGGCCTTGATCAACAAATGATCTTCAACCTTGACCTTGACTCCAACCAATGGAGACAAGCAAGCTTGGCCTTGGTCAACAAATGATCTTGACACAAGCTAAAGGACAACCTACACATAGAGCTCAACACAAATATTAGTCCATAGAGATTGTCATTAATTACCAAAACCATGCATGGGATCAACCATGCACTTTCAAGATGTACTATCGATCTCACATACTAACAATCCAAACTCATATGTTGTCTCAACTTAGTGTTAAATCCAATACTTCCACCATGTCCCGTACTAACAATTCAAACAAGAACGGATCGAAACCATAGCGCCACCGGCACCGGAAGAAAGACATAAGGTAAGTCAAATGAAATGCTTTTGTGAAAAACCATCCTACCCTCAGATTTAAACAAGTGAAAAGTACTCTATTAGCCTTTAAATTAATTGGGCGGGAATATAATAAGTTGTTTAAACATGTGGTTTTCCAGATTTACCCCTAAGGCCCCGCTTCGAATGTCTGAAAATATTACGGAGCTGTAATCTTTCCTGATGCGAGCGCCGGAATTTTCGAAGCCCCTCAACAGGTCAATAAAAATTTCCACCCGTTTTAGCTAAGAAACGCCCATCCAAGCGGGGCCTAATGCTACACTCATATTGATTGAGCCAAGCGATTTGGGAATTGCTAATCTCAAGATTATTCTCTTGTGCTTTGAGAATATGTCGGGACTCAAAATTAATTTCTCCAAAAGTGAGGCTATGGTGATGGGAGACCCTATCCTGGACCAAGTGAGGATAGCTAATCTTCTTAACTGTAAGCTCGGGAAGTTCCCCATATCCCACCTTGGCCTACCGGTGAGTGACAGGAAACTTAGTGTGGCGGACTGGGAGTTCCACACTGAGAAAGTGACGCACCGAGTTGATCCTTGGCAGCGCCTGTATTTGGCCTCGGCAGGGAAGCTTGAACTCACCAATTCTTGCCTCTCGAGCCTTCCCATGTTTGCGATGAGCCTATACCTGCTGTATGACTCCACTCATGCATCCATGGATAAGGTCCGCTCTCGGTTCTTTTGGGAAGGAACCGGGGACAAGAGGAAATACCACATGGTGGACTGGGCAACGGTTTGTAAACCAAAGGAATATGGGGGTTTGGGAATCCTCAACACCAAAATCATGAATATTGCCCTCATGCTCAAGTGGATTTGGAAGATCTACCAAAACAGCGAGGGCCTATGGGTAGACCAGCTGAAAGCTAAATATCTGGGGGAAAATGACATCTTCTCGCCTGGGGTCCCAAGATCGGGTTCCCAATTTTGGCGCTCAAACTTGGCGCCAAACACCAGGTTCGGAATGGGGGACATACCCAGTTCTGGATGGACTGGTGGACGGGTTCGGCCCCACTGCGGGATCGGTTCCCTCTACTGTTTGGTTGCTGCACGGCCTCCTTCATCTCGGTGGCAGAGGCGCACGGTGAGATGGGCTGGCAGCTTTACTTCCGACGTCCCTTTGGTTTGGCGGAAGCAGTTGAATGGGACAATCTCACTAGGGAGATCCACCACGGCCCCCTACCATTGGACAAGGATGTGGTTTCTTGGTGCTTGGAGGCTTTCGGGGAGCTTCACAACCAGATCAATTTATCATCGGCTCTCTCAGGGTGCCGCGGTTACTCACTTCAAGGAGGTGTGGCGCACCCCTGTGCCACCGAGGATTAGGGTCTTCCTCTAGCAGCTCATTAGAGGCCGGCTGCCATGCAGTGAACAAGTTGCCAAGCGGCATGGTTCGTCGGATGGCCTTTGTTCGCTTTGTGGGGACTTGGAAGATTGTAATCACATCTTCTTCTCCTGTCCTATTGCAAGTTTCATGTGGGCAGGGGTCAGGGAACTCCTTAACTGCGACTGGAGGGAGTTCCTCTCTATCTCCCACGGTTTGTCGGGTACATACCGTAGGATCGTGTGGTTTACCTTCGCAGCTCAATGCTGGGCCTTGTGGAACGTCCGTAATAAACTCACCATTGAAGCGGAACTAATTAGCAAACCTTCTGACATCATGTTCAACATGTTGATTTACATGCAGCAATGGAGGATGCTGGTGAAGCCGAAGGACATGGTGCTACTGGATGGAGCGATGGATGCTATTAGACTACTTCTAGCTAGGCTCCGGGTGATTCCCCTTAGCTAGGCTGTTAATGCTTTCCAGTTTGGGTTGCAAGCACTTTAAGCGTAAGATGTTGGTCTGCGGTTTGGGGAGCGCAGAATAAAAGTTGAACATGCTCTTGTTGTGTGTTGCTTTATTTATAAAGCTGGGCTTCGACCTTATTTTAATACTAAAAAAAAGCATGTAGTAAGCCCCACGGACGGCCAAGTAAAACAACTCTTATTTTATAATTTACAATAAAAACTGAACATAAAATAAGAAATATTACTCCTCAATGCCGTTATCCAGCTAAAACAAGGTTGGAAAAGCTGGACTTGTCGTAATCCAACTTAACCTCAATGCCGAACGAGACACCCCAATTCTTGGACAGGAATTGTCTTGTACAGCAAGGAAACAATCCTTTAATCTTCTCACGTGCAATGAGCAATCCTTGAGCATGACGCACAGGGAAACAATCCTACACCTTGACGACGGTGGGCGCATATATATAGCTGCCTAGTCTCGATCGATCGATCTAAATCTCGGTGAACGTCCCCTCCTCTCTCCACGTACGAGCAGCGAGAGTTCGTCGGCAGAGATGTCGTGGCCGTTGGAGAGTTACGCGGCGGTGGACGTGCGGTTCTATGCGCAGCACGAGACGACGTTCACGGTGACCAGATCGGACAAGTCGAGGGGCCACGGATTCGAGGTCACCAGGTTCTTCGCCGGCAGGGAGGGCGCCGTGATGAAAGTGGATACGACCCACCTGGGAAACTGCGGCCTACGCTCCCTCCTCCTGCTCGATGCCGCCACCAAGGGCCCCTTGCTAGCTGTCGAGGAGTCCCGGTTCGGCATCGCCGGCCAGCGGCGGTGGGAGGCGTTCAGGGGCGGCAACATGAGAGGCACGGACCGGCTCTTCGTCGCAGTGGACAGGACGCGCTTCTTCCAGATGGGGAACACCGTGCACGTGTTCCTCGACGGCAACTCCTCCGGCGAGCGGGTACCCGACTTCGTCGTCCACGGCAGCTACTTCTGGGGAAAGATGACCGTCTCCCATGGTGACCACGGCGACGTCGTTGCGCGGATCCAAAACGAGAGCTGCGGGTGGGGGGCCTGGCTGCAGCCTGGGAAGAACGAGTATTTTGTCTCGATCAAACCGGGCATCGACCAGGCGTTCGTCCTTGCACTCACCGTCATCCTCGACCAGATGCATAGTCCTCCTCCTTATTCGGCCTCTTGTCAAAACTCTAATAATCCTAGATCTCGTGGTTAAGTTTTGTTAGATCTCGTGCTTGGCAGGGTCGTCGCGTCGTGTGTTAGGCAAGTTAAAGTATAGGTTGTGTTGGCCGTGAAATCGTTTTGTTAAACCTAAGGTTGAGCTGTCGCAACAGTCCATTTGTATCCGTCTTGCAAGTAGTCAATCAATCCTCCAAGTTTCCAATATGTTTTCCTATATATTGTGCTTCTGTATTTGTTTCCGTCTGTGCTTCTGTATTTGTTTCGAGCGATGAGCAACTTATCGTGCTTCTGGTCGTCGTCGCGTCGTGTGTTAGGCAAGTTTAAGTATAGGTTGTGTTTGCCGTGAACTCGTTTTGTTAAACCTAAAGTTGTTCCGTCTTGCAGTCCATTTGTTTCCGTCTTTTAAGTAGTCAATCAATCCTCCAAGTTTCCAATATTTTTTCTTATATATTGTGCTTCTGTATTTGTTTCCGTCTTGCAAGTATTTTTCCTTCTGTATTTGTTTCGAGCGATGAGCAACTTATCGTGCAGCTGTGCCCTGAGCGCACTCCATCCGCAGAAAACAAAACTACACAAAACTACCCTAGTGCGACGGTGCAGCAGTATAGAGATGTGTAATTTGAAAGCCAGGGTCGTTATAGTGGATTATGTGCCTCTGAAATTCGACGTGTTGTAAGCCGACTTGCCTCTAAAATTGGACGTGGTATACTCCATAGAACTGCTCGTTTTTGGAGCATCTCCAATTGTATACCCATTTTAGAGAGGAGAGAGAGGGTATGGCTAGCAAAAAAAGGTGCTTTTGTATCATACCTATAAGTGGATATTCAAAATAAGATACCCATAGTAGGTGTCCGGTTCTCTCTTTTCTAGCTTTGGCACGACCTCCACTGCGTAGGGAATCGGTGCCAAGAGCCAAATCTGCTATTTGGCACCTCTATTCTTCACACATTGTGGCTACCCATAGATATAGGCAAACGTTAGAGTTTTTTTCTATATGAATGATTTTGTTTTAAAATCATGTTGTTAAGAATAAAATGCCTATGGTTTTCATTCCTAGTCAAATTAATGACATAAGACACACAAACATTCTTAGGTTTTTCATATAGTTAGACTGAGTATCACTTATTTATAGCTGTAACTGAAACTCAGCTAG
This sequence comes from Puccinellia tenuiflora, assembly GCA_012064385.1. NCBI lineage: Eukaryota > Viridiplantae > Streptophyta > Magnoliopsida > Poales > Poaceae > Puccinellia > Puccinellia tenuiflora. The sequence goes on along the minus strand of QRDG01000961.1, from coordinate 233,190 downwards.
AGCCCAAAAAAATATATTGAGCGAAATTTGAACCTTAGGCAGTCGCACGCTGCAACATGCCAGGGATAATGTCTTGTACAACAAGAAAAGATGTTTGCTTCTTATTTTCCAATAATCAATTCACCAAATTTGTTGAAATTTTCCAAAGTTCGACATGGAAGAAAAAAATCTCCATCTCTTACATGCCGCCACGCTTCTCTCTTCGTGCGAGACATCATTTGATGGTGGGCCCACCACTACACCTTATCTCTCACCTTGTGCTCCTCCTCGTCTGGGACGTCCAACTAGTTTACGGTCTTTGCACAAAATCATCAATACGTTTTCAAATATCAATACATTATCAATAGTTTTCGGATTTATGTAAAGAAAAGGTTGGATTCATGTACTAATAAAAAAAATCTACATGCATTAACAACAAAAATTAAAACCATGCATTAGAGATATTTTTGACCAATACATCAATTAGTAGGGGTTACTTATGTGATGTGTCCAACGACCATATATAGATGTGGTATCGCTGCGCGCGTTGAAACTTTTCACAACCCCATGGCTTACCTCTCCCGACACTACCCGACGGAACCAGACAACACTTGGTCCCATGGCGCCACTCACGCCCGCAATGGCCGGTGTTGCAGCAAGGAGGCCTATGACGACCACTACTTCCCATCTCTTATCTCTACATCTCACTGGCAACCGCGACAACCATGTTGGGGAAAGGGATAGAGGCGATGCTACTAGGAGAAGCTTCCTACCGATGAGGCATGGGCGATGCCAGCCATCGCCGTGGGAAGCACCGGGCGCCATCGCGGCAAGGATTAGCAGCGGCGCCGGTGCCAGCGGATGGCCTAAAGCATTTGATGTCACCGCTGAAAGCATTGGATGCCACCGCCGAAAGCAACCTAGGTTATAAGCCATCCCCAGTTTTGAAAAAGGCCCCGATAGAACAACTCATGTTTAAATCTCATAATTAAGGTATTTCTAAAATACAGAGTCAGTTGTCTGTGCCTTATTGTAATGCAGCAATTCTTTCCACATCCCATCCTCATTTAACAATTTAAACAACCATTATCTAACTATAAATATATTTTTTCAAACATAGTATCTCAATTCCTAAGCCATCTGATTCTTCGGTCTACAAATATTATTCCATTTTGTTAACCGACATTTTCATTCATTCTAATCACTTATAAGACAAAGTACAAAAGCTAAAAGTACGCCTTTTAATGGAGCTGCGAGTCTGGACTGGTGGACAGGGATGATGCACGATTGCATAGATCAAGAACGTCTGGTGGCACTGGCAGTCATGTTACACACGATAGCAAAACAACGATGAAATTAAGCAAGATCAAACCAACGGGGAACACGAGATTTTAACGTGGAAAACCCTTCCAACAAGGAAGAGAAAAAACCACGGGCGCCAGCCAGCAATACTTCACTATTTCGGGGTGAGGTTACAAACGCGCCGGGATTTACAATGTGTGGCTTATCTCCGGCGGCGGCTTACAAGACGTATTTATAGTGGTCCTGACCTAAACTAGGTCGGCAACAATAGGTGTCCTGGTCGGTTACAACTCGTACCGTACCGGCCCAAGCCTACCGGCGACGGGCCTCGCTTCGCTCCGTCGTTAGCCTTCTCACTTATAGAAACGGATTTGGATCACCATAAAATAACACTCCACCTTGAGCCAAATTCCATCTTGTAGCATCAACAATCCTTCACCCTGAAACATCATAGAAAACACTTTCGGCGCCAACTAGCCTCTTGGGCTAAACAGTTATACCAACTAAGCTCGAGCAAAGATCAAACTTAGCAATAGGAACTGGCTTTGTCATCATATCAGCAGGATTATCATGAGCACTTATCTTGCATACCTTCGGCTTACCTTGTGCAACAACATCACGCACATAATGGTATTTGACATCAATGTGCTTTGTTCTCTCATGGAACATCTGATCCTTAGTAAGGTAAATGGCACTTTGACTGTCACAGAACAGGTTAATACAAGTATCATCTCCACAAAGCTCAGCAAACAGACCTTTCAACCAAACAGATTCTTTGCATGCTTCAGCAATAGCCATGTACTCAGCCTCAGTAGTAGATTGTGCAACAACACCCTGCAAGGTAGCCTTCCAGCTAACAGCACATCCACTAACAGTAAACACATAACTTGTGAGGGACCTCCTCTTATCCAAGTTGGCAGCAAAATCGGAATCCACATAGCCTGAGAGTCCCTCACCAGTCTTGCCAAACTTCAAGCAAGCGTTGGATGTGCCGCGAAGGTACCTGAAAATCCACTGAACAGCTTTCCAATGTTCTTTACCAGGATTAGCCATGTATCGACTGACCAGACTCATAGCATAAGACAAATCAGGTCGAGAACACACCATGGTATACATTAAGGAACCAACAACACTAGAATATGGAACTCGAGACATGTACTCAATATCTGCATCAGTACTAGGACATTGCAATGCAGACAACTTAAAGTGAGGAGCAATAGGCGTACTAACAGACTTTGCATCATGCATGTTAAAGCGATGAAGAACTTTCTTAATATAATTCTCCTGACTAAGAAATAGCAATCTAGATTTTCTGTCTCTTGAAATTTCCATACCTAGAATTTTCTTAGCAGGACCAAGATCCTTCATCTCAAACTCACTACTCAACTGTTTTTTCAACGTAGTGATTTCTTTCATGCTCTTGGCAGCAATTAACATATCATCAACATATAGCAACAAGTATATAGGTGATTAATCAACAAATTTAATGTACACACAGCTATCATATTCAGACTTCTTAAAGCCATGTGACATCATAAAAGAATCAAACCTTTTATACCACTGTCGAGGAGATTGTTTCAAACCGTAAAGGGACTTCTTTAGCTTGCACACGAAATCCTCCTTACTAGGCACTATGAACCCTTCTGGTTGGTCCATGTATATCTCCTCCTCAAGTTCTCCATGCAAAAACGCAGTCTTCACATCTAACTGCTCAAGCTCAAGATCATGCATAGCAACAATACTGAAGAATGTACGAATAGAACTATGCTTGACAACCGGGGAGAACCCATCATTATAATCCACACCGGTAATTTGGCTGAAACCTTTAGCTACTAACCTTGCCTTAAACCTTGGAGGCTCATTAGGAGACAAACCTTCCTTTCTCTTGAAGATCCACTTGCAGCGGACGGCCTTCTTTTGTTTAGGCAAGCGCACAACATCCCATGTGCCATTCTTCTCAAGTGATTGCATCTCCTCGTGCATTGCACCAATCCACTTGTCACGATCAACCGAAGCAATAGCTTCAATGTATGTAGCTGGTTCAGCCTCATGCTCCACATGTTCAGCACAACTTAGAGCAAAATAAACAACATCACATTCTTCAATTAATCGGTTAGGGGGAACAATATTTCTCCTTGGCCGATCAGCAGCAATGGACGGTTGCTGCAAAACAGGAGGTGAGGTTTGCACAATCTCCTCATCAACAGTTTCTGTTACCTCCTCATCTAGGTGCTCCATCTGCTCCACCTGCAAACGAACCTGTGGTTCGTCCTTATCAGAAGAATCTGGCACAACATCAGTAGTCAGACTGTCCTGATACATAACAGATTCATTAAACACAACACTCCGACTGAAGAAAGTCTTTTTAGTTTCCGGATTCCACAACTTATATCCTTTCACTCCGGAACCATAACCAAGAAATAAACACTTAACAGCTCTAGGCTCTAACTTTCCATTATCAACATGAGCATAGGCAGTGCAACCAAAAACTTTCAATTGTGAATAATCAGCCGGCTCACCAGACCATACCTCAATAGGAGTTTTCTTGTCAAGGGGAATGGACGGTGACCTATTGATCAAGTAGCAGGCGGTGTTGGCAGCCTCAGGCCAAAAATGCCTGTTCATGCAGGCGTTGGACAACATGCAGCGAGCTTTGGAGATGATAGTCCTGTTCATCCGCTCCGCTACACCATTCTGCTGAGGTGTGTACGGGATGGTGTGATGCCTGACAATGCCTTCCTGCCTGCAATAATCATCAAATTCATACGAACAAAATTCGCCACCATTGTCAGTACGAAGCAACTTCACCTTCCTCTCAGTTTGCCTTTCAATCATAACTTTCCACTCTTTAAAAGCAGCAAAAGTATCATCTTTATTTTTCATAAAATAAGGCCAAACTCTTCTAGAGTAATCATCAATAATAGTAAGCATATAACGAGCACCACCATAAGAGGGCTTACGTGAAGGTCCCCACAAATCAGCATGTACATAATCTAATGTACCTTTAGTGGTATGAACGGAAGCATTGAACTTAACTCTCTTATGCTTACCAAACACGCAGTGTTCACAGAACAGCAACTTACTCATATTGCAGTCCTTCAGCAGTTCTCTCTTGGCCAATTCTGCCATACCAAGTTCGCTCATATGTCCAAGTCGTTTGTGCCAAAGGTTAGTTGTACTTGGATCATCATTAGTAATAACAGCAGCAGTACCAGACAAAGTGCTACCTATAAGAATATATAACTTGGCAGAATTCATATCACCAACCATAACAATAAGAGAACCTTTCGATACCTTCAGGCGTTTATTCCCTCCGGCATACTTGTACCCGTCACAGTCAAGGGTACTCAGCGAGATCAAGTTTCTCGCCATAGATGGTATGTGTTTCACTCCCGTCAGCGTGCGTGTCATCCCATCATGGGTCTTGATCTGAACAGATCCAACGCCAACAATATGACATTTGTTGTCGTTCCCCACACGCACGAAATCTCCAGTCTGCACAATCTCATAAGAACTGAACCAATCTTTGTTACAGCAAATATGGAACGAACAAGCAGTATCTAGAATCCACTCATCATCACGGGTAACACATGCAGCAAAAACAGCTAAGCATTCACCATCAGAACTATTATCACCAGCAACAACAGCAACCTTACCATTACCATTACTGTCAGATTTATTCTTCGGTTGGTAAGTACCATTCCTTTTCTCCTTGTTCTGCACCTTCCAGCAATCATCAATGGTGTGATTTTTTCAAACATAGTATCTCAATTCCTAAGCCATCTGATTCTTCGGTCTACAAATATTATTCCATTTTGTTAACCGACATTTTCATTCATTCTAATCACTTATAAGACAAAGTACAAAAGCTAAAAGTAAGCCTGATCAAAACACGCCTTTTAATGGAGCTGCGAGTCTGGACTGGTGGACAGGGATGCACGATTGCATAGATCAAGAACGTCTGGTGGCACTGGCAGTCATGTTACACGCGATAGCAAAACAACGATGAAATTAAGCAAGATCAAACCAACGGGGAACACGAGATTTTAACGTGGAAAACCCTTCCAACAAGGAAGAGAAAAAACCACGGGCGCCAGCCGGCAATACTTCACTATTTCGGGGTGAGGTTATAAACGCGCCGGGATTTACAATGTGTGGCTTATCTCCGGCGGCGGCTTACAAGACGTATTTATAGTGGTCCTGACCTAAACTAGGTCGGCAACAATAGGTGTCCTGGTCGGTTACAACTCGTACCGTACCGGCCCAAGCCTACCGGCGACGGGACTCGATTCGCTCCGTCGTTAGCCTTCTCACTTATAGAAACGGATTTGGATCACCATAAAATAACAAGTCATAGGTATCTCGTGGCGTGGACACGGGAAGTGCTAAATAGCATTTTATTCGTACAAGCTGTTACAGTTACTGTAATACTACCTGAATGTTGCGGTCAGATACCTATGTCGGAATTTTCTTCATCAGTCACATAGGTCGGCCCAGTCACATAGAAGTAGAACAACATTTATGCTTCCATATTTATGCGGTATAAACTGAGCTCTAATCAGCAAGGCTAGCAACTAATGTCCATGCCAGTTAAATTGCAGGATTTCAAATTGTAGAAACAAAAAAAAATCTAGACTTGAGCTGTCATGCATGTACTATAATGGATTAATTATTTCTACATAAACCAAAATTACACGGCCGAGAAAACAAAGAAATTGCACACAGAGATAGATAACACATGCCAGAATCAAACCCTACATTCGGTGGCATATATGTCCCATTTAGGCGAAATGCACTTTCAGTGAGAGCCGAGGTTCTAGCCGATTGTGAAGGCTCAAGAAGAGCTAGCGAAAAACAAAGGAGAGAACCAGCTCCTAACCCTAACCCCCGTGTGGCGGCGCCGCGCCACACCGGGGTTCCCCCTGCCCGGCGGCCTCCTCCCCTCCTCTCGCCTCCCCCCTCCCTCCGCCGCCGCCGGAGGCGCCGCCGGGTAAAAGGCCCGCGCGACGTGGCGGCGGCGGGGCTTCAGATGGTCGCGGCCAGGCATGGAGGCGGCGGTGACCGCTTCCATTCAATCGGCGGCGGTGGTGCGTGGCGACTGCGGCCAGAGGGGCGGCGGCAGCAGCCTCAGGGGCGGCGGAGGCGGCGTTCCCGCATCCTGCTCCCTGGTTACTGCGCGTGGCGAAGCTGGCCTGCAGATTTGCTCGTATCACTTGGGCGCTGGCGACCTCCTCTCCGGAGGTGGACGACCGGCCTCGTTGAGATCTGGGGTGGTGGATCTTGGGATCTCACTTCGATCTGCTGGTGTGGCCCTGCTGGTCTTCGAGCACCAAGCGTCGATCCGCTACATGTGGTCATCCATGATCTGGCTACCGACGTGTTCCGGTCTTCCCATCGGTGATCTCCGGTTTGGCGCATGGCGTCATTGGATATCTAGATCGGATTTGATCCGGTCGTGCGCGCCCTCATCTATGGCCAGAGATGCTTCATGAGGGTGTGGTGCGAAGCTTCGCTGTCTTGTCGTTGTCATGGGATATGTCTAATAGATTTCCATGACATTGACAAGTAGTGAATAAAGTCATGGTGGCTGTGATCGGAGGCTTGAGCTGGCGGAGTGGAGGTTTGGTTGCGTTGAAGACTCTAGGCACAGGTTTTCCTGTGTGTCTGGTGTTGGGGACTTGCAGCAGCGGCCTTGACAAGAGGGGACGGCAACACAGGTGGACTGCTTTCTGGTGGTACTAAGTACCGAGCCGTGATGTTCAGGGTGAAAGCTTAAGGTCTGGCCTTCATTGGCTGTACCTGACAATGGCCTTGCTGAAGGCATTGTTTTGGACTCCCGGTCTTTGTTCAGGGTGAAAGCCCAAGGTCTGGCATTCATTGGTTGTATCTGGCAATGGCCTTGCTGACGGCATTGTTTTGGAGAGCCTTTTTGCGATCCGGGTGTTGTATTTGGTGGTGGTTAGAGTGTTGATGTTGCGAGTGCTCCATCACTCCGACGGGGTCTTTTGTTTTTTGTTTTCTCTCTTTTTTATTTTTTTCTTGGTTGTGTGCATCCTGAATGTCTTTCGATATCTTGTTGGTGCAGAGGCTGGGTGTAATTGGTATCTATGCGATATTAATATATTCTCTTTATCAATAATCAGTTGGAACGTGTGAGTAGGTGTGGGTGTGTGACTACTCGTCGTGCGGTGTTTCTACAGATAAAAATAGAAGAAAAAATGACATCGTCATGTCCAACCAACACAAGGTTGCTAATTTGGTAGAGCATATACAAAGTGTCACGGATAGTGTCTTGTACAGCAAGGAAAAAAATCCATGGTAAATAGGATCGAAACCTAGCATGAGAGACTCTAATGACTCCATTTTCAGGTATTGTAGGCAAATTACGCAATATGTGGCTGATCCACACGACATCCATCGAGGTTACTATCCACGACGGCGGCGCCGGTGGTGGACGCGCGGTACTGCGCCACGCACGCGACGACGTTCACGGTGACCGAGACTCTGTTGAACGACTACGCCGTCGTGACTCGTGGGTCGCGGCGCGGAGGTGATGCGGGCGGATAAGGCCGGCTTCGGCTGGTTCCGCCGCCACCTCCTCCTCGGCATCTCCGCGGCGTCGCGCCGCCCCGTACTCACTGTGGTGCGCCAGCCCACCCTGTTCAACATGTACCGGAGGTGGGAGGTGTTCAGGGGGAACAGCACCAGCCGGACTGACCTGCTCTTCGCCGCGGTCGTGCAGCCATCACTGTTCCGCAGCGCCAACGTCCACGTGCACCTCGCCGGCCACGGTGACAGGAACTCCGACTTCGTCGTCTCCAGCCGCCGCTTCCACAAGTACACCGTCTCCCGCGACGGCACGGCAGGACTGCTCGATTTGGTGTTCAATTTGCTGGCGTATAGCGTTAGCGTCAACGCGGGCGTCGACCAAGCTTTCATCGTCGCGCTCACCGTGATTCTTGCAGAGATACGCCACGACGACGTTCGTCGTCGACGACGCTGACCAGCTGCCGCCATTATTTTACCTTTGGTTCCATGCAAGATAATTGCATCGCATTTTCAAGTTAGTCCGCCAAACTGGGTAAATATACCGCGAAGTTTGATCTAGTTACAGTGTTGCATGTTGACCTGTCTCAAGTCCCAACTGATGCTGCAATCAAACGCTGCATAGAAATGATCACAGCTTCTTTTCGTGGAGACGCATAGGCGACCAAGCTAAGATCAATATTACGCACGATAACACAAATAATAGTGATGAACCCAGGTTGATTGAAAAGGACGTTCTTGCAAACATTTGCTGAGGCGAACACCTTTGTTAGGAACAGTCAGAGACTAGCTGACGAACATGAGGTGCGGTCGCAAGTGCAGAAGGGGCGTCCATGGGCCGGGCCGAAAGCGAAGACCAGGAAGCCCAGTAGGTCGAAGCGTGGCTTAATTCCTTGGAGGAAGTTCGCTGGCCCAGGGTGGACGCGTTGATGATAGAGAGAAGGACGGCAATGCTGTAGCCACCGCGATTTCCACGGGATTCGTATCTCCACATTTTCCAGTAACCTGAGTTCCCAGGAAGGATGGTGTCTTGTACAATAAGGAATAATCCCACGCATCCTCGGTAAATACGATCAAACCTAGCTAGTCCTGATGGTTCCATCATCAAGGTGCTAGAGCCAGATTAAATATGTTAGCTAGCCTTACGCGATCCGTGGCTCTGTCTCGATGTCGATCGACACGGGCACTGTTCACAACGGCGGCGCCGGTGGTGGACGCGCGGTACTGCGCGCCGCACCACAAGTCGTTCACGGCGGCCGAGACGTGGTTCGACGGATTCCCCGTTAAGGACGCCAGCGGCGAGACGGTGATGCGGATCCAGAGGCCCCTGTTCAGCTTTCCCTGCCGCCGCCTCCTCCTCCTCGACGTCTCCGCGGCGTCGCACCGCCCCGTGCTCACCGTGGAGCGGTCGCCGACCCTGTTCGAGGTCCGCCGGAGGTGGAGGGTGTACAGCGGGGACAGCACCAGCGGGAGCGACCTGCTCTTCGTCGCGGTCGCGCAGCCATCGCTGTTCACCAGCGGCGACGTCCACGTGCACCTCGCCGGCCGCGGCAGTGAGCTGGGTCCCGACTTCGTCGTCGACTCGGGCGGCTTCTTCAGCACCGCGTACACCGTCACCCGCGGCGGTGCCGATCTTGCTCGGATCAGTTGTTCGGGGACACTGTTGAACATGCTGTTCAATATGCTGGCGTATAGTATTAGCGTCAACGCCGGTGTGGACCGAGCTTTCGTCGTGGCGCTCACCATGATTCTGGCGGAGATACGTCATGACGACGATGACCGTCGTCGTCGTCGTCAACGCGCCCGGAACTCGCGCTGATCTGCCGCCGTTGTTATACCTTCTGTTTCATGCAAGATGTTTGCCTCTTATTTTTGTATTAGTTCGCCAAAGTGCGTAAATTTACCCAGAGTTCTGTATTAATTATTTATAGCAAGTGTTACCTATTAACCTGTCTCATGCAAGATGTTTGCCTATTTTCGTATTAGTTCGCCAAACTGTGTAAATTTACCCACAGTTTGATGTAATTTATGGGTTACCTATTAATATTCTTTTAGCAAGTGTTAACTAGCTATTAACCTGTGTCGAGACTGACGCTGCAAACAAACTGTGCGTACAAAATGATCGTAGCTTCCTTGGTGGAACCGCATAGACGACCAAACTAGGATATTGCGCATGATGAACCCGCAGTGTCGCCGAATGAAAAGGAAACAACAGGCAGTTTCATGTCAAGATTGTCTTTTGATTCATCTTTGTCCTGTCAAGTGGCACAATCAGTTCACCGAATTTTGATTAAATTGCCCAGAGTTCGATATAATTTGTGTCTTATCTTTTGGCATGTGTTAATTAAGTGATAATGCAAAAGGAAAAAAGATGAATCAAAAATATTGACCCACGTTTTGCAATAGCTAGATGGAATCTTCATGCAGACCTTTGCTATCGAGACGCTGAGACCAGTGGCGGAGCTAGGGGGGACCAGCAGGTGCCCTGGCCCCCCTTATGGCAGTGTAAAACATGAGTATATTTTTAATTAAGGCTAATTTAGCTAAGATTTTTAGAAAAAATTAGCTGTGTTGGCCCCCCTAATGATGATTTACCATGTTTGGCCCCCTTTAATGCTGGATCCTGCCTCCGCCCCTGGCTGAGACGAACACCTTCGTTAGGAACAGTCAGAGACTAGCTGACGAACATGAGGTGCAGTCAGAAATCGCAAGTGCAGAAGAGCGTTCATGGGCCGGGCCGAAAGAGAAGCGGAGACCAGAAAGCCTGGACGGTCGAAGTGTGGCTTGGTTCCTTCGAAAAAAGTTCGCTGGCTTGTAGACCACAGATCGATCTTGAACGTTTAGCATGCAATGAAGGTTTATATCCTGCCTAGATCTCCATCTATCTAGAGTCATGGTGGTCAGATAGTTTGGAGCTGATCAACAATTTGAAGAACAAGGAGCCTTGTCCATGAGAAAAGGGAGATGGAATTTTTTTTTTGAAACGCGGCAAAAGCTTTGCCTATTATATAGATAACTGAGAAGCAAACATCAAGACCTAGGCCATCAAGAAAGGAAATAAGTGTTACAACATAACCTGCTACCCAACAATTTCCGCTAGATTTTTATTACTGGCAAGGATCCAGTTCTTTTCTTCATCCTTAATATGCTGCACGAGCACCGCTGACATGGAGGCGGTGTTGTTAAAGACCCTCGCATTCCTTTCTTATCAAAACATCGGAGACCGAATTTTGAAACCCATGCTCTTGTCAAAGTTGTTGTTTCTTTACCTATAGGGCGTCATATTTGGCATAACGTTTTGCCAGGCATTATTTATAGGGCGCGTCTCGACGGCGTGGCGCTGCGGGGCCTCAGCGACGGGCGCATGCACTAGTAGGAAAAGGGCTATAGCCGTCGGGGCCTCACTGAAAACAATGTTCGCCAGCAGTAAATAGCACTGACGAACATGCATGCCTGTTCGCCAGTGGTAAGACAAGTACCACTGGCGCACAAAGTTCCTAGTGCGCTAGTGGTAAGTGCGGGTTCGGGCAACCCTAACGGCGCCACCTACCACTGGCGAACTATCTTAGCGGTTCGCCAGCGGTAAGTTAAGTGTCACTGGCGAACCATAGATATGGTTCGCCAGCGGTATGTAGTACTACATAGCGCGCGCGGACCGGCCGGTCGAGCTCTCCCTCATTCCCAACTAATTTTCCACTCGTTGTTAGGGCACCGTCGACTGCCGCGCGCCACCGCCGCCACCGTCGACTCCCGCGGCCCGCGCGCACCGCCACCGCCGCCAACCCTCCTCTCCCCGTCGCCGCCGCCGCCGCCAGCACCCTCCTCTCCCCGTCGTCGCCGCCGCCGCCAGGCCTCCTCTCCCCACCGCCGCCGCCGCCAGCCCTCCTCCCGCGATCGTCAAGACCGGTAAGCTTCCCCTCCACCTGTCCTGACCTCAGTGTAGATCCCGACGCTCACTACTTTGGCTTTGATCTGGCGCCACTCGTTGATTGCGTGCGAGATTTGAGGAATTGGGGGTGGGGTGGGGGTGCTGGACCCAGTGGCGGAGCGTGTGGCACAAAACAAAGGGAGGGCCAATACTTGCATTACCAAGCAATCACCGAATCATGTACATGCCGTTTGCGATATGCTTCCATGGTTTTGTTTTGTATATGTTGATCGATTTGATGCTTCACGGCAAGAGTGACCGCATTGGCGCATGAAACCATGTGCTATGGCCACCATCAGAAATAGAGAGCTAGGCTAGCTGCTATGGGGATTGGGGATGGGAGAATAAGAGGAGAGACAGAGCCACACACGATTATTAGGTCATACTAGTATATCTTAGCTAAAGTCTACCCGCAAAGACCAAAAAGGTCAACACTTTAACTAGTAAACTATCTGGATTAGCATTGATCAGCTAGGCCTAGTATATTTAGCATTTTGGAAGAAACACAGGTTTAGCTGGATTAATACATGGATTAATACACTTTAATATTGCTGCCTATGATTTGCTATGTAGCTAGCATTTGTTGTCTAAATCTGTTGGCTCGATCGATAGTTCCTAATTGTTGCCTTTCGATGAATACTAGCTGTTTGTTGCTTAGTGTAGTCTTGGGTTAATTAATACAATCTCTAAACAAATGAGGGTATATCTCTGATGAACGTTTGATCTTTTGATTGCCCCATATCATAGTTTATAGATATACTCTTGTATATGATTCTAGCCTTGTTTCATATTATAGTTTTATTACATTGCTTTATTATGATCGATGAGCTATTTAGGGTTGCTTGTGTGTGTGCCGATGATTAAAAATGTTGTGGCACTATGTGGTAACCCTGAAGGTCTGTGGAGCCTTGTGATATGCACAAGTACAAGTCCTGTGCATCCTACTTGGCTCCGCCGATCCTTCAGGGCTACTAATAATTGTGTGTCCGACCTAAGTATGAGGCACAAATCAAAGTGATTTTTGTTTAGTTTTTGTCTTTTTCTATATGTTGATGTTTTTTTTTCTCTTTTTCTTCGATAGCCGATGATTAAAATGTTGTGGCACTAGGTGGTAGGCCTGCAGGTCTTGTGAGCCTTGTGATATGCACAAGTACCAAGTCTTGTGCATCATACTTGGCTCACAAGATTCTGCAAGTCTACTTATGTGTCCGACCTAAGTATGAGGCGCAAAATCTAAGTCATTTTTATTTTGTTTTTTTCTTCTAAGCCGATGATTAAAATGTTGTGACACTGTATGATTCAGGGAGGAGCTAGTGAACCTTATGATATGCACAAATAAACATTTTGTGCATCCTACTTGGTTCACTTGCTCCGTCTCTGAAATGTGTGTCCAATTTAAATATGTATGAGGCACAAATCCGAAATCATTTTGTTTTTTCTCTCTCTTTCCGAATGCCGATGATTAAAATGTTGTGGCACACTATGTGATTCAGGTAGGTGCTAGCGGACCTTGTGATATGCACAAATAAACATCTTGTGCATACTCTTACTTGGTCCGCTTGCCCCGTTCCTGATCAATGTGTGTCCAATTATCTATGTATGAGGCATAAACTCGAATTATTTTGTTTCTTCTCTATGAATTGACAAAGCCGATGATTTAAACTATGCCACGGTCAAGTCAAGGAGAGTGTCTACAATGCCTTATAGTATATACAATTGGAGTGTTTGTATTAATACATGGTCTTGTCGACACTCTTTTTGTCTTGTTTTGCACGGCAATGATATATGAGGCTTTCCATTGTTAACTTCTCGCATTTCGTAAATTTTAATATTACTTTTATAACAAAATTTCGACTTGGTCGTTTTTGACTTAGGTGTTCTCGGCGACGATGTCCATGTTGGACCAGAGGGGCGATGTGCGGGACTGGGCTCCACCGGGCTGGCACTGGGAGGTGCTATCTTCCGAGACGCGCAGCTTGGTGAGGAATCCGGGTGACGTCGTCGACCCGGATCTTCTGTGGTGGCAGTCGCGTGGGCCACGCTCGGTGCAGAGGGAGCCGGTCCCCGAGGAGGTGGTACGTCGCCGTATCAGGGAGCAGGATGAGCACATCCGTCGCTACATGTATCTATTGGATAGGCAGTATGACAGTGGGTGGTCGTTTCTTCAGATGGTTCCTTCTCACGTGAGCTATGACCCTGTGAGGGTTCCTTCTCTTTGGATGCGCAGCACCGGCGGCTCAGCACCCCGCGGCTCAGGAACCGGTCAAAGTTAGTTTCAGAGTTTATGATCGCCATTGCAGTTCTCTTATCTGTGATCGTAGTTTAGGTTACTACTTGCTTTTGAAAACTTGCGTCCTAAACTATCGATTTCCTGAGATGTGTGTGATATTCATGTATATGTATGCAAAATGTTTTGGCTCACTCGACTTGTAATGCATGCATATATGTGATGAACCAATAATTTGATCACTAGTCTATTTGTATCTGTTGAAATTCTGTCAATTATACTGTTTCTGTCAATATTACTGTATATTTGCATACATGTATTTACCTGTATATATTGCTGTAATACATTTCAGCGTTTATTTTAAAAGCAGAAACAAATATTACTGGCGAACTGGAGCACTGTTCGTCAGTGGTAAGTTGCAGTCACTGGCGAACCAATAGCCGGTTCGCTAGTGGTAACTTACTTACCGCTGGTGAACATGATGTTCACCAGTGGTAAGCTGTTACCACTGGCGATATGAGCGCTGCCGAACCACCCGTTCGCCAGCGGTAGACTTTTTACGTTCGCCAGTGATGACCATTTTACTACTAGTGATGATGATGGACTCGCGCGAGAGGGTGGAGCTGTTTGGCGTCACGACGGTACCGACGGCAGGCCTGACAAGGTCATCGCATTGATCTCTTCTGGATAGGATGGCGGAAGATGGTGGCAACGACTTCTGATGTGCGTAGTGGCGTGCGCTGAGGATCGACTGGACCGGTTTGTGCTTCCGGCGCGCTGTTGGGCGGCCTGATTGAATCCTCCGGATTTAGATGATGTGCGTAGGTGTGTGAGGTCAGATCATTGGCTCCGATTGGTCCACCCCCTTCATCAAGTTTGTAGGTTCGCGAGTTTTCGCCTAGACGGTGGTTTCTAGATGGTCGATGTATCTCCTTGTAAGGCTTGGTGTTTATGTTGTCTTTTTTTATTAATAAAAACGGATGTGGCTGGGGGGTACACCTCCATTTCAAAAAAGAAATGTAGGGAGTGGCTAGCGCTCGCCAGACATTATTCTTAGTCGAATGACGTCAGCTCATCTTCCCCACCTTCGGCGAGCTCCCCTCTTCCGCAACCATCTCCGCGGCCAGCCGGTGTTGCCGAATCGGCTCCGTCACTGGTCTGCTCGTCGCCATCGCGAGGAAGAAGAAAGGTGGGAGGAGGAAGACGGGTTGCACGAATCACGATGCTCAATCGGATGGTGGAGGAGGTGAATATGCTCCGAGTTTTTTTTTTTGAGGGAAGAATGTGCTCTAAGTTAATCTCAGCAGAATTAGCTAAACCTTTTTTGTCTTCCTATGATTTTGAATGATGAATAAAACTCCCTCTTCCCCTAAAAAAAAGGTTAATCTCGTAGAGTATACACATGATGGTGTCTTGTACAACAAGGAAACAATCCCAACCTCGGTAAATACGATCGAAACCTAGCTAGAGAGTGGGGAGACCCTGATCGTTCCATCATCGGGTGTTACAGCCAGATTAAATATATATGTTAGCTAGCCTTAGGCGATCTGTAGCTTTGTCTCGGTGTCGATCGACACGGTCTCTATTCACGCGGGCGCCGGCCGTGGTGGACGCGCGGTACTGTGCGCCGCACCACACGGCGTTCACGGCGGCCGAGACATGGTTCGACGGCTTCCCCGTCAAGGACGCCAGCGGGGAGACGGTGATGCGGGCGGAGAAGGCCCCATTCAGCTACCCCCGCCGCCACGTCCTTCTCGATGTCTCCGGGTCGTGGCGCGTACCCGTGCTCACCGTGGAGCGCTCGCCGACCTTTTTCGAGGTCCGTCGGAGGTGGAGGGTGTACAGAGGGGACAGCACTAGCGGGAGTGACCTGCTCTTCGTCGCGGTCGAGCAGCCATCGCTGTTCGCCAGCGGCGACGTCCATGTGCACCTAGCCGGCCGCGGCGAGCGGGTTCCCGACTTCGTCGTCGACTCCGGCGGCTTCTTCAGCAGCCACAACGAGTACACTGTCTACCGCGGCGGTGCCGCCCTTGCACAGATCGACCGTACGGTGACGCTGTTGGATCTGCTGTTCGATATGCTCGCGTATAGTATTAGTGTGAACGCCGGCGTGGACCGTGCTTTCGTCGTGGCGCTCACCGTGATTATGGCGGAGATACGTCATGACGACGACGACCGCCGTCGTCGTCAACGCGCCCGGAACTCACGCTGATCTGCTGGCGCTTTTATACCTTTTTTTACATGCAGAATTGCAGGATGTCTGCCTTGTATTTCGTATTAGTTCGCCAAACTGCCTACATTTACCCACAGTTCAATGTAATTTATGTGGAACTACTTCCGTTCATATACTAGGCTACCAAACGTTTTACATTCTGGAACAGAGATAATAACTGTTAAACTTTTTTTTGCAAGTTAACATGTACTCTACGATGCAAACAAACGATCCTAGCATCTTTTGGTGGAAACACATAGACGACCAAGCTAGCTAAAGGTACTGCGCATGATGAACCCAGGTAAGCTAGATTGAACCTTCTTGCAAATTTCTACTAAGAGGGCACTTAAGTTCGCAGCATATAAAATGGCGTTGCCGTCGCTCAGGTCGGCCAGATTAGCGTCGACCATGCTCTCATCCTGTCAATCACCATGATTATGGAGGAGAGTCAACGATGATCGTTAGCACACCTTGAACTCAAGAACTGAATTTCTGTAGATTCGTTTTTCTTCTCCTTGCAAGATCCCAAAGATGTTTGCCCATTATTCTACATACAATCAGTTAACCAAATTGGCTAAATATACTCAGAGTTTGGTCTAATATATGAGTTATATATTGACCGGTCTCAACCTAAGCTGCAAAGCATGAAATAAACATTATAAATGACGAAGCAAAGATATTCCGCATAACAACGGACAATATAGTGATGGATCCAGGATATACAATAGCTAGATTCAATGTTCTTGCAAACTTTTCCTAACAGGGCACTTGGATAACAAACACAGCATAAGAGAGTGCCCTCTGTTTGCACCTTGCCCTAGAAGGGGGCACTGAATTGGGCTACTACTCATACTGCCTGAATGTAAGGTTCAGGCGCCCAGGTTGAAGATTTGTCTTGACCGTCAGCGGCTCTGGTGCAGTTTTAGGTTTGATCTTGGAAACCCCGTGGAATATGTGTCGAGATTCACCACCAAATATTAGAACATCACCAGATTCAAGATCAACCTTTGAAGCCTTAGCATCGTCTCTCTCATCACCATACAGGAATTCTGCAGTGTCCCCCAACGAAAAAGAAACAACAGGCAGTCCCTTGCTAAGACTCTCTTTTGTTTCATCTTTGTCCTGGCAAGTGACAAATCATAAGATCCAGTTGTAAAGCAGTGAAGGGTACAAGATATTATACAGGAGATGTCCGAGCACAAGAAAATGTTGTGCGGAAAGCACCACACTTAAGGCTGCTTTGACCTCCAAAAGAGTACACTTATCAAGTTATAAACTATTAGCACCCAGTTCATCCAGTAGAAAGGTACCAAAAGTATGCTGAGCAACCATGCTGATGATGTATGAAACCATGGGCGAAAAGTTTTTTGTTTATACCTGATGAAGACCTAACCTCCCTGTATTGGTGTAGAAGTTAACAATGCAAATGTCTGGTGACATCAGCAGAAATTCTGCCGAAGGATCAGAGGCTTCACCACCTTTTTGTTTCAAGAATTTGTGGGAAGCTTCAAGGGCATCGATCACGAACTTGGTCAATACTTCGGGTATTTTTGGTGGTTGAGCGTCATCAAACGGCCGTTTATCCCCATACGAGCTTGAATCTGGATCCCAGTTCTTCCCTAAGCACATCATCCTCAGATTTAACTTAGCCCCATCTCTGTAGCCAGGTGTATAAAACCCTCCAGTGCCGACACCAAGGCGACGGCAATGTTGGATAATTTTAACCTGACACGTGCATCAGTAAAAGGTTAAGACATCTATCACGGAATTAAATATGCCTCAGGACGGTGTACTTGAACGTTTGCTAAATGGAAACACAATAATAAAATATACATCTATATGGCTTATAGGAGTTCTGAAATGTGTTTCGCAATTGCAAGTTGCAGCAACGTGAAGACAAGAGATTGGAAACATAACACACAAAATTCCAAAGGCATACAAAACCAGATTTAATACCAGTTTCAAACAATCATATTTATTTTGTGAGGTACAAAATAATCATCGGTGCTAGGACAAAACTAACAAATTAACATGACATGTGCAGACATAGACATACCTGATCCTCAGTCTTTAAGAAGTTTTTCAGCAGAACCATCCCAGGTCTCAAATGTTGGAATGGAGGAGCTACCCTGTTTGCACGGCGTTTTTCTCTGTTGATGTCAAGTAAAGGGCGCTTTAACTTGAACGAGCCGTTACTGTTATCCATGCATATATCAAATGGAGCAGCTCCTGAATCTGAACCCACAGATCCAGAGGCACATGAAGTGCTCCTTGAGTCTACAGATTTCAGTAGTTGATCCGATGCAACCATTGGGATTGGTGTATCAATCGATTTCGTTGGCTGAACTTGTGTGACCATCTGCAGAGGTGATTTTTTACCACTAACAGATGGGCATGGACCCTCCTTTTGACATTCCGAGGACCTCTCATGACCTCTGGAGTGTACAGGTTTCGATAATTGGTCCGATGCAACCAGTTGGTGCGGTACTGATTTCAGTGGCTCAACTGGTGCAACCATCTGCGGCGGTGATTTTTTACCGCCAACGGATGGAGAAGATGACCAAGCCCCCTCCTTCTGACATTCCGAGGACCTTTCATGGCCCTACAAAATATAATTGATAGTTACAGCTGTTAGAATAGAAGCGCATGAAACAAGACAACATCGATTTATCAGGAATCCCAGCAAAATTGTGCCTACAATATGCAAACACGGTGTGTACTTGACTTTACAAGTAATCAGCCATGAGTATCAAACTGAATTTCACGATGCTCATGTTCAAAACTATTGAAGGGCCATACATAAAAATTAGAGATCGTGATCTGGCAACTGAAACAAGGCGTCAGAATAGATGAGTGGGCACACACATACAGTTGTAAGTACCCCCTAAGAAAGCAGTGCAAAGAGGATGTTGCGCTACAGCCTAGTGGCAGGTGGCATCGTGGCTCTGTTTATGTTCAGAAAATCAAATAATAACATCATGTCGACCACACACATCGCAAACGAGTGACTGAATCCACGTTATTTCGCTGGAAATCTGATCAATTTAGATATCCCGTCAGGGACGGCAATACTGAGAAAGGAACGCCGCAATTCTGGACTACTTTTGTCCTCGATTGTCTGATT
This sequence comes from Puccinellia tenuiflora, assembly GCA_012064385.1. Lineage (NCBI taxonomy): Eukaryota > Viridiplantae > Streptophyta > Magnoliopsida > Poales > Poaceae > Puccinellia > Puccinellia tenuiflora. The sequence continues at coordinate 213,872 of QRDG01000961.1, read as the reverse complement.
TACTACCAAACCAATAACTCCCAGCCAAGAGCCGAGCTCGAACCACCGGGCCACACCGATGCCACGGCGTCGCACGTAAGAGAAACTTTGTGAGCCCATGGAATCGACACAGATGCAGTCGGAACGGCGAGTCGGAATATTCGCTCGCACCGAAAGAGGGCAACAAGGGTTAGGGCAAGTCGGCACGTACCGGTACGCGAGGGACCCAGGCCTTGCCGCGTCCGGAGGAGGAGGAGGACGCCGGCGTCCTCTGGCCTTGGCCGCCGGCCATTGGCGGAGGGTTCGGAGGCGGAAGGGCGGGGGCTCTGCCTTTTGGGTGGGGGAGCGGTGCCGTTGCGAGCAGAGCAGAGTGGGGGTTTTCTTTTTCTTGAGAAAGCCGAGTGGGTTCTTCGACAGAGACGGGAGAGGACGGAAGCGAAGAGGAACGGGTCGCCGTTATTTATGACCCGGACGGGTTTGTGTGCGAAACCAACTCGGCTACTCCACTAACCTAGGGCTGGGACCCACCTCTCCATTGAATTCGATACGACAGAAGGATCAAAAAAAATGAAAGGTGGAATTTCAAACGGAAGATAAAAAGAGTGTGAAAACGGAGGAAAGCGTGAGTTTGCTCCTCTTGCTCGTATTCTCGCATTTGCCTATTCGAAATTTCTAGATTTTAGCTGGCCAAGATCTTGTCTTATGGCGTGGTCACAACGGTCGTCGCGCGATTACCACCAGACGGACAAGTCACACGAGGTTCTCCTCGCATCGATCGGCCCGATGGCCCATGTTTATCCGGTCCCACTCGCAAGTTGTAGGAAATATTCATCATTTCAAATTTTGGGAAGAGCATCGTGGAGAGAGAAAACCATTTCACCCTCGGATCCCTCTCCCTTTCTTTCCTCGTGTCTCCACCGTGACTTCTCCTCTGCTTCCCGTCGGCTTGCGCCGCTTCTTATAGAGTTGGGTGTGCAACTACGGGTGGGAGCTAGGTCGTCGACCTTTTCTATCCAGCTTGATATCGAGGAGGAGCGAGGATTTTGGAGATCTGCCATCGCGCAGGCTGAGGTGAATTCCGGCGAAAGGGACGAGGTGCCATCCTCTAGCTTTGTTTGGACTTTTTTCATGTTGATAGGGGCTAGATTGTAGGCGGTGTAGTGCTTGCTGCCGACAAGTTGTTTGATCTGTTGTCCATGTGCTCGTTTCATCGAAATCCGAGAAAGGAAGGGGGAGTGGACACGGTGGTGTTCTTCGGTCGGCTGTTGTAGATTTTCAAGGTGCATCGATTTCAAGCTTAGTTTGCCTTCGGCACGCCAAATATATGGTACAACCTTTTTTTGTTCTATATATGATACGCTCTTTTTGTGTGCATGGTTTGAAGTTGAACTGTGCTTCGCCCATCCACTGGTTGCAGATGGAGTTTAGTTCATAGGCATTTTTTTTTGTTCATACTTTTCTGCTCACCGTTTTTGTAGGTTCGATCAAGCATAGGTGTTTTACCATGATGTTATTCCATCTACTTTTTCTCATGTTATGTATTTTTAGTTCTAGGTGTATGTAGCATGGGTGTTTTTGTTATGCGTCATGTAGTAATTTGATGACATGTAGTCATGCGTCAACATGTCCTAATCATAGATCTTGTGTTTCTGTTACTCGTCGTTGAAACTGTATCTACCATTATTCCATTTATGGCTACCAACGCTATGATAGCCGGATACTTCTGATGCATATATTGGAAGTCCTAGACGTCCCACACCGCCTCACCTCATGACACTACCGCACCACCTTTGACCCAACCGCAATAGCCATGAATTGTCGCCTCTATTGGAGCCACCATCTGTTGCCCCTAGGGGCGCAAGCATGACTTGGTGGCATGAGTCGCCGTGTGTAGCACCTGCCAGCGACATGCATGACTTGGTGCATCCGCAAGAGTCACCGCACATAGCACATGATGAGCAGGATCAAGTCTAATCTCGAGGCGGAGGGGGCGTCGCATACCGCTGCCATCCTTGGAAAGACCATCACCATCTCGAGATCTAGTTTATGCATCATTCACGTGATCACGGAGACCGTCATTATCGAAAAAGTTGGGTCATCGCCCCCTCATGTGCGTCCACAAGACGACATTGCAGCAAGAAGATCACGACCAACTATATTCATGATTCTTGTTGGATGGACTAAATAAAAAGTCATGTGAATTATACGCCGAAAAGACGAGCATAGGGACATGGTATAAAAAGATGTTGAATAAGTTTCACGCTTGTCACATATACAACATTTATTATTTTCATTCCAATTCCTATTTGCAAGATTACCTTTTTCTAACAGACTGGTTGCTTGAACTTAATTAGGAGTAGTGAATCCTATTTTTTTTATTAATTCCCTTGACGATGTAAATATTATTTAATAACATCTTTATATCTAGCCAGGAAGGGTATTCACTGTTCATGTGGGTTGAGAATATGACATATTTAACGAGATCGGCATGATAAGGATCCCAGAAAAACAAGAAAAAAGATTTCGGTGAGCCCATCGCGAACAAGCGATCAAGCTCAAAGACACGAGGCGGGACGCCGGTGCCACAGGCGCTGGCTCCCGCCGAGCCCGAGCATGCCCATCAGCGCCCTCACGATGCCTCCCGCCGGCCTGGACGACCTCGACCGGCACCCCCTCCGCCTCCCCTTGAGCTCCAACGACTGGTACGACGGCGGCGGCGAGATGGCCGGCAGCAGCATAGCAGCACCACCGTCGCCGGCAGCGCCGCTCCTCGGCACCACTGATTTGGTGGTGGCGGCCGCGGCTCCTCCTCTCTTGGGCGTGCCGGGCGCGGACTCCCAAAGGAATGGCACGGCGCCGGCGCGCAGGCTGTAGTACACCCTGAAGGACGGGTTCGCCTTCCCGTCGAACCCGCGGCCGTCTCTCATGGTGGAGATCGGCCTGAGCGCGAGCTGCTGCTTCGAGTCCATGGTGTTTCCCGCTGCAAGCTCGCAGTGCTCCAAACTAAAACGCCCTTGGATCAACTCTCTGACCACCGTAAGCACCCTGGATTTGCTACGACCGAGGTGGCAGTGGCTGGCGATGCTCAGATCAACAAGATGGTGGAACCTTTCTGCTTTTATATCAGGCAGTGTGAGGCTTTGACTTTTCGCTAGGCTGGATTCTGAACTGAAGGTGCTGGATCCCTGCAGGTTCCTATGTGTAACAACTGATTAGAAGCTTGGACTTGATAATGAGATTAATTATGAAAGTGTGAGCTGGAAGCCTAGGATTAATGATTGATCACACGCCTGCATCCATGAATAATTAGCAGCTGATGTTGGTTTATTGTCAAATTGGCTGGACGGGAGTGGGTGGTAGCGTACTGGTGTTCATGTTTGGCCCACTAGCTAACTGAGAAAAAACTGATGTTCAATCTCTCATTTGGGAGTTGTTGGGACAACTTAATTTTATTTAGCCAGAGATCAACGCGTTGATCGGGGATTAGAGTAAGCGACCCGGCCGTGTGGTCGGTTTAATTTGTCTCTGTCATCTTCCTGACGGTGCCATCTCACCTAGAGGTAGATAGATGAAAGCAAAATGGCGATGGACTCGTATCGTTGCTTCTCACAAACACACATATGGCTTATTGTCAGCAAATGGCACTGTCATGTTCTGGCGTTGCAGTCTTACAGAGATATCATGAATGGTCGGCGAAGCAACAGTAATGTGTGTTGCTGTCAAACAATCTGCTACCTTTGTACAAGAAAATATAAATGATTTTGCAGTGAGTATACACACGAGAACCATAAATCGTATTATGTTATTTTTAGGGTTTGTCTATGTCTCAGTTGACTGAGAATTTCTTAAGTCTCAATCACCTCAGAAAAGTGCAACTATAGTTCAAAAAAGTGTAACTAGAACGAGTTGCACTTTTCTGGCAGAAAAGTGCAACTGCACATTACTCCCAGAAAAGTGCAACTCATGCACATTTTGTGGGTGACTGAGACATAAATGAGAATTTCTTAAGTCTCAATCACCTCAGAAAAGTGCAACTACATTTCAAAAAAAAGTGCAACTGGAACGAGTTGCACTTTTCTGACAGAAAAGTGCAATTGCACATTTCTCACAGAAAAGTGCAACTCATGCATATTTTTGTGGGTGATTGAGACATAAGAAAAAATCAGGCGCCTGAGAATTAGCAAATCCCTTATTTAAAAGGTACTCCGTATATCATGTCCTCTGCATCAGCTGATGCCTGATGCACACAGTCATCTTTATTGAATAGTTCATCATCCAAAATATTAGACGTTGGAGAAAGTGTAGATACAAGATCAACCATCTAAATAGATGTAGCATGCAACATATATGCATTATAAAATCTATTAGTGGATTTTTTTTTTACGAAACACAGAACACACACAGGCGCTCACATACACGAGCACACATTCACCCCTATGAACGCACTCACGCACACGCTACCCCTATGAGCACCTCCGATGAACTGAGCCGGCGGATCGAGTCTTGAGATGCGAAACACCACATATGCCTCACTGTCGACGGGAACATCACCTCCCACTGAAGAATATTCCGCATGATGATGCGAAACACCACAAATTCGTCCCCAAGGGGACTCGAACCTGGGTGGGTTAGATGGCTACTGCCAAGTGCCAACACTAACCATTGAGCCACGGGCTCATTCGCAATCTATTAGTGGATCGCCATCCACATGGTTGAATAAATCATGTGCGACCCTTCAATGGGCAGCCTTGTTGATAACCTATAAACAGTGAAAAACTCGTATTGTTAACGCAATATTATTTCAACAATTCCAAATCGACCAACATAAAGCTGGAACTCCTATTCAAGTTCTAGATTCAGTTTTATCAATACCATTTAACCAAATCTAAAACATATTCTTGATATTGTTTAGTGGAGGCAGATTATAAGCATATGTACGATACACCATATAAGAAGAGCAAAAATGTCTGAGAGAAACAAATGCAATACTCTGATTACTGGTGGTATATAAATGGATTGCAATGATTGTGAATCTATCACAAGTCAATGACATGAGATATATAGGAATGATGCAGCACGACGTATGATGTCGAGGTAGAACAAAAACACAATATGTGTTTGACTTTCCTGAGAAATCATACATGTAGATTTGTGTTATTTTTTCAGTTTGGGATGGAAATTTTCTCGATATTTTTTTTAGAAAAGGAATGTGGTAGGGGAAGCCTCTAGATAGATTTTTAAATAATAAGAACCCAAGTCTGCATCAGTAAGGACTTAAACCTGAGCATTTGGGTTGTAAGTCCATTTTCCTAACCAAATGAACTAGGCTCATGTCACTTTGTAAACACATCAATGTGTGATGAGGCAAAACTAAAGGCGGGAACATTAAAAAATACACAATACATCAGATTATTTACATTATTAGATGTTATCTAACGTATTTTTGCTTAGCCATTGTATCATCTTAAATGTGGAATAAACATTTCATGATTTCAGGACGGAGCGAATATTCCATAAAAGCGACGATGGAGATTCTAGAAAGACTTGTGATAGGTCAATCAGTCCTGGTCATGTTGTGTTCAGAAAGGAATTCCAGTGATGCACAAGAAAATTTTCTTCAAGACATGGTAGAGGAGAAAGAGGCACATAATGTTCACAGTACATAATCAAACACAAGATCAAGGAAAGTCAATGGGAGATGGAGATATTGTCGAGGTGTTGTCCCACGAAGATATAGAAATGTTCAACAAGAATGAAAGTATAGGTGTTGCACTAACATGCAACCAGGAGATACACATTCATTGTCGTGGGGTTGTCACGGCAAGTCCTTCCTCCAGGAAGGTGAGTTCGGGGGCCATCGATGCACGAAGTACGTAGGAGAGATTAATCTCGCCTAGGGACACAAATTTACCCAGGTTCGGCCCCTCTTGATTAGAGGTAAAGACCTACTTCCTGCTTCTCTTTATTGCTCTAGATCTGATATCGATTACAGGGTTCCGGCTCCTCTCTGGGGAGTCGGCGACTTGGTATCTCTCTTAGGGCTTTTCTTCTGCTTGTAAGACTTATCGATCTAAGGTCCAGGGCCCTCCTTATAAAGGCGGCCGGGTCCCTGGACTTACAACTTACACCGAGTTACACTAGAACACGGAGTCCTACTCTACATCTTGGTCTTCCAAGTTAGGGCTCCGGGTTGTACTTGGACTCCTTCCTGACGGGTCCCTTCTCTATCATGGGCCTTGGTCGGCTTGTCTCCAGCCCAGCCCATGCGACTTGATACGTGACTCGGCTTTGGCCTTCTTGGTCTTGGCGGGTCTACTTTCCGGGTCCATGGGCCTACCTATAAAGTATCCCCCATCAGTAGCCCCCGAATTTATCTTGGGCGCAGCTTGGCGGCTTTCTCCAGCTCGTTGGTTCGACTTCCTGGGTCGACTCCTTCCACTTGAGCCACAGGCTCCAAAGTCGCTTGCTGCTAGCTCCAAGATGAATTCCTGCATAAAAACATAATACACATATAAAATGAGTCCATCCTCATCCCTTGTTCAAGTCATCACTCTTGCCTTTGCACTAGCTGGCCGAGTTTGTTGTGACTCTTGTGAACAAGGACTGAATAGCTTGCTTCACACTGTCACAGGACTCGCCATTCTGAGACAAGCCGGCTTCTTCCACTTCTGTGACTTTAGCTTTTCTGCTATCACTTCCTGTCTAGCCTTTTAGCCACCGAATCGTTATTACCGAATCGCTATCCACAATTTACTGTGGACCACCTCTGTAACTCTTTAGGGTTTTTACCTCTTTATAAATTGCGAAGGGCTAGGTCTGGAAACCCTCACTTGCCCCTTCATCTCAAATTCTCTCCTTTCTCTTTGCGCTCATCCCTTCCCGCGCTCAGCACACAACCGCCCACTCACCATGGCACCCAAGCGCGCAAAGACCGCACCCAAGGCCAAGGCTTCCTCGTCGAGCAGGACGGTGGACATTGCCGTCGCGGCCGCCACCCGCCGCAAAATCCTCATCGAGGCGATTGATTTCCGCCGATTGGGGTGGATCCACGGTTACGGCGGAGCAATTGAAGACGCATCGGCTTACAGGCCTCATTCCAACGCACAAGCTCGAGCTCCAGGGGATGAAGTCGTGCCCGCTCCTGCTAAGGGCGAGGTAGTGGTTTTCACGGAGCATCTGTTCCGCGGGTTTTCTCCCCCCGGTAATCTCTTCTTCCGCCAACTTCTTGAGCTTTACGAGCTACGGATTCATGACTTGGCTCCGAATTCTATTCTCACTCTATCCAATTTCGTAACTTTGTGTGAGGATTACCTCCAAATCAAGCCCGATCTCAACCTCTGGCTTGAACTTTTCTATTGCAACCCCCAGCCCGAAACTTCCGGGGGCCCTCTCCTCCAATGCGGCGCCGTCGCTCTCCAACGGCGCCTCCACTCTGTCTTTCCAAAACCAGTCTTTCCCAACCGCATCAAGGATTGGCAAAAAACCTTCTTCTACTGCAAGGATACCTCCCCTGCAGGTGAACCAAAACTCCCTCTATTCTCTGAGGACCGCCTCCAGGCGACTCCGCTAATGAAAGCTAGATGCTCAGAGGCCTCCCGGCCAAGAGTCGAGTCCCTGATCACTCGGATTCGGGCCCTCTTATCCCACAATCTAGAAAATATGGATCTAGTCCGCTGTTTGACCACTTGGAGAATTCAGCCCCTGAGTCCTAGGACTCGGCTTATCTGCTCATACACTCGCTGCGCTGGCGATGACCTCCGGGTGACGGAGCAACTGTCTGATGGACCCGAACTTGGTCGGCTTATCAAAAAGCTGACTGGGAAGCCGGTGAAGGACCAGGCACATTTTGGGCTGCAGCCCTTCTGCTCTACCAACCCAGCTCCGGACGTAAGCCTTGAACTTTACCTCACTTCTAACTTGATCTTACTTGTATCGCTTACTAACTCATTTTCTTTGACTCTGTTGCAGCTCACCGACTCCTTCTGGAAGCCGGCCTCTGGCGCTAGCACTGAGAGTAAAACTGAGGCCGAAGCTGAGGCTGAAGAGGAGACTCCTGCCACAGATCAAACTGCTGTGGCAGAAAATACTGATAACGATGATGAGGAGTCCTCCAGGAGGCTCCCGCTGAAGATGATGCTGCTGATGAGGAGTCCTCGCCAGAGGCTCCAACCTAAAATGTTATTGAAGAGGAGTCCTCTCAAGAGGCTCCCATTGTGGAGGATACTGACAATGACGAGTCCTCTCCGGAGGCTCCCGTCACTAAACAAACTGACACCACTTCTGCTGCTGCTCAACCATCATTATCTGAAGAGTACTCAGCCAAGAGTCACTCTTCTTCTTCCCCAACCTCTAACAACAATGGATCTCGAGAGGCTATTCCCAAGGTACCACTTTCACGAGTCCTTGGGTCCACTCGCTCACCTGCTAAGCCTGAAGAACACATGCAGAGTGTTATCGCCGCCAGGAAGAGGAAACTGCGCTCCGATGGGCCTGCATATGCTCCTGAGCCTCTGCCTGTCTCGCATCAGCGGAAGTCGACTTCTCCTCCCCACAAGGACGACTCCTACCACTCCGGGATGTCAATGCCTTCCTCAGACTCTCAGGCCTCCCTGGACCTGGAGACTAATGTTGGGTAAGACTCCTCTGTCTACTGTAATCGCATTCAAATGACTTCTGCCTTTTTCCTTTTCACTAGATTTATTGCTGATTTCTGTCTTTGCATATTTCAGAGCTCGGCCTTGTGCCAAGGTAACCAAGCTCCCAGGCATGGCTGACGTTACATCTGGTCGTGGACCTGTACCTCCCTCGACTTCTCAAACAACAAGCACGAGGACAGGTCCCTCCACTGCTGCATCTGCTGGTGCAACCACAGCTCCCACCATTCCCGAGTCTCCTTCAAGGACCCGGGCGGCGACTCCACAGATTGTCCAGCCCTCTTCTGGGACTGAGACTCCTGATACTGCGCCTCAAACTCATCCGGCTCCTATGAAGCCGACTCCTGCAACTTCTCCAAACATCAAGTCCAAGTCATCTACTGACTACAGCCGACTTCGGGTGGCTGATAACATGTCATTTTCTGAAGCCTATGCTGAAGCAGTCGACTTGAACGATCAATCTGCGAGGCTGAAGGATGATGAGCAAGCGGCTCTTAGATCTCTTCACATGATTCACAATGTAAGTTTTTTGACTTCTACTCTTTGTGCTTTTCTAGCATCATCCTATCCCAGTAGCCCCCAAGCACCTGTCTGTGGTGACTTGTGACTAGGATAGGTGCTTTGCTTTGAAATTGAACTCAACTACTTTGTAGGAAAATTTGCACACTGTAGCCCCCAAGCACTGAGTCCTTAGCTCTACTAGGACTCGGGGCTGCTGATTTGCTGTCTGTCGGGTCCTTAGACCAAAAAACTTTTCCACGAGTAGCCCCCAAGCGCCGAGTTGTCAGCCTGCGACGACTTGGAGCTACAAATATATGTAATTTATTGATACTTAACTTGAAGAAAAATTTCTGTTCTGCGAGCAGCCCCCAAGTGCCAAGTTGTTAACTTGTGACGACTTGGAGCTGATGACTTGTCGATTAGGACCCATGCCTGCTAGCTGTCAGGAAAAATTGACTCCTGAGTAGCCCCCAAGCGCCAAGTTGTTAACTTGTGACGACTTGGAGCTCATGAGTTCTCTGCTTGACTTGTGAAACTGACTTGTAAATCCTGACTTGTAAAAAGTTGACTTGTGATTGCAGTGCGTTATCTCCAAGATGAAGAGAGATATGAAGTAGCTTGAGGACCAGGCAGCTGCTAGTGCCAGGTATGCTATAGCTGAAAAAGAACACTCCCTTCAGCTTGAGAAAGATCTGAAGGCTTTGTCTGCTCAACTGGAGCAAGTTAAAAAAGAATCTGCTGAGGCTAAAAGGGTTGCCCAAAAGGCACATAACGATCTAAAAGCTGTTTTCGACACCTGCCGCAAGGGCATTGGGGCCATGTGCCAACACATATTTGGTAAGCTTGAAACTTTTGCTTGCTTGCTTTTTTGCACCTTTCTGAATTGCTTTTGTACTGACAATCACTGATTTTCTTTCTGTAGGGGCTGACTCCCCAAAGCTCAAACTGCCCACTAGCAAGCAATTATCTGAGATGCTTGACCACTGTCATGGGCTGCAAGAGGGAGCCCGTGCAGTGGTGAAATATTTGAACCCTAAGGGCAAGTGTCCCAAAGAGCCTGAACGTCTGGTGGACGAGTTGTCTAGGGCACCAGGTTATATGCGGCTGTGGAAACAGTCTTCCTTGAGGAGAGCCTCCATCAGGATCTTGGCCTTAGCCCATAGCTATTACCCCACTGTCTTGGAGCCAGCAATGCTTATAATGGGGAAGCCAGAGCAACATGAGGATGGCAAACCCTTCACTCAAGACTACTTCAAGGCTGAGGAGAAGTTGGTGCGGCCATATGCTTGTGAGATTGCCAATAAGATGGACCCTGAGGTATGGGTTCATCACTATGATTTGGAGAACAAAAGAGTTGCTCCAGAAACTCCTGCGATCATAAACTTTGGCCGCCCATCACAGGACCCAGCTGGTGTCCCATCCTCTTCTACCGGGCCGAGTTCCTCATCGCCAGCGGCTCCTGTTCCTGGTGCTGAGCCTACATCGAAGACTCCTGCTGCGCCCACTCCTTCGAGAGCTATCTCTGGAGACGCCCAGAAACAAGCAGAACTGGCTAAGCATATGAAGAGTCCCAAAGGTACTGGCTTTCAAACGAAGAGAGTCGCCACCAAGCCTCCTTTGAAGCCGGCTCCTACTTCTGCTGTTCAATCAAAAGACAAGTCTCCTGCAAAGAAGGACTCCCCGATTCCAGCTGAGAAGTCGACTCCTCTTGAAGACCATCCCCTGAATGATTTTTGAGCACTATGTAATACTGTGCTATTAGTATTTAAACTTTGTAATGATGCACTACTGGTGTTTAAACCTTGTTGGGGTTTTTTTTTTGAACTATTTGTTCTGAAATTGTGCCAATCGGCTTACGATGACTTGCTTATTAAACTATGATATTGATATGTACCCTCTGCGCAAGTCATTCTGTGGTTCTTATAACCCATCTAATTATCCACTGATGAATAAGTAGGCCCTGCATGACTCCTCTTACAGCTTGTGCTGACAAGCTCCTAACACCTCATGTCCTTTAGGATTCATAAGAGCCGGAGACGAATCATGCCTGTAGATTAGTCATATTGTGCAGGATGCATCTAATTTACCAGCGAGAAAATTAGGGAAAGTTCGGCTACTGTGCCGGGTTCAAGAGTCTAAGCTTAACTTTTTTCACTGAAAAGCAAGCCCCCAAGAACCTGATGATCAAAGTTAAAGAACAAAGCGCACTCACTGGGCGTTTCGACTAAAGGACTCGTGTTCACAAAAGCCGGCTTTATTTTATTTGATCATAACAATTTGATTACATCTAGGCATGGCTCACTGGGCTCTTTGCCTTTCAACTCATAAAATTATTACAACTTAAGTATAATAAGGACGCAATTGAGCTATGTTCCAAGGCCTCTTTGCCTCTGCATAAGGATCTAGTGTATGAGCTGTGTCAGCTCCTTTACTTTCACTTGCCGGCTCTCGCACATCCATTAGATAGTACGATCCGTTGTGCAAGTTCTTGCTTATAACGAACGGTCCTTCCCATGGTGGAGATAACTTGTGCATCCATTCCCTATTCTGGACAAGGCGAAGCACTAAGTCGCCTTCCTGAAAAGTCCGAGTCTTGATTCTGCGTGCGTGATATCGCCGCAAGTCTTGCTGATAAACTGCTGATCTCTCAAGGGCTAACTCCCTTGCTTCCTCGAGTGCGTCCACCGAGTCCTGACGAGCGATTTCATTTTCTGTCTCGACGTAATTGGCGACTCGTGGCGAGTCATGCAACAAGTCGCTTGGTAGGACGGCTTCTGCTCCATACACCATGAAGAAAGGTGTGAAGCTAGTGGATCTGTTAGGAGTCGTTCTGATACTCCAAAGTACTGCTGGCAGCTCCTCAACCCAACACCCGGCGGCTCTTAGCAAGGGGACTCGGAGCCGAGGCTTAATTCCCTTCAGCAACTCCTGATTTGCCCTCTCTGCCTGTCCATTGGACTGTGGGTGTGCCACTGAGGCTAGGTCGAGTCTGATGTTGTTCTCACCGCAGAACTTGGCCATCTCTCCAACTGATAAGTTGGTACCATTGTCTGTAATGATGATGTGAGGGTATCCAAAGCGTGTTGCTATTTTCTTGAAGAATCTCACTGCTGACGCACCGTCGACTCTGCTGACGGGTTCGACTTCCACCCATTTGGTGAACTTGTCAACTGCTACTAGCAGATGGGTCTTCTGACAAGGCGATTTTGAGAAAGGACCAACCATGTCAAGCCCCCAAACTGCAAACGGCCAAGTGATAGGGATAGTTCTGAGCTCTTGAGCTGGCACGTGGTCTTGCCTTGCGTACCTTTGACACCCGTCACAAACTCGCACTATCTTTTCTACGTCCAAGTGTATTAAAAGCTAACTTCGGTGATAAACAAGGTTACACGCCTTAACTTGTGAGCTCGATTCACAACATGTTTTAATTACTGGCTTTGTATCGATGGGAGCTTCACAACGAGATCATTTATCATTACCTTTCTCAAAACTTTTTTCTATATGCTTTCACAATTGGCTTCGTATCAATGAGGGTTTCAAAACTAGATCCTTTGTCGCTATAGTTCTACAAACTTATTTTTGGACTCTTTCGTTACAAGGGCAGGAACATGCAAACTGCTATTTGTAACAAAAAAACAATTGGTAATTTTTTTACGGAAAAAATGGGAATATGTCAACCAGAGTGCTCAGCTAAATCACTCGCAAATGTGGTGAGCAACCTAAAAAAAATTAAATCACTCGCAACAAGTTAAGAATTAAGATACAAAGGAGAGGATAACATCAGCCCAACCATTACATTGTGACTCAACTCGATAACTGAATTGAGCAAGATAGTGCGCTAATTTGCTGTAGTTACATGGACAGGAATTCAAAAAAAAAAATCAAAGGAGACAATGCAGGTGGTCCTTATTCCACGCAGTAGAACTCCAATTTGCTCGTGGGTGTTAGACTTCAGCGCCTTGACCAAAACCTACAAGTTACCACGTGCTATTTTTAGTATCAACACTACTAGAAATCACCGTTGTACCTACTATTTTAAACTTACCCTACAATTGATAATGCGGCAGTAGGGACGGAAAAAAAAAACCTGAAACCCTAGTGCACGGACAGAAGAGTCTTGTGCTGTTGTTTTTTATTCAAATGAAAATATTTATCATCGATAAAAACCCGAGAGTAAAGATGTTAGAAGCTTTGATATATCAACATTGAGTCTAGTTTTGAAGAACTCGTCGATAAAAAACCGAGATTAAAATGTCAAAAGCTTTGATTTGAAAAGAATGATTTAAAAGTTTTGATTTGGAAATAAGAATCTTGATTATCTACCATTTTTTATATTGTTAGTGCATGAGGGAATCTAGTGCTACCACCCCTTTAGATGCTCCCGGTGCTACCATTGAAATAAATAATTTTAACATTTTAAAAAAAATACGGAAAAGTGTGAATGTTCACAAGTTATGTGCCTACAATCCCAAAAAAATTCAGGTCCAAAATCAAAAGAAGCATTGAGAAACAAAAAAAGATATTTTTTACACGGACAGACATTTATCATATGAACACCCATAATTTTTGTTTGAAATTTTTTAACATTTTGAAATGCATTAAAAATGCATTTTACACAACGGGTTTATCTGCACCTGTGAGCCAAAACATCGTGTCCCAAATCTCCGCGCTTTTTTCGAATTTGGAGCTGAAAGTAGACACATATCTTATAAATATTCACTTTTTATAGAATGTTTGAAACATTTAAATTTGTTTATTTTAATGGTATCACGGGGAGCACCTGAAGGGGAGTAAGCTCCATGGATGCCCCCTATCGCGCTCTGTTCCTAAGCTGGTACGGTCGTTCGCCATTTCTTTTTTGAGTTAATAGTATCGGTGGTCACTGAACTTGTCGCGCATATGCACATAATTCACCTAACTTGCAAAACGGAAAAACCGGTCACTCAACTCGCCAATTTAGTGCATCCGCGGTCACTTTCCGGTCTGAACCACGAAAAAACCGGTTGATCGTATTTGTCCTGACAAGGTGGACCCACTGACAGACGCCTATTTTTCTGCTGGCATTGACCATGCCATGCGCCTGCGCCTGTCCCCGCGTTGCCGCCGGCCACGCCGCGCGCCTTCTCCCTACGCCCGGCCCCACGCCTACTCCAGACCGCGCGCCTTCTCCCTGTGCCAAGTCACCGCGCTGGCCGGCCGCGCTTGTCGCCCCGCACGCCTGCTGGCCGGCCGCGGCTGCTCGGCCGCCGCGCCTCGCCCGCCCCGCACGCCTGCTGGCCGGCCGCGGCTGCTCGGCCTCCGTGCCTCGCCCACCCCGCACGCCTGCTGCCCGGCCACGGCTGCTCGGCCGCCGCCGCGCCGATGGCCTCGCTTGCTTGCGTCGCCGCCGCCTAGCCTCGTTCCCGCACTGCTGACCGCACTTGGTCGCGCTCAACGCCGCCTCGGAGGACGAGATCCAGAGGAACGCCATGGCGACATGGTGGCGTGAGCGGACACGCGGATTCTTCCTGCGCCTCCGGTAAAAAAACCCGGAGCTTGACCACCAGCGTTGGCAGTCGTTTGGTACCCAGCCACTTCTCTGCCGCAGGGGATGTTGGCGGCCGCCGTAAGGGCTCGCGCGGGCCGAGTGCGCCACGCCTCGACGAGCACCGAAACAGCACCCACGCGGACTGCTGAAAAAAAATCCTCTCCTCTCCGAAGCGTGCTTACTTGCTTAGCTAGCAATGCATGTGCGCGGGTGGTGCATGCGTACCTGCTCCTGCTGGCTTGTGTGCCCTGCTAGCAACAGATCAAGACAGATTGGTGGCTGGCTGCTGGACCGACGTGGCGGCCTGTGCGGCTCGGCTCGGTGCAGTGTGGTGCGTGCGTGCGTGGGACGCGAGCAAGGGCGAGGCCGAGGCGGCGACCATCAGGGCAGCAGGCAGGGGCGCGGCGGCGACGCGAGCACGCGAGGCCACCGGCGCGGGGGGCGGCCGAGCAGGCGCGGCCGGCCAGCAGGCGTACACAGTGGCGACGCAAGCACGCGAGGCCACCGGCGCGGGGGGCGGCCGAGCAGGCGCGCCAGCCAGCAGGTGTGCGCGGCGGGCAAGGCGCGGAGAGCAAGTGCGGCCGGCCAGCGCGGTGACGGGGCGGGGATCGCGGTGAGGCATGGCCGGTGACCGGGGCGAAACGGCGTGGACAAGGCGCGGAGGAGCAGATCGTCAGTGGGTCCGCCTTGCCAGAAATATGGTCAAATACGGTCAACCGGTTTTGCGTGGTCTAGACCAGAAAGTGACCTCGGGTGCACCGGGTTCGTGAGTTGAGTGATCGGTTTTTTCGTTTTACAAGTTGTGTGACTTATGTGCACATGTGCGACAAGTTCAATGACCACCAATGTCATTAACTCTTTCTTTTTTCCTAAGAAAAAGTAAAATTGTTTTCCTCTATTTGCATTTGTGTAGTAATAGACTAATACAGTAGCATACATCATACATGAACAAGATGCGTCGTGAGGAATTGATGTGCCCAGTGAGCCTGTCGCGAACCAGCAATCATCAAGCTCAAAGCTACTAGCCTACAAGGCGGGAGGCCGGCGCGACCGGCGGTGGCTCGTCCTCCCGCCAAGCCCGAGCATGCCCAGCAGCGCCGTCACGATGCCTCCCGCCGGCCACGCCGACCTCGACCGGCACCCCCTCCTCCTCCTCTTGAGCTCCAACGCCTGGTACGACGGCGGCGGCGAGATGGCCGGCAACAGCATAACAGAAGCAGCAGCACCGTCTCCGGCAGCGCCGCTCTCCGGCGCCACTGCCTTGGTGGCAGCGGCCGCGGCACCTCTCTTGGGCGTGCCGGGCGCGGACTCCCACACGAACGGCACGGCGCCGGGGCGCAGGCTGTAGTACACCCTGAAGGACGCGTTGGCCAGGCCTGACCGCTCCCTCACCGACGCCGCCTTCCCGTCGAAGCCTGCGCTCATGCTTGCGGAGACCGGCTGGCGCGCGAGCTGCTGCTTCGAGCCCATGGTGTCTCCCGCGTTCGGTCCGATCTTGGCTGCAAGCCCTTGGTCACTCTGGCTCTGCTGCTACGGCCTTGCTCTCTTCTAATGCAGAGAAGCAGGGGGCTGTGGTTTTTATATCAGCAGCAGTGACGGTTTGACTTTCCGCTAGGCTGGATTCTGAACCGAGGTCCGAGGGTACGTGCATGTGTATATAGTTGATCAGAAGCTTTGATCGATTGATGATGAGATTGTTTATGAGAGTGTGAGCTGGAAGCCTAGGTTTAACGATGACTGATTACAAGCCTGCGTCCATGGATAATGATATAGCGGTTGGTGTACTGGTGCTCATGTTTGTTTAGCCTACTAGCTTAGGAAGACCTGGACTCGTTCGGGGTAGTCTTCGTGTGCATATATAGTTGTTGGGAACCTTAATTTTCATTTAGTGGAAGATCAACGCGTGTATATAATTCTTACTAAGAAAGCTAGAGCAGGCGAGCCGGCCGGCAGTGTGGTCGGTAACTTAATTTGTTTCCTGGAGCTGTCTCTGAGACTATGACGGTGCCATCCCACCTAGCAAGAGATGAAACCAAAATGGCGATGGACTCGTAGCGTCACCTGCACCCACAGACACATGGCTTTTTGTCAGCAAATCGTGATGTCCTGTTCTAGCGTGGCAAGGAGATGGGGTTAATTAACTGATGGAAACGACGGGCGAGAAAGATGGATGGATCGCTCAACGAACAGAAACCTGCAGACCTGGTCCGTTGGTCGGTCGGTGAAGAGCAATAAACTTGTGCTGTGTACGTCTGCTAGCTCAAGCTTTTTGTCTGACGCTGAATTTGCCATGGCGAGGACAAGAAAAGACGCCGTTTCTTCTTCTTCGAGGGGGACAAAGATACCATTCTTTTTTTTTTCGAGTGGACTTTTTCTTAACTGGTTTGGTTCACGTTGTTAGTGCGCGCTGCGCTTGTTAGGTTAACAAAACAAGAAAATGGGATATACTAACGAGGAGAGAACTTCTTTTAGAATCTTGAAGAGAAGAAGACTTTTCTTAACATTGAGAAGATGAGAGTTTTTTTTTTTATGAATTTGGCTTATATTAGATAAGGAGAACAATGTATACAACCTGATAATGGGCAACTGAATCCACAAACAGTGACCAAACCCTAATCAAAGAAGAAAACAAAAAATGATCATAAAAGACTCAAAATTCCCGCCAATGCCGTAGACGAACTTAATGTGATGGACGAGACCGGCCGGAAAATCATCCACTGAAGTAGATGCAAAGACATGTATTAGGTAATTTGAATCGTCTTAATAGTAGACCGTCGACACGCGACTGAGATTGGCAACCACGCCAAGCATATCTGCGGGGCATCGCCCCAATCTAGGCAGGCAACTGTGCTAGCTTCGACAGTTCAGGCTGATGATTTTGCTTGCAAAGGATTGAAACAAGGGGTTGTTGAAGACAACGTCGCCGACGGTGCCCATGAAGCGACTCCAACAAACAACAACAAGAATAAACAGTTCGTGCATGAAGACCGGCGGGGACAAAACACCCAAGATCATCACCAAACCATGTGCCCGAGACGGGATTGGAGCCGGGTGGACTTTTATTTGAGGCAACACCGCCATCACTGTCTGAGATAAGTCGTTGGGAAACCAAAACTAGACGGATGAAAACTTGCTACACAAGATGAGAGACGGTGATCCTCTCCCCTCCGCCCCATGACACTGGCTGGAGAGGTGGCCAGAGGCGGAGGCAAGCGGAGATTCGATCTTGAAGGCGGCGGCTAAGGATTTCAGAAAATATGTTGTTCCATATATCCTGAGGTACAAGAAGAGGAGATTTAGGTAGAGTACATGTGGTCGGAAAAACCGACACCAACATAAACAATAAAAACATTTGATAAAACTAACAATTGAATTATAATTATCCGTGGTCATCTTTTCCAGATTCACCGTGTGCATCATGGCATTCGGTGAAGAACCCGTGGATGACCAAAACTCCATAAGCCGGACTGACCTCAAAGGTTTTAAAGAGTCATCCACTCCAACAAGAAAATATAATATGGTTGAAAGCACAATGGTTGGAGTAGGAATTCAAATTGGACACGATCGTCTCGTCCACTTCCCTCCACACAAATTAGCAGGAGTGCAGGACGCAATATTGCTTGCTTACCACGGAACTCACAAACGACGCATTTTGTGGGATTTAACGGGATCTCCTATATGCCCCTAAGAAAACCCCACCTAATGTCGTTTTAGCGTTTGTTCTTGGAACTAAGAATCACACTCACATGAATCATTGAACACGAATAGAGGGGAAGGAAGGGGGAGACAAACCACGTGTTGGGAGGAACAAAAGAAGTGTTGCCAGCGGCATCTTCTTTGTCCCCACGACAACTTGTTGGTGTCGATGCCTAACCCCCTTGGTCGGTGATGCATAATGTGGCATTGGCTCCCATCCCGGTGTTCACATCTGTTAGGGTTCTAGAGGGACGAGGGGGCAACCGGGTGCCACAACGCCCTAGGGAGGAATGGAGGTGGCGGAGGCCTCCAGACTCCAGTAGTGAGAGTAGTAGGAGGTAGTAGTGTGAGGCTCTATTAAGGAGAAGACGACTTGCAAATATGTGGGTTGCCCGTGGATTAGGGGGGGGATCCGGTACCTACGGTGTACGCATGCTTTAATCGGTGGGATACGTAGGCTTTCTCGGGTATGATGAGACACTGGATTAGTGGCACACCTGCCCCACTTGAATTTCTAGGTTTAATACACACCCCAAGGAATGATGTCGAACTACAACTTCGTTAACATGGTGCCATGAGAGCGAGAACATTAAAGAGTGAAACCGGAGAACCACTAACCACAAATAAATTTGGCACCACTAGTCACCACCATTGTCGAGACAGGCCGAAGTGTCAAACAACAAACCACTCGATCAACACTGAAAATCCATGCGAGCAGATGCACCTACAAAGATGAAATTAGAAAAATAAGAACTTCAAATCAATTTATTTAGATTCGACAAAGTTGAAATTAATTTTTTTTTTGCGGAAAGTTGAAATTAATTAATCTCATCTCAAAATGGCCAAACAACAACATGGCCCATTTGGTTCCAGCCGACGTGTTTAACTGTAACGGCCCAAACCGGGCCACACCAAAGGAAACCTCACGCCACAGCACCGCATGTTCAGTTGGTTCTGCAGTCCTGCTACTACCCGCCCTCACCAGCGCCTACCCGCCGCCGGCCGCAACCGCCTCTGCCCGGCGCGAGGACAAAGCGGCCTCCGTCCGCCGCACCAGGTGAGCGCCCCGATCCTTCTCTCCCCTCCCCCAGTCTTCTAGTAGCGCCCGCAGCAGCGATCGTTTAATTCCTCCCGGTCTCCGCCAGGCATTCAGCCGAACACCTTCCGTGCAGGCTTGCGCGCATGCTTTGAGACGGCCAGAGCGTCCAACCTGCTGTGATTTCTGTGCAGGTGTTTTCGTCGCACAAAGGTGGGGGAAATGCCGCTCCGTGTCCGGTTGAAGTGGCAGCAGGCGAGCACGGCGAGTCAGTTGGGCGCCAAGAGGAACTGGAGCGGGGGCGGGACTGGGATGGCTGATGGAAAGATGAGAAATAGGAGGGAAGATGCCAAAGGGAGAGGAGGTGCTAGGTTTGATGGTCGGGACAATGGAGAGAGAGAAGAGCGCAGTGGGCACGGGCGCGGAGGGATGGAGCAGAAGAGGTGGAGGAGCGAGGCAGGATCCCAAGGGGGTGCGAGGAGGAGCGCGTCGGGGGATTACAAGAGGAAGAGGAACGATGATCGTGATTCTGGGTACGGTGGTGACAGTGATGCATCATATTCTAAGCCAAGGATGACCAGAAAGTACCCTTCCACCGAAACCCGTGGGAAGTTTTCTGGTAGACAAGGCGATGGATTCAAGCCTCGGAGAGCAGAAGGTGACGGATTTAAGCCTCGGAGATCAGAAAGCGATGGGTTTAAGCCTCGACGATCAGAAGGCGGTGGATTTAAGCCTGGGAGATCAGGAGGCGATGGATTTAAGCCTTGGAGATCAGAAGGCGGTGACTTTCAACCAATGAGAAGGAGTAGCAGCAAGGTTTCTGGTATGAGTAGAGGGGAAGGGGATAGATTTAAGCCTCAAAGTTCGGAACGGGATGGCTTTCGATCAATGGGAAGGAGTAGCAGCAATGTTTCTGGTATCAGTAGAGGGGACAAGGGTCGGTCAATGGTCTGTATGAATTCGCAAGCCTCCAAGTGGAAGAAATTTGACAAAGATATCAGAGTCGATCGTCGAAATGATGCTGATTTGGATGAGCATGTTGCGGGAAGCAGGAAGGCTGATGATTCAGGCCTGAATACTGAAGAGAAGCCCCGTGCTCGTCCTACTCGAGTGCTGGACAAGACTGGGAAGAAACTCAGGGTCTTTAAGACGGATTCAGTTTCTGACTCTGAGGAAATTGCTCCTCCTAAGAAGAGAAAGCGAATGAAACTAGATCGCTATGACACATCAAACAAACGAATTGAGGACGCAACTCCCAAACAAGATGGTACGTATAGTATCTTACCATTTTTTAAGGATGCAGAGGGTTCACTTATACATATGTAGATCATGTTTCATGTACACGGCCCTTCGAACCTTTGTTAGTAAAACGACAACCCTCTCATGGATAGTTTCTTGTGCTTTCTCTGAAAATAGCTTTATTGCTTTACATTTCTTATCTGAAGTGCATGGTTGCAAAAGAAGAAATCTTCTGTATTGTTTAAATACATGTATAGAGCTTGGGCTATCAAGAACATTAGTACAACCTATGTATGCTACTAAATACGAATATGCTTAATGATATCCATAAAGTATGAATAACTATACATATATTATCTCAAATTATGATCAGATGCCTTTCTTAAAAAGCTAAGGAATATTTGAAGAAATCTCGATAAAAATGCATACACACTATAACCACTTACAAGTTCTGGTTGTATTCAGTATATGCCATTTCCCCCTTTTAGAAGTATCCATGCATGCTTTATCATGTAACGTTGTTGATTCAAATGAGTTCTTCTGTTATGGTCGGGCTCCAGTACTCACGGAAGAGGCCCAATAGGGGACCGGATTAGGGGCTTAGCCCAAGTTATCTAGGGTTTCGAGGAGCTGTCCTCCTATATAAACACGTGTACCCCTTCGATTGTAATCAGACAATAAACATATTCTGTTGTCGTCTCCCTCAGGAGACGGGAGCCCTAAACCCTAGCCACACTCTGCCCTTGCCGCCGCCCATCTCTCTTGCGCAGCGACGGCGCCCTGCCGCCGGCGACCGCGCCTCCAGCCGCATCTCTCTCTCTCTCCCACCCTTACAATCTACGTCCGAGACCTGGTAGAACCCTAGCCTCTACCAATTTGGGTGCGGCCCTGTGACCACCGCATCCATCTGCTGCCGGACACGGCGCCTGTCGCCGTGCGCCCGTACCGGTACCCTCAGCTGCAGAAGGACGAGATCGAGCGTCAGGTGGCGGTCATGCTCGCACAGGGCATCATCCGGATTTCGACGTCGCCATTTTCCGCCCCGATGCTCCTTGTGCGCAAGGCCGACGGCACATGGCGCTTCTGCATCGACTACCGCGCCCTCAATGCCATGACGTCCAAGGACAAGTTCCCCATCCCCGTCGTGGATGAGCCCTTGGACGAGCTCCACGGAGCGCGCTTCTTCACCAAGCTCGACCTGCGCTCGGGCTACCACCAGGTGCGCATGCACCCTGACGACATCGAGAAGACGGCGTTCCGCACCCACCATGGCCACTTCGAGTTCCTGGTGATGCCGTTTGGTCTCTCCAACGCGCCGGCAACCTTCCAGGCCCTGATGAACGACGTGCTCAGCCCATACTTGCGCCGCTTTGTGCTTGTTTTCTTTGATGACATTCTTATCTACAGTGCATCTTGGGCAGAGCACCTGCAACACGTGGCCATCATCTTCAACGAGCTTCGAGCGCATCGTCTTCACCTCAAGCGCTCGAAGTGCTCGTTCGGCACGACCTCCGTCGCGTACCTTGGGCATGTCATCTCGGTGGACGGGGTCGCGATGGACGCGGACAAGGTCACCGCCATTGCCGCGTGGCCGATCCCGCGGTCACCGCGGGCTCTCCGTGGCTTCTTGGGCCTCGCCGGCTACTACCGGAAGTACATCCGGGACTTCGGCCTCATCGCCGCGCCACTGACGCGTCTTCTTCGACGCGACGCCTTCTCCTGGGACGAGGAGGCGACTACGGCATTCGAGGCTCTCCAGCGGGCGCTCATGACGGGACCCGTCCTCCAGATGCCGGACTTCGATATGCCGTTCGTGGTGGACTGCGATGCCTCTGGCATCGGCTTCGGCGCCGTCCTCCACCAGGGCGCGGGACCGCTCGCCTTCTTCAGCCGACCCTTCGCCGCTCGCCATCACAAGCTCGCGGCCTACGAGCGCGAGCTTATTGGGCTGGTCCAGGCGGTGCGCCACTGGCGGCCTTATCTTTGGGGCCGGTCGTTCCGTGTGCGCACGGACCACTACAGCCTCAAGTTCTTGCTGGACCAGCGCCTCTCCACCGTTCCGCAACACCAGTGGATCAGCAAGCTCTTCGGCTTCGACTTCAACGTCGAGTACCGCCCCGGCCGTCTCAACACGGTCGCCGACGCCTTGTCCCGCCGCGACACTGAGGATGTCACGGACGACGTCGCCACGGCTGGTACTATCATGTGCATCCGCTCCGGGCCATCCTTCGCCTTCATCGACGACATTCGCCGGGCAACTTCGATGGCCGCGGACGCGCAAAGCTTGCGCCAGCGCCTTAACGCCGGCGAGCTGGCAGCACCCTGGCGCTTGGATGAGGGGCTACTCCTCCACGGCCGCCGCATCTTCGTGCCCGACCATGGCGACCTGCGACACCAGGTCCTGACCTTGGCACACTCTGCAGGGCACGAGGGCGTGCAGAAGACTCTCCATCGTCTCCGTGCTGATTTTTACATCCCCGGTGATGGCGCGCTAGTCCGCGACTGGGTCCGGTCGTGCGTGACATGCCAGCGGAACAAGACGGAGACACTACGACCCGCGGGTCTACAGCAGCCGTTGGACGTACCCTCCCAGGTATGGGCAGATATTTCCATGGACTTCATCGAGGGCCTTCCCAAGGTGGGCGGCAAGTCTGTCATCCTCACGGTGGTTGACCGCTTCTCCAAGTACGCGCACTTCATCGCCCTCGGTCATCCATATACAGCCGCCTCCGTGGCGCGGGCCTTCTTCGACGGCATCGTCCGCCTCCACGGCTTTCCTTCGTCCATCGTCAGCGATCGTGATCCCGTGTTCACGGGACATGTCTGGCGGGATCTCTTTCGGCTGGCGGGTGTTAAGCTCCACATGAGCACGGCTTTCCACCCTCAGACGGACGGCCAATCAGAGGTGGTCAACAAGGTGATCGCCATGTACCTGCGCTGTGTTACTGGTGATCGTCCACGAGCTTGGGTGGACTGGTTGGCATGGGCGGAGTACTGCTACAACACCTCCTATCACTCCGCCCTGCGCACCACGCCTTTCGAGGTGGTCTACGGGCGCCCACCTTCGGCGATGCTCCCTTACGAGCCTGGGACGGCTCGGTCCGAGGTGGCGGGCGACTTACTCCGCACCCGCGACGACATTCTGGCTGAGGCGCGCCAGCGTCTTCTCCAAGCACAGCAGCTGGCCAGGAAGTACTATGATGCTCATCATCGCGAGGCGGAGTTCGCGGTGGGCGATTGGGTGTGGCTGCGCCTCCTTCACAGGACCACGCAGTCCCTGGACCCGCGCTCCAAGCGCAAATTGGGACCCCGCTACGCCGGTCCTTTTCGTGTGCTGGAGCGTGTGGGCACGCTCGCCTACCGCCTTGAGCTGCCAGCTGGCTCTCGCCTCCACGACGTCTTCCATGTCGGCTTACTGAAGGCATACCGGGGGGACCCTCCTGCGGCGACCCCGGCCCTTCCTCCTACTTCGGATGGGCGACTTCTGCCAGCCCCCGCGACGGTGGCGAAGGTGATGCAGGCACAGCAGCGTCGCGGCGTGTGGCATGTCTTGGTGCAGTGGGCAGGCCTGCCCGAGGAGGAGGCGACTTGGGAGAAGCTCGACGATTTCCGCCGGCAATTTCCAGATGTTCATTTCAGAAGGCGGGGAGAGATGTTATGGTCGGGCTCCAGTACTCACGGAAGAGGCCCAATAGGGGACCGGATTAGGGGCTTAGCCCAAGTTATCTAGGGTTTCGAGGAGCTGTCCTCCTATATAAACACGTGTACCCCTTCGATTGTAATCAGACAATAAACATATTCTGTTGTCGTCTCCCTCAGGAGACGGGAGCCCCAAACCCTAGCCACACTCAGCCCTAGCCGCCGCCCATCTCTCTTGCGCAGCGACGGCGCCCTGCCGCCGGCGACCGCGCCTCCAGCCGCATCTCTCTCTCTCCCACCCTTACAATCTACGTCCGAGACCTGGTAGAACCCTAGCCTCTACCATCTTCTTTCAAGTGATAACATCACAAATTTGCTACATATGTTGATTGTTTCTTAGTAGAATTTTTCCCTGAACTAAGTGCACCACCCACTTATAATTTTTTACTTATGAAAATCTTGGTCTTCTGAGGAAAGTGTCTAATCATCAATCTGATACTTTCATTTTAATATCTCCATCTTTTTCCCTTTTTAGTTTGCAGAACAGAGAAGATTCCAGAAAAGAGTACACCTGAACCTGAAGAGACTGAAATGTCCATAAATGCTAAATTTCGTGATGTACAGCCAAGTTCTTCAATCCTCTCATATGTTGAAGATAATGTAAATGCTATTACCTCATCATACCTATGTTTGACTATTTTGCTCTATGAATGCATGTCTAAACATCATTTATTGTTCTTTGCAGCTACTAGGTCGTAGGCGTCTAATCGAAATAAAAAATGCTGGCTACAATACCAAGCTTTCTGCTCCTCTTGATAATGTCCCCTTCTCAACCAGAACTGAACGTGACCGGATAGAAGACAGTGTAAGAAAGATAACATGCATTGCAGAAAATTGCACTATCTTTTGTTTTCGTCAATTATTTCCTGGTACCATATGATTTTAGGTTCTATACTGTATGATGTTGATTTTCAACCCACTTTTGTTATATTTGCTCACAACAAACTATCAACAGGTGTTCAGAAATAAGTTGGACTTCTTTGCCGCTGCAAAGATTCCATCATCATTCCCTCCTCCTACACTTCCAGAGATAGCATTTGCAGGTAACGTCCTATGAATGAATTTATGATATTAGTTCCATCTCCCCTTCTGGAGTTTTACCATTTGTATCATTTTGATGCGCTGTGTCTGGATGCAGTATAGGTTAGATTATTCTGTGTGTATCCCCTACTATGTGTTGAAAATAGTGGAGCAAATTGTCCATTCAAAACTTGTGTTTTGTTGGTTCAATGACATTATCTCACCGAAAAATGATGATGAATTGCACATTGACATTTTGTAGGCAACTTTCAGCCATCTTATGTCCTGCTCACCTCATGTAGTACTGCTCCTTTTGTTTATTCCTCTTCATCATGTCAGTTGAACTAGGCATCTAGCTGAAGTTTGAAATTTGGATCGCAAACATATGTTTTGCATTTCTTTATATACTTTATGCTTGTATATGTTCTTTGTCAAAGAGAATGCTGTGTTTGGGTCTGTAGAACCCTTACTGAAATCAAATATGTATCCAATGTATCTGTAAATCCCTGTTTCTTAAAGTGTTTCAAATCCTCCCTAACAACTTTGCTTTCTTACCTTACTGAAATTCAAGGGGTATCAAATGTTGGGAAATCCTCACTACTTAATGCACTTACAAGACAATGGGGTATTGTGCGAACATCAGATAAGCCAGGGCTTACTCAAGTAAGTTAATAAACCGTTTAAGCTTCCGTATCTTTTTTCTAATTAATCATCGTTGTCAAACAGTTCATCTGTGTATATGTATTAAAAATTACTTCTTAATTACAGAGCATAAATTTCTTCAAGCTTGCATCAAAGTTGTCCCTTGTTGATTTGCCTGGATATGGTTTTGCTTTTGCAAAGGATGAAGTTAAAGAGTCATGGCAGGAGCTTGTAAGTATCCATTCTGAATAATAACTTTATCATGATCATGTTGCCTTGCATGAACTTTGGGTTGCTAATCTCTGGTCTGTGTCTATGGTAATGTATTAAAATTCTAAATTTACTGTAAATACTTGTTGATCACATAAATCTTGTACATTGGTCATGAAATTCCTTAAGCTCTTGATTTAAAAAAATTATGAGGGCTGCCGCTCTCTTTTTTCAATACATAATGAACATCTGGTTTGGATGTCCAACTGAACACAATTTCAAATCAAGGACTGAGTAGCTTCACAATGCGTGTGTACGATCACATAATTATATGAACTAGTTCCCACACAGTATTCTTGACTATTTGCATATAACCACTGGACCTGTATGTCAAAGAGATATCTCGTTTTATTTTTAATTCTTAAGACATAAAGCTTTACCATGTGCCTATTGGTTATGGTTATTCTTAGTTCTTACAGGTACTCTGAAATTTGTAGGTGAAAGAGTATGTTTCAAACAGGGTTGGTCTAGATAGAGTGTGCCTTCTTGTGCACACAAAACGTGGAATGAAACCATTGGACTACGAGCTTATAGATCTAATGGAAAGGTTTGTTTAAATCCATCTTCATATCCTTATAGAAGCAGTTTTCATATATATTTTCCTTTTTCTTCCTAATGTAATAATTTTTAGTTTTGGTCCTTTATCTTAATTGTAGTACATCATTGTCAGTGTGAAGTTTAAAATAAAGAAACATAGCTGTCAGTGCAACAAAATTATTTACTGAAAGTAATGCATACTTGCTCTAAAATTGACCAGTTGGTCAAAACATTTGCTTAGGTTTATGGTGACATACATACGTAGTGATGTTACATTTGGTTCTGTGAGTGACATATAATCCAAATACACTGGTGCAGATACAAGACGCCATACCAGATTGTACTAACCAAGACCGATCTGGTTTTCCCTATAGACGTCGCCCGCCGTGCGATGGAAATCCAAGAGGTCCCCCCCAAGCACCCCTCCTTCCCTCCCTTTCTCTCCATGTCCATTTCGATTGTATTGCCTAACCAACCGCTCGTTTTCCTGAACTGCAGACCCTGAAAAAGAACAAGTCGGTCGTAAAGCCAGTGGTGAGCTCCTGAATCATTCGACCACCACCCTCGTGTCATATGTACTCATGAAAATTCATTCGTTCTGATACGGTGGTATTTCTTGCAGATGATGGTGAGCTCCAAGACCGGAGCCGGCATACGCAACCTGCGAGGCGTGCTTGGGAAATTAGCTCGCTTCATCAAACCGTAGCCAGGTGACAGGACGATTTATCCTGGACCGCGCGAGTCCGAATGACTAAAAGGGTCAGGCCCTTGGGCTTTTAGGCGTTCAGTTCCTTCCCAGGTAGTATAGGGTACGATCCCATGTTGTATCTTGAGCTAAGATCTGGATTAACAAACACATTTTCCTGTCTGAGGGAATGAGATCTATATCATTGAGGTCATGATGATTAATACATAATAAAACCGTGGGCAGGGGATTATATCATTCATTCGGAAGTTATTTACAAATGCGGCAGGTGATTATTACATATGTGAGCTGCTGCTTTTCTCACGCCAACAAAGTACAGCTGCATGCACGGACCACGGCGATGAGCTCGGGCTCTAGGTAGCCCGTTTAAGAAAGTAAATCAAAATCGATATTTCTAGGTTTCAAAAATTTTGGAAATAAATACTAGGTGTAGATAATGTTTATATCTGGATCATGAACAATGCACAGCTTCGAGATTTTGAAATTTATCAGATTTGTCTTATTTATGTAGTCCAAAATACGAGTTTTGCATTGAAATTTTGCACAGTTCTAGATCTCAACATAATCTATACCTAAGATTTTTTTACGAATTTTCTGAAACATACAATGACAGATTTCAAAATTTTGAAAATAACAAGCTATGTGTAGCTTGGGCTCCATTGAAACTTTCCGCTCGTACTCATGGTGTATTTATACAAAACGCACGTAGGTGTACGTGTATGTGTATGTGAGGACATCATCGTGTGCAACTCCCATCCCGGCATTAACGCCCATCGGATTAGTACTATAAGAGCAAGTATAATAAGGCTACGTAAGCGGACTATAAGGATTTAAATAATATATTGTTGCTTAGTTGGATGGGAGAGAAGAGGAGAGAGAAGGGAAGCGGGCTCTCATGCAAGAGCCAGCTGCAGCACGTGCTCCTAGGCACGGTGTGAGAGTGTAAAGTGGGTCATGCATTGATAAAATAGTACTTTTGTATAGCTAACTATTATATGTGTTGGCTATTAGCTTGGCTATAGATGACATAGCACTACTTTATAGCCAACAGCCGGCTATACTATTAACCTTGCTCTAAGTGAGTTTTTCGTTAAGCTCAAAGCACGGGATTTTGTACCTGTTTGCCGCGTGTGCATGCAGGAAAAGTTTAAATGGAGCCCGGGTTTTTTTTTTTTTTTTTTTTTTTGTACAAAGGGCGTGGTCTGGAAGACCCCCGAAGCTGCATTAAATTATAAAGGCAGTGGGTACATATTACACAAAGGACCCTGAGAGAATAAAATTACAAACTGGTCCTCAGGAATTAACAGAAAAGACCCTGCAAATATAACAGAAACGCAATCAAGTGCAGTGTCTTCTCCACCACCGTCGATGTCGATGTCGTCGGAGCTTCTCAACCGGCCTCCTGCTACCAGCAACCGGGGACGGACCACTTGGTTGTTAGGAGGAGTGAATCGCCAGCGAAGAACTCCATCAAGGGCCTCCGATTTGGAGGTTAATAACGCGCCATTGAAGCGGCGACTGAAGCGGCGACGACCGCAGATCATGGCGACAACCATGTCAGCCATGTGATGAGCTCGGCTTAGCAGCAGATAAACCTGCCTGAACCAAATAGTAGCAGCAGGACCTCCTCCTCTCCCTCGCCACCACGGCCGGCCAAGAGGATAGAGCCCAACACCGCACCACCAGGTAGAAAGCAGGGTGGATGGTGGAACCGCTTATTGAAGAAGGCCATACCAGATCCGCCAGAGCCGTCGAGCTTTGACCACAAAAGCTTGACAGCAAGCTTCACTAGCAAGCGACCAGCGTCGCGGGAGAACACCGGGACGACAAGCCTCCAGAAGAAGGGGAAGACGGCCTTATTGTCGGAGATGTCTCGCTCCAGATCCCTCGCCAGAGACCGCCCCTGCCACCAGAGCGGGCCGACGAAGAAGATGAAGCCGAGAACGCACCCGATCCGGCCGATGAGATCCGGCGACCGACTCCAAGACGCCATAAAGGACAAGACACAAACCCTAAAGCAACTAGAACCTAAACTGGCGCTGCTCCATAACCAACTCCGGCCGGCTAATCCGGCGGAGAGGCACCGGAGAGGCCAAACCCACTGGAGAACTCGAGATCTACTGTTCAGCACTGAGAGAGGGGAAGGGGGAAAATGACCGGTCCAGAGCCCGGGTTACACATTACTCGTTAGCCACCTACGAGCGCCTATATCATAAGCTGCTGCATGCATCTCGCCTTCTCCTTCTTCTTCTCGTCAGGTTTGCATGCACGGGCATTTTCACTGCCTACCGTTAGCAAATTCCGTCAGTCGCTTGTTAACGTAACTCAATCCCCTTCGCTCCAGCATTTGATTGAATCCAGTTTAGTTCTCTGATGGAGACGATGGCGATGAAGAGGATAAATCCAGTCTAGCCCTTTTGCATATGTGCTTGTGCTTGCGCGCTCCTTCTACCGTCTACTGTATTTTTTTTTTCCAAACACAAAAAACACATTCGATTGTGTGACGCTACGTACGTACGGTTGTGTTCTCCACATTATTTTTATTTCCAGCAAGTGCGTGTGCTCCCTTCATGTTTATTTATACACAGAGGTTTTTTCCCTTGCTTGACGAGCACATATAGGGAAAACAAATGCCTTGCGTGAAGGCAAAGCGTTTTCTTATCGCTATGGCGATTAAAAGGGCGATCTAGGGTTTTTGACCGCCGGCGGCGGTGGCTACTTCTCCGGTGCCTTGCTAGGCTCCGTTTATCTGTCCTGCTGCTCCTGACGTAGTCAAGTGCATGCAGTTTTTCCTGACGCTGGTTCCTAAACCTGCGTTCGTAGTACAGACGGAATTAGCGACCAGATTGGGAAGTTTTGATTGACTATCCGATTTGGCCAAGGTTTTGAGGTGTTTGGAAATAGATGCAGCGATCGTGGGCGTGATTTTTCCTCCGCATCTATCGACGACGGAAGGTCTACTTTCTCCCGGCGGTAACACGGTGGAGGTTTTTTTGGGGTGATTGCTGGTCAGTTTATTTCAGACTAATCGACGTTCTTCGGATGATTATCATAGGGCTGAACTGTCAAGGGATGCGCAAGCCCTCGGCAGTCCGAGCGTTGCTGAACCTTCAGGAGCGACTCAAACCGGATGTACTTTTCTTGTCTGAAGCGCATTTGTGTAAAGTTAAGGCAGAAAACTTGCAACGGCGACTAAGGTTCGATGAGATGTTGGTGTCTGAAAGTGATGGAAGAAGTGGGGGTCTTGTTATGCTTTGGAACAAGGAGATCAAGGTTACGTCGAAAGAGATAAGTCCAAATTTTATTGATATTCGCATTGATGAACATAGTGGAGTGGGATGGCGTCTTACTGGCCTCTATGGCGAGCCTAGTGGCAATCGGAAACATTTAACATGGGAGTATATACGTTCATTGCATGCTGCTGTTGATCTCCCATGGGTCATGTTGGGAGATTTTAATGAAATCATGTATTCGAATGAGAAAGAAGGAGGGAATATTAGACCTCAACGTTGCATGCAGGCATTTCGGGACACCTTGAGTGATTGTAATCTAGAAGATATGGGGTATTCAGGAGATATTTTTACTTGGAGGCGAGGAAGAATCAGGGAAAGACTAGACCGGGCCGTTTGTGACCCGAGATGGGAGGCAATGTTTCCGCAAGCTGGAGTGGTTAATGAGGAATTTTGTAAGTCTGATCATCGTCCTGTCTTGATTAACACAGAGCACAATGCTGGGCTGCAGCAACCGAGACAGCGAGGTCCACCAAGATTTGAAGCTCGGTGGCTCTGTGAGCAATCTGTGGAGACTATAATCCAGACGGCATGGGAACGAGCTAAGCAACTACATGCTCATAAATCATTAAGTGAGCATACAGCTGAGGTACACGATGCCCTGCATAAATGGGACAAGGAAGTGTTGAAGGGTCCACGCAAGAGGCTGAGGGAGCTCCAAAAAAAGCTTAATACAATCATGTCGGGCCCTTTAACAGAGGAAGCTATAGCTCAGCAGAAGAATCTCCAGATGCAGGTGGAAAACTTGCTCGAGCAGGAAGAAATATATTGGCTTCAACGCGGAAGAGTAAACTGGCTTCAACACGGTGATCAGAACACAGCCTTTTTCCACCGTTTTGCTACAGCACGACGTAAGAAAAACTTTATCAAAAGTCTCAAAAACGATAACGGGGATGTGATCGAAGACCCGAATCAGCTTCTCTCGCTAGCTTCGGGGTATTTCGAACAATTATTTTCGGCCGAAGTGCAGGTCCCTAACCAAGAGGTGATTGATAAGGTGAACCCTTGTGTCTCCGATGAGATGAATGAGGTGCTGCTAAAACCATATACACGAGAGGAGGTTAAGAAAGCAATGTTCAATATCGGGGACCTAAAGGCGCCTGGGCCAGATGGGTTACATGCTGTTTTTTACAAGAGGTTCTGGCTTATTATCGGAGAAGATTTAACTGATGAGGTATTGCTTGCTGTAAATTCACGGGTTATACCGGAAGGATGGAATAATACGACTATAGTTTTGATTCCTAAGGTGGAGAGTCCGGAGTTCATTACACAATTCCGGCCAATCAGCTTATGCAATGTTGTATACAAGGTAATTTCAAAGCTTATTGCGAATCGGCTAAAACTACTGCTACCAGAGATTATTGGACCGACGCAAAGTGCATTTGTCCCTGGGAGACTCATCACAGATAATGTATTGGTGGCTTATGAATCATACCACACAATCAAGAATAAAAAAGTGGGGAAATATGGGCTTTGTGCCGTGAAGCTTGATATGCACAAGGCATATGATCGTGTCGAGTGGACGTTCCTGCAAAAAATGTTACTTCAGCTCGGCTTTGATCCTGGATGGGTTGATCTCATTATGGCTTGCGTCTCTTCGGTGAGGTACCAAGTTCGTCTTAATAATGCTCTTTCAGATTATATATATCCAACCAGGGGACTTCGGCAAGGAGATCCCCTCTCACCATACTTGTTCTTGTTGTGTGCGGAGGGTCTCTCTAGCCTTCTAAAGTTTGAGGAGAATGCCGGTAATTTGTTGGGTGTGAAGGTTTGCAGAGCTGCACCATCGGTATCTCATCTCCTCTTCGCTGATGATTCACTTATTTTAATGAGAGCCGATGTCACTAATGCTACTGCCCTTCGCCGAGCCCTCAATGATTATTGCAATGCTTCGGGTCAGTTGGTTAGTGAAGCGAAATCAAGCATATTTTTTAGCCCGTGTACCGAGGTTGATACAAGAGTGGAGGTATGCTCAATACTTAATATCATGACTGAAGCTATCACAGACAAGTATCTTGGGTTGCCACCGTTGGTAGGAGTGGACAGATCAGATTGTTTCCAACACCTAATTGATAGAGTGTGTAAAATATTAAGTGGTTGGAAGGAGAAAAATTTGTCTTTTGGAGGAAAAGAAGTTTTATTGAAAGCTGTCATTCAAGCTATTCCTGCGTATGCGATGTCAGTCTTCAAGCTGCCCAAACAGATTATTAAAGGGATAATATCCGCAATGTCCCAATTCTGGTGGGGAGATGATGATCAACAAAAACATATGCATTGGTTTGCATGGTGGAAGATGTGTGTTCCCAAGAGACAAGGTGGGATGGGTTTTAGAGATTTACATTGTTTCAATATGGCAATGTTGGCAAAGCAATGTTGGAGATTAATAGCAGACCCTGATTCTTTATGTGCCTCGGTCCTAAAGGCTAAGTACTACCCATCGGGTGATATTCTCAACTGTCAATTGAAAAAAGGTAGCTCCTACACTTGGCAGAGTATTTGGGCAGGAATTCAAACTTTCAAGCGTGGTCACATATGGAGAGTTGGTGATGGTTCTCAAATTAAAATATGGGAAGACCCATGGATTCCTAGTAGTCCAAACAGAAAGATTGCGACTAGGAGAGGTAATATACTGTATACTCATGTCGCAGAAATTATTGACCCGGAGACAAAAACTTGGGATGAAGAAATTATCAGGGAAATATTCTGGCCTGTTGATGCACACAGGATTCTTAATATACCTTTGGCCGTTGGTATGATGGAAGATTTTGTTTCCTGGAATTTTACGAAGATAGGAGTGTTCTCGGTACGCTCATGTTATCACATCGAGTGGGAGCATCAACATGGTGAAAAACTAAGGAGAACTGGAGCTTATGGCACGTCCTCTACGCTGCCTGTATGGAAGACAGTATGGTTGTTGAACGTTCCAGCTAAAATAAAAATACATGCTTGGAGGTGTCTCTTGGGTGCGATCCCGTGCAATGGTGTACTTGCAAATCGTCACATGCAACACAGCTCACAGTGTGGGCTCTGTCAAACGGACTGTGAGAGTATTATGCATGCCCTATTTATGTGCCCGCGAGTGAAGGAAATTTGGAAGCTCCTAGGCTTGAATGAACTTATATCGCATGTGTGTTCGACTGAAACTGAAGGAGGTGCAGCCTTGGAAGCTCTTCTTCGGGATACGTCGGTACGTGCGCCACTGATCGACGAGCTGGTACGCAATGATCTTTTGGCTACAGCCATTTGGTATATTTGGTGGGAACGGAGGAAAGCTTCACATGGCGAATCCGTTCAGTCCATACCGAGAACGGCACAGGCGATTTCCACATTGACGTTGAATTATGCAAGAGCAAAGAAGAAGAGAATACCGGGCATAATCAGACATGGTTGGAAGAGACCAAAAGAGGACTTTGTTAAATTAAATGTTGATGCAAGTTTTAAAATCGATGCTGGTTCGGGAAGCACGGGAGCTATAATTCGAGATGATAGAGGGTTTTTCGTGGCAGCGAGCTGCTGTGGCATCCCTTTTGTTCCTGACCCCTCGACTGCCGAAGCTTGGGCCCTTCGGGATGGCTTACTCCTAGCAGGAAAGATGGGGTGCAACCGAATTGAGATTAATTCAGATTGTACGGATGTTATTGAGGTGATGTCTAATGGAGGAAATTCTCTTGGTCCAGCTGCTGCAATCTACGAGGAGTGTACTCATCTTTGTCGTAGTTTTACTGAAGTTGTTTTTTTGCATTGTCCTAGGGAAGCCAATATGGCTGCACATACTTTAGCTAGTCATTCAGAGGGCTCTCTGTCAATTGTTTGGCAAGAGGAGCCTCCTGATTTTTTGGTTGGTGTAATGGCGAACGATGTATCCTTGTTGCTAAATTAATAAAATTTGCCACGATGGCTTTCAAAAAAAAAAAAAAAAAAAGGTTTTTTCCCTTGCTTTTTCACCTTTTGATTCTCGTTTCTCGCAGGGCAATGTGATTCATTTATGGGCTCGAAAGTATAAGATGTGGAATGTATTTATTCTGCGTGATTGAGCCTCGGATGAACCGGCAAACTAAGACGTCTCTCGGCAGTATAAATACGGGCAATGACACAAACCATGAAATTACTATGAACCAAGAAGCTAACTATTTTCATGAAAATAGTCTACTGAAAAACACAACAACCATGAAAAAAACATATCACTACTAAAAGTGAAACATCACTTGCTTAAAAAAAGGAAATCTTGTCAACCAAGAGGCCGACATTCTTTTAGTCAGCTTGCCTCCGAGAATGCCATTTCTTTAGGTTTGCTGGTGGGTCCGTGAAAGTATGTAGTGCATTTCTCTACACTAACAAAAAAAGTACAAATGTAAAACAAATGGATGGAAACATGTCGTGCTATGAGCAAAGAAGAAACTTACTCTGCTGCTTAAAGTAATTTGTTCAATGTTAAGCACAGTCTCCCAGAGAGGATATTGCAGACTGTGTGCTTACTTACACTGACTTGTACATGACTTGGTCGGGGTATGAATAGAGGCGAAGAAGGGGTGGAAGAAGAAGATTGTGCAGTGTGTTAAGAAACATGGTGTACTTACATAGAAGTGTGGTGATCCTGCACACCACCTGATGTTGGTCCACCGAATCCCACGGTGGTGGATAGGGGGGCCAATGCCCCCCCCCCCCCCCCCCCCCCCGCCCCCTCCCACATCAAAACCAAAAATGCAATGCTTACGCTAAGCATCTAGCTAGCAAAGAATCCAATATATCATTCAACTGATCCGATATTGGTGACATAGATGTAGGGATCTGTGGTGTGACTACTTTCTCGATCACCACCCATCTGATGACCCTCATATGGAAGAGACATGTTGTATTCATCATGCTATTCCACATCTTGTTTGGCTCTGTACAGTTGATCTACCTTTCTTACATACTTTCCAAGTTCATTGAAATAGATAACTTCCCTTGTGTTTTGCGTTGGTCGTGATGAGCCTTATGGCCACATGACGTTCAAGTGACGAGATACTGGTACGAGCTTGACCACATTGTGCCGATTAGTGAAATGACAACACTGCTCGATAAGAATGACGTGCGGCAGATCCCAGGGGTGGGCCTACAATACACGTAGCTGGTTAAGGGTATTCCCCTAGTATTTTTTATCTTGGTTGATCAAGAAGATACCTTCCGTGCACTCCATCTTCGCGTTCATGTCAATCAAGTACCTACCGATCTCGTGTGTGGTTCCTGGAGAGAGGTTTCTCCTGGGGTTGGTCGGCCCGAAGGAGCATTGGATGTTCTTGTGTGTGGCAAGATATGGGTATAGTGACAGGTTCGAGGAGCCCATTGAATATGTAGTATTCGTTGTGGACAGTCTCAAGACGTTCATCCATGAGGAGAGCACATTCACCACGTAGAAAGAACTAGCTGATCAGAGCAGTGAAGTTTCAGAAGCCCAGGCAATGTTGACGCAAGCTGTAGTGCACAACGAGGAGGAGGAAGATATCGAAATTGATCCCCTCCCATGTGGCTGCTCACTAGACAGTTGAGTAAGTACAACAACAAAAATTACAGTTGTACAAGGCAAATGGATGGAAACATATCGTGCTATAAGCAAAGAAGAAATTTACTCTACTGCTCAATGTAATCCCAGTCTCCCACAGAGGTTATTGCACAATTTGCTTACTTACACTGACTTGTACATGACTTGGTCATGGGATTGTGTAGTGTGTTAAGAAATGTGGTGTACTTACGTAGAAGTAAGTGTGGTAATCCTGCACATCACCTGGTGTTGGTCCACCGAATCCCACGGTGGTGGATAGGGGGGCCAATGCCCCCCCCCCCCCCCCACACACACACACACACACATCAAAACCAGAATGCTTACAGTAAGCATCTAGCTAGCTAGCGAAGAATCCAATATATCATTCAACTGATCCGATATTGATGACATATATGTAGGGATCTGTGGTGTGACTACTTTCTCGATCACCACCCATATGATGACCCTCATATGGAAGAGACATGTTGTATTCATCATGCTATTCCACATCTTGTTTGGCTCCGTAGAGTTGATCTACCTTTCTTACATACTTTCCAAGTTCATTGAAATAGATAACTTCCCTTGTGTTTTGCGTTGGTCGTGATGAGCCTTATGGCCACATGACACTATGTTCAAGTGACGACATACTGGTACGAGCTTGACCACATTGTGCCGATTAGTGAAATGACAACACTGCTCGATAAGAATGACGTGCGGCAGATCCCAAGGGTGGGACTACAATACACGTAGCTGGTTAAGGGTATTCCCCTAGTATTTTTTATCTTGGTTGATCAAGAAGATACCTTCCGTGCACTCCATCTTCGCGTTCATGTCAATCAAGTACCTACCGATCTCGTGTGTGGTTCCTGAAGAGAGGTTTCTCCTGGGGTTGGTCGGCCCGAAGGAGCATTGGATGTTCTTGTGTGTGGCAAGATATGGGTATAGTGACAGGTTCGAGGAGCCCATTGAATATGTAGTATTCATTATGGACAGTCTCAAGACGTTCATCCATGAGGAGAGCACATTCACCACGTAGAAAGAACTAGCTGATCAGAGCAGTGAAGTTTCAGAAGCCCGGGCAATGTTGACGCAAGCTGTAGTGCACAGCGAGGAGGAGGAAGATATCGAAATTGATCCCCCCATGTGGCTGCTCACCAGACAGTTGAGTAAGTACACCAACAAAAAGTACAGTTGTACAAGGCAAATGGATGGAAACATATCGTGCTATAAGCAAAGAAGAAATTTACTCTACTGCTCAATGTAATCCCAGTCTCCCACAGAGGTTATTGCACAATTTGCTTACTTACACTGACTTGTACATGACTTGGTCATGGGATTGTGTAGTGTGTTAAGAAATGTGGTGTACTTACATAGAAGTAAGTGTGGTGATCCTGCACACCACCCGGTGTTGGTCCACCGAATCTCACGGTGGTGGTCAGGGGGCCACCGCCCCCCTCCCCCATCCTATGAACATTTTTTCAAAGAAGCCTTTAAAATTTTTGCCCATTTGGCCTTTAAAATGGCCTAGGCCTTGTTCTTTTTGCCCTCCCAAAACTTATTGGTGATTGGTGGGCATCATAGTGATGATCGCCTTCAAAACTAAAAATGGCATCTACAATGCTTACGCTAAGCATCTAGGTAGAAAAGAATCCAATATATCATTCATCTCATCCGATGTTGGTGACATATACGCAAGGATTTGTGGTGTGACTACTTTCTTGATCACCACCCATCTTATGACCCTCATATGGAAGACACGTGTTGTATTCATCATGCTATTCCACGTCATGTTCGCTCNGTTTCCAATTAATACAATTATAGCATGAATAATAAACTATTATCATAAACATGAATATGCTAATAAACCATTTTATTATTGCCTCTAGGGCATATTCCCAACAGGGGCATCTCTGCATACTTTCACTCCCAAAAGGTTCTCGCCTCCTCTTCATGTTTTAGAAGGCCAATCAAACCCTCCGCAGACAATAAGAACAAATATGGTGAGAGAGGATCACCTTGACGGATTAATAAAATCAGACAAAGAACTGTTCAGCCAAATTTGATACCTCACCGATGTCACACAAGCCATTATGAGCTCGACCGACCCCGGATCGAAGCCTAATCGTATCAGAATTTTCCGGAGAAAGCCCCACTCTACTCGGTCATAAGCCTTGTGCATATCCAACTTCACTGCACATGTACCATACTTCCTAGATTTCTTCTTCTTTATTGAGTGATAAGACTCATAAGCCACCAATACATTGTCAGTAATCATTCTGCCCGGAACAAATGCACTTTGAGTCACCGAGATTACTTCCGGGAGAATATTTTTCAGTCTATGCATCAGTTTGGAGATAACCTTATAGATCACATTACATAAACTAATGGGCCTAAATTGTGTAATATATTCTGGATTCTCAACCTTCGGAATTAGCACCACTGTTGTATTTTTCCATCCCTCCGGAATCATCCGATTATTTATGCCAGCATCACTTCATCTGTCAAATCCTTGCTGATGATATGCCAAAACCGTTTATAAAATACGGCATGTAGTTCATCCAGCCCAGGAGCCTTCAAGTCGCCTATGGTAAACACAGTGGCGGAGCTTGAACAAAATCATTGGGGGGGGGGGGCGGAGCTACAAAATAACATTGAAGAAAGCAAACAAATTGAAAGTTGAAGTATTTTCATAAACTTATATAATTAAATTGATCTTGTCTACAAAATATATTTCTAACATCAATATGCATCAGCTACTCCAAAAACAAAAGAAACTACATACTACTCAACCATGTAGTTTTCATTCCAGATCAGCTCTTCTTCTCTTTGCGCCCGTGAAATGCTCAAGAACATCATCGTAGCTATACTTCTCTATGATTTCCCTCTCTATATTTATTAGCATGCTGTTGGCAACAAAGTTGTCCTCCATCTTGTTACGCAACCTTGTTTTAATAATCTTCAAAGAAAGAAAATGCACGCTCAGCACTTGCTGTAGAAACCGGAAGAGTCACAAGTAATCGAAGCAATCTGTCAATCAAGTTGTAGATACAATGTCTCCCATTCTCAACAAGGTAGCGGCAAAGGTTTGTCAATGTTGACACATTTTTTCAACTCCTTATCATTAGAAGCATCCACAACAAAATGTTTGAGCTGCTGCTCCAGACCATAAATTTTTGTTGAGTGAAATCAACCGGAATATTTCTTCACCATCTCACAAATATCATCAGCCTTGAAAGATCTAAATTTATTCTTGGGGATCAAGTAGCACTAGTGGACAGAAGATCCATTACCTTCTCATTGAACCGGAATTCTAGCTCGTGTAGCTGAGTATCAAGTGTAGCACGGAATACTTCCACTCGAAAATAATGCTCTTTAGTAAAACAATCAGGTTGGTGACGAGCACGACAACCACGCAAAATGTAAGGTTCTTCTAATTCTGGAATATCAATGGAATGGGTTGCACAGAACTCAACAACTCGGTAAATGAAGGCTTCCCAACCATCATATGATCTCATTTCATCAAGGCGAACTTTTGTTGAGAACACTAGACGCATAGCATTTACCATGTCTTGTGATTTCCTCTGCAAAGCTTGTCCAAGATCTTAGCAATCTCCAATATTTCTTGCATCACACATAAGACAAGTATGAACTCAAAGGAGGACAAATATTTGAAAGCGGTATCTCCATCTGCACGAATTGAGCCAGCTGAACCATCGGAAGCTATATTTTGAAGCACTATACTTACTGCGTTAAACATGATCTTTAGCTAGATATAGAACCCAAGTGTGAACCCCATCTTGTGTCCCCAGGCTGCTTTAGTGCGCGTATTTGGTTTAAACCTTGACCAGTTTCAATATCCTCAATAGCTAGTAACCGAGCTAGCTCATCCCGCTCAAGGATTCAATACCACAGAATCGAACTTCATTTGTTTGAGTTTGATGCACCTGTTCTTCATGACTTTGTTGTTGAAATTCGAGCAACAAGAGAGGGGGCTGCACAGTGACAGTGGGTTCTTCAATTACTGGTTCAGGGACTGCCAGTTCAATAGGTGCACATTCAGCTTTCTTTTTCCCAAAAAATGTATCAATCGTCCTGCCCTTGACCATATTGACTTCCTACCTACAGAATGAAACGACAATCTATAACCAAACATCTTCAATTTATTGCAAAATCTATGAGCTACCTAATTTTTCCCCAATTTTGTTTGCAAGAATCGGAGATAAATAAAAACTAAATTGGTACTTAGGAAGGGGAAATTACCTGGAGGACCGGAAGACGGGAATAGGACTTGTCGGACGGCCGGAGCTCGAAGGGATGGAGGGGCAAGCCGCCGGTCGTGGGGGAGAGCCGCGAGTAGGAGCTCGAGTCGCTGCACCTGCTGGCTGCTGCGATGAGGTGATCTGCTCACAGCTCACTGCCGCGGGCCACCAGGTAGATCGTGAACTGCCGTGGCTTTCCAGATGAACACCGTCGTCCGCCCTTGACCCTGCGCAACCGCCGGCAGCTCATCTGCTCATGGCCCCAGGCCCAAGCCCCATGCCTCGCCGCCTAACAGGAACCAGAGAGAGAGAGAGAGAAACGAGAGACAGAGATGCATAGCAGCACACTCGTAACTCATTCGTGTCACTATGGGCCCTATGGGCTGAAACGGTAGAGCAAACTAGGGGGTAGTAAAAAAATTGCCATTTTGCTGGGGGGGCGACTGCCCAGGTTCGCCCCCGTTAAGCTCCGCCGTTGGTTAAACAGGGCTTTTTTAACCTCATCGCAAGAATACGTAGCTGTCAACATATTATTCATTTCTTTTGTAACTCGGGGCACGGCTTTATCTATCACCTCCTGGTTCGAATCTTGTACTTTCGACGTAAAAATCTGATTGAAATAGCCCATAGCCAAATATTGGAGTTGATCCGGTTCCTCCACAACAACCCCGGAATCAGCCTTAAGCTGCTTTATAAAATTACGTTTTCTCCTAGTTGTAGCAAATCTGTGGAAATATGTTGTGTTCTGGTCACCATTGATACGTGTCAAATGTATCTATAACTATTGATTGTTCCATGCTTATATGCCATTGTTACATGTTTTTACTATCTTATTACATCATTTTTAGGCTTTTTGTCAGACTAACCTATTGACAAGATGCTCAGTGCCAGTTCCCTGCTTTTGTTGTTTTTTATTTCAAAAAAGTTACTTCTGGAAATATTGTCAGAATTGGATGATAATTTACGACGATTTTTTATGCGACAAAAGGAAGTTGAAGACCAAAGGGCAGCCTGAGGGGCCACCCAAGGGCCAGGGGCGACCCCTGGCAGAGGCCCCACAAGGACCCACGGGTGGGACCCGCCCCGGCACCCTGGGCATCGCCTCGGCCCCCCTCGATGCCTATATAAATCCCTTTAACCCTAAAATCATAGGGGCGACGATTATTTTCCAGAAACACGACTGATGCCGCCGCCTCCTCGAAACCTAATTCGGGGAGATTCTAAAGCTGCTCCCGACATGCTGCCGGAGGGGAGATCGATCCCGGAGGGCTCTACATCGCCATGCCTTCCACCATGATGAAGTGTG
The DNA here is from genome assembly GCA_012064385.1 of Puccinellia tenuiflora. Taxonomy (NCBI): domain Eukaryota; kingdom Viridiplantae; phylum Streptophyta; class Magnoliopsida; order Poales; family Poaceae; genus Puccinellia; species Puccinellia tenuiflora. The sequence goes on along the minus strand of QRDG01000961.1, from coordinate 171,990 downwards.
AGTAGTTAACCTTGGACTACGGGTCCATGGCAGTAGCTAGATGGTTGTCTCTCTCCCTTGTGCTTCATTTATGATCTTGTGAGCTTCCCTACATGATCAAGATCGACTGTTTGTAATGCTATATGACGTGTTTGTTGGGATTCGATGGATTATGAAGTTATGATTGGATTGTGCATGGTTCTTAATCATCAATTTATGTTCTTGCATGCTCTCCGATGTGTAGTAGCTTTGGCCAAGTGATTGCTTATGTCTCCAACAGAGAGTATTTATGCTAGACTAGCTTAATGCCCGTGCGTTGCTACGGGATAAAAATAAATGTTATATAAAAATATTATTTAATTTAATTTGAAATTTAATAGGTACCCATGTTTTCTTATTCAAACCCCTAAAATTGATCATTTTGATAGAAGTGATAAACTCCAACCATTTCCTTCAACCCAAAATAATACTCTTTTCGTCCCAAAATATAAAGCACACTATTTTTGTTGGTCTTGGATACAAGAGTTTGACCACTAATTATGCATTGAGAATGTAAATGGCATTGTTGCATTCATCTTGCAATTTTTTCATTTTCTTTATATTACTTTTTTATAAATATATAAATATAAAACATGGCGATGGAGGGAGTAATACCAGTGGTCAATTGACCAAAACGATGATCTCTTCACCATTTATTCTTATCTCATCCACCGCATATCTCTCTCTATTTTTCTCTTTTCTTGTCTTACAAAATTGATAATTTATTTGCACTTAAAAACATGAAAAGGCTTTTTTTTTCTAATTGTATGTTACATATATGTGATTTTTTTTTTTACTTTTGCTGTTAGTGGTACCAAGTGTCTAGATTTTATTTGCTACGACAAGAATACACAACGAACACAAATATAGAAGATGCACGTAAGAAACATATGGGCTTTTTTCGAGAAGGGCCAACATGACCTTGTGTCCAGAGATCGAAGATCAATTGATAGTCTGATACAATTACGAATAAAATTGCAAAATAAAATGATGGAATTAAGTCGCATGAGATGACCTCGGAATTTTACAGTCATAATAAAACTACATAACAAGATCACAAATCTACAGTTTTTTATCGAGCTAAATTTATTTGGGATTTTATTAATAGCCTAGTTATTATCTCATATGCACATATTCTTATTTATTGGTAATAGTAGTAAAAATAGTTACATGGTTTTTTCGTAAAATGAAAAAATAGACACACATGTGCTACCTTAGAGATACACATATATAGGCACAAAGAGCGCTCTGAACCGCAGACACAATATCCAAAACAAATGCATGTGCCTGATACGTGTCAAACGTATCTATAAATTTTTGATTCATCAATGCTAGTTATGTGATGTTGTCACATGTTTTTAATACCATTTACATCATTTTTATGCATTTTGTTGGACTAACCTATTAACAAGATGCCCAGTGTCAGTTCCCTGTTTTAGTCCTGTTTTTGTTCCAGAAAGTTACTTCTAGAAATATTCTCGGAATTGGATGAAAATTTACGGGGATTTTTTATTGGACAAATGAAGACCGGAGCCAAAAGGGCGACCCAGGGGGCAGCCCACAGGCCAGGGCGACATGTGGCCGCGGCCTAGGGTCCACCCGCGGGTGGGACCCGCCCCTGCCCTGTGGGGCACCCCTCGGTCGCCTCCGACGCCTATAAAATCATCCCCGACGAAAAAACCCTAACGCCCGAAGGATTTTCCCAAATACGATACAGAGCTCCGCCGCCATCGCCGACAAGTTTGAGGGTTCAGAAGGTCCTGTTCCGGCACCCTGCCAGGACGGGGATAGACCGCCGGAGCCATCTCCATCAACACCGCTGCTTCCCATGATAAGGAGGGAGTAGTCCCTCACGGGGCTGAGGCTTATACAAGTAGCTATGTGGTTATCTCTTGATCTTTGTTGTGATCCTGAGCTTTATTAGTATAGTTGAATACATGATGTTTCCATATGTGTAATGGATATGATGTTGCTCAAGTGGTGTTATCTAGTAAATTTGCGGAGTCACCGTTGTGATCACGGTACCACGGTGACAGTGAGGGTGCCGTGTGTGGCTCTATGCATCAAGATTAGAGGGATCTTCATCATGAGTTTGTTCTTTATTATTATTGGATTGAATAGATCATGAGGTTTCTTGATGCTTGTGTTATTGAAGAAAGAGACTATTCAAGAAATAGGTTGTGGTGTTTGTTAGTACTATCTTTGGATGCGGATAGTGATAGCAGAAGTGTCCATAGATGTGGAATACGAACTTTAAGGTGTGCTTTCGTGGCCCTACGCAATTCTCATCCTAATTGATCCACGAAGAATGATCTCCGAGTAACGTCTATCATGCATGTGTTTTTGTGGGAACTATCATGTGTTTAATTATGTTAATGATGTTGAGAGTAGTCACTAGTGAAAGTATGAAGCCTAGGCCTTGTTTCCAAGCATTGATACACCGTTTTTAGTCACTTTTGTCACTTGTTTGCTTGCTGCCATTTTTATTACAGAATTACAAAATCACCTTTTACCATCCATATCACTTGCATTTTACTATCTCTTCGCCGAACTAGTGCACCTATACAATTAGCCATTGTATTAGGCGTGTTGGGGACACAAGAGACTTCTTGTATCTTAATTGCGGAATTGCTTGAGAGAGGATACGTTCAACCTCTTCCTCCCGTGGATTCGATAAACCTTGGGTTACTCACTTAAGGGAAATTTGCCGCTGTCCTACAAACCTCTGCGCTTGGAGGCCCAACAAGTCTACAAGAATAGAAGCCTGTAGTAGACATCAGTGCCCAACTTAAACTCCAGGATAAAATTTACTTATCAAAGTTCATAGAAATGCAGATGGAGCCGCTTTAGAATTTCCGGTCCCATGCAAAGAAGATTGTAAGAAAAAATAACTCATGATAAGAATAAGAAGTTCCTTAAAGTTTACCGCGGTTTGATCAAGAACATGAATAAAAATATCCAATAGCATAAAACCACCAAATAATGCAATTGTGGCCAAATAAATAAAGGCATCTGATTGTTAATGTGTGAATATGGAGCACACGCATAGGTCAGTAGTTGCCTAGCTTCATATCAACTAACTTTTAATAATAAACTTCGAAAGCACTTAGTATGTCACGTCCTCAAACACGGAGGCACTTTCCTAGAGGCACATTTAAAAACTGCTCTGATGTTTATTTTTGGAGGCACTTTAACAAATAATGCCTCAAATTATCTAATAATTAACGGCATTTTAGAAATAGTGCCTCAAAAAGTTTTTATTTAGAGGCACTAATTAAAAGTGCCTCTAAATGAATACTATTTGAGGCACTTTTGATTAGTGCCTCCAATAACTATCATTTAGAGGCACTAATCAAAAGTGCCTCTAATGATTACTACTTGAGGCACTTTTAGATGCCTCAAATAGTATTTATTTAGAGACAATTTTGAATAGTGCCTCCAATAAATATCATTTAGAGGCACTAATCAAAAGTGTCTCAAATAGTAACCATTTGAGGCACTTTTGATTAGTGCCTATGAATAAAAAGTGCCTCAAATGGTTAGTTCTATACATGTACAACTAAAGGTTAGATCTATTTAAAATATTTTTTCAAACCCCTAATTATTAAAATTAGAGATCTTTTAAATTAATTAATTGTTTTGTTTCGTCGATTTCTTTCTATGGAAAACTAGAGATCTTTTAAAATTAGAGATCCCCTCTCTCCCTCACATCCTAGTTCCTACTCGATGCTAGTTTCCTCTCTCGTTCCCCTCTCCTCCAGCGATGCCGTCGTCGTCACAGCCGGTCTGGCCGACTCATCTCCCCGCTTCCAAGGCCGCACCGGTGGAGCAGGAGAGCCTCAATGGACTGGTGGCGACGAGATGCGTACGGGCCGATGGGCCGTGGCCCGTCGGGAAAGTGGAGGCGACGCGACCGTTCTCCTCTCACTCCGGGTCATGGTGGCTGTGCTCCTGCTCCGCGCACTAGCAGAAAAATGCTTATAGGTGGGATCTATAGCCGTGGCGCACCAAGCACGTCCTGCGCCACGACTAAGTATGCGTGGCGCACCACCTGGGCCTGCGCCACAGGTAGGCTAATAGCCGTGGCGCACGCTGCATGCCCTGCGCCACGGCTAAGTTGGCCCTGGCCGGCCGGTCTGCGCACAAGTCGTGGCGCGTCTAAATTATGTGCGCCACGGCTAGGAATATGCGTGGCGCAGCCTCCGTAGGTGCGCCACGGCTAAGTGTGGGCTCCAGTGCCACTTTGGTGGCCACTTAGCCGTGGCGCACCTCTTTCAGTTGCGCCACGGTAAGTGTGGGCCCAGGTTTTCCTTTTCTGCTAGCACCTTTATCCCACTTAGCCGTGGCGCACCGCGTTCCCGTGCGCCACGGCTAACATATACTAGTGGCGCACCCTAGTCATGTGCGTCACGGCTAAGCCTGGCTGCACTTTAACTTTTTGGCTACACCCACCACCACCTTCTTTTCTCCTCTTCTCCTCTTCTTCCCCAATCATTTTCAGATCTGGTCGTCCCTTCCTCCTCCCCACCTCATTTTCTTCTCTCTCTTCACATATTTTTGCCACCTAAATCTACTTATTTGCTCCATATATATGTGAGGAAACATCTCCCACATCTCGTGCTCGATCTTCCTCCTCTGGGCGCTCTCTCTTTCGACGTCTCTCGCCCTCTTGACGGTGAGTTTTATGTGATGGATGAGAAGGTTGTGATGTGTGTGGTTGTATGTGATGGATGAGAAGGTTGTGATATGTGTGTGGTTGTATGCATGCATATGATGGATGAGAACTGGTTGATGTGAGATTTGTGTGTGGTTTTACTGCTGATGAATCATATGACTGATGAAGAAGGTTGTGATGCGTCGGCGTTTGTTTTCATATGTGTATGTCATGTTGCCGATGTTTTCGCCGAAATGTAGATTCCTTTCCATTTCGGCGAATTTTTCGGCACTCCTAGGGGCCAAAAATTAGCAAAGGTCATGCGAATTTTTCCGTGAAATATTTTGTTTCTAATATAATTCTTTTGTTCTATATGTAGAGCGTAGGCGACAATGGTCATCATGATGAGCGAAAGTATTTTGCTAGATATTTGAAATATGCGACGACCGTGATGTTACAAACAACGGACACCGGGATAAAGTGTCCGTGTCGAACATGCAAACTCGGCACCCTGCTCGATCTCTTTTCCGGCACATTGCAGGAGCATCTGCTCAGGAAAGGTTTTATGGATGACTTCACTTACGAGGATGATGATGAGGACGTCCATGGGGGCGTGGCGGGAAAATGATCAGGCTGCTAAAGAGGCGCCTCCCGATTATGATGACGAAGAATATGTCGGGCATGATGATGAAGAAGAAGCGACGTAAATGGTGGAGAAGACGCGGGTACGCCGACGCTGCTAAGTTCAGTCGTGCGGGACCCTCATGTTCAAGAATTGCTTCTCAGAAAGTTGAGTAACGCTGCTAGAGAGGCTAAGCTGGCGCAGCTGGACATAGACTCGAATGCTCCGTTGTATGCGGGATGTGGGCCCGAGGATACCCGGTGAAAGTAACGCTCATGGCTCTGCAGATGAAGGCAAAACACAAATAGACGACGCAAGCTTCGACGAGAACTTGAAATTTTGGCACGATCGTCTTCCTGAGGGGAACACGTGTCCTAGCAGTATCGAAGAGGCCAAAAAAATCGTGTGCCCTTTTGATTTACCGCACATCAAATACCACGTCTGCATCAATGATTGCTTCATTTATCCGGAAAATGATGCGGAGACAACTGAATCTCCGGTGTGCAGGCGCTGCTCGATCAAGAAAGGGAAAAAGAAAGCTCCTCGAAAAGTGGTATGGTACTTCGATCATTCTCGTCTGCAGCTGCCTTTTCACAGATCCTAAGGAAGCAAAGTTAATGGCACGCGGAAAGGAATAGCCGGAAAACGAAGAGATGGATAAGATGCTGAGACACCCTTCAGATGCTAAGCAGTGGGAGCGTTAGACTTTGAATACCCACTTTTGGGAACGATCCAAGAAACGTCAGGTTGGGCTTGAGCACCGATGGGCTCAATCCGTTTGGCAACCAGAGCAGCACACATAGCACATGGACCGTGTTGTATGGATATAAAACCTACCCCCATGGTTGTGCATGAAGAGGAAGTACATTCACATGAGCATGCTAATCCAAGGGCCGAAACACCAGGAAACGACATCAATCTGTATCTAGCTAGAGCTACACAAGATATGGACTGTAGGGGTCAGCACATGGGACGCCGTCGCGGAAGATTACTTCCCTATGAGAGCCGCGTTGATCACGACGGTGCAAGACTATCTCGGTTACGGATATATCGCAGGCCAGGTGGCCCACGGACACTGTGCATGCGTTAGGTGCATGGACGATACAACATATATGCAGCTAGAGAAAGATCCCGGGTCTTCAAAAACAGTGTTCACGGGACATCGAAGGTGGCTTCGCAAGGACGACCCGTGGAGAAAACGCAAAGAGCTGTTCGATGGTACCGTTGAGATCCGAAGACCCACGTAAGAGGAGCGGCGAAGAAATCGACATGCTGTTGAAAATGGGATGAGTGCCCTCCGCCGGGGAAGAAGCAAAAGGCTCCGCCACCACTGCTGAAGGTATGGAAAACAAGGTCTGTTTTCTGGGACTTGCCATATTGGAAGATCCTCGAAACACCTCATAGCCTTGATGTCATGCATATCACGAAGAACGTGTGCGAGAGTCTGCTTGGCACCCTTCTCAACATGCCGGAGAGGACCAAAGATGGGCCGAAAGCAAGAAACGACCTAAGATCATTGGGCATCAGAAAAGATCTCCACGGAGGACGCCCTGACGATGATAATGATCTGTCCGAGGAGGAGGAGACGGAAGGTCGTCGGAAGGGCAAAAGGCGAAACAGAATGACTATTACTGCCCTCCTTCTGCTTCACTCTAAGCCAGAAGGAGATCGAACAGTTTATCAAGTGCCTTCTCGGAGTGAAATTTCCTTCCGGTTACGCGGGAAGATAAGCAGATATCTGGACGCAGCGAAACAAAATTTCAGCGGGATGAAGTCTCATGACTGTCATGTGCTGATGACGCAGATACTTCCGGTTGCACTCCGAGGGATATTGGACACACACGTCCGCCAAACGCTATTGGACCTATGCAACTTTTTGACGTCATCTCTCGAAAGTCGATCAGCATGAAGAAAGCCGTAAGGCTACAGGAAGAGATCATTGTGATACTAAATGAGCTTGAGATTTACTTCCCTCCCGCATTCTTCGACATTATGGTGCATTTGCTGATCCATGTCGTGGATGATATCATCCAGCTCGGGCCGATGTTCCTGCACGGCATGATGCCGTTCGAAAGGATGAATGGTGTCATCAAAGGATACGTTCATAACAGGGCAAGTCCAGATGGAAGCATCGTCCAGGGCTATCTCACCAAAGAGTGCACCTTTTTTCTGCACAAATTTTCTAGACGTCGAGAACCCTGTTGGTCTGCCCGAAAATAAGCACATTGGTAGGCTCGATGGAGCAGGTCACAAAACAGGCAGGAGGGAACTACAAGTGGACGACTCTGGACGACGTGCCGACTTTGACAGTGCAAACTTTGTAGCTCTACAACACATACAAGTGGTCGATCCTTGGTTGGAAAAGCACAAAAACTTTATTGAGAAGAAGTATAGTGAACGTGGTCAGCATCGAACGGATGTCGAAATAATCAAAGAGCACAACGCCACCTTCACGTGTTGGTTCAAACGCCACCTTCTAGATAATCCTCCGTAAATGGCTTCCACAGAAGGAAAACTCATATTCCTCTTGTCACAGGGCCCCGCGCCCAACCTGATGACATATCAGGCATATGATATCAATGGTTACACGTTCTACACGGAGGAAAAAGACAGGAATAGCAAATATCAGAACTCAGGGGTAATGATGGATCCTTCACCGGTGATGTCAAAGAAAGGTACAATGGAAGGATCGAGGAGATCTGGGAGCTGGACTACTCTGGAGAAAAGGTGCCGATGTTCCGTGTCAGATGGCTAAGAGCGTCAGTCCAAAAAAAGAAGACGGATATTTCACCACCATGTCTATACCCGAAGCCTCCAGTCTGCTGCTACCGCGAGCGTCATCGCGAAAACTGAACCATGGGTACTGGCTAGCCAAGTTGACCAATGATTCTTCATCACCGACCCGACAATGCCTAGCCGTGTTGTCATGAGAAGAGGAAAAAGGAGCATCATCGGAATGGATGGAGTCGCCAACGAGCAAGATTTTGACCATGACGGAGGACCCACAGATGCAGATGACGACGACGACGAAGAAACATACACCACAGAAGAAGTAGGACAACACTACCCAAGTCAGGTGGTCTTCCGTTCGCAAGAAGAAGTTGAGATGTTCCGAGTCTAAATTTATTCAACCGCCACCAAGAAGGGAAAGAAGATTATGAAACGCTAGCTAGATGGTGTGGAAATACGACGCTCGATTTTTTAATCCTAGGAATTAATATTATAATTAAGTATCCTAGAATTTGTAATCCAAATATTAAGTATTTTTTATATTTCATATGTGGTCTTATAATGAAATAGGAATATGATAAGTGTAATCCTTAATATTGAAATGTGTTGCCTTAAAATAATATTAAATATTTGAATGTGACCTTAAATTTATAATCATAAATTGAAATAAAAATGCAATGAAAATTAAATGCAAAGAGAATTAAAAATTCCTACTTACCTGCACAAAGAAATTAAAAATGAAAATGCAATGAAACATAAGCCTAACAAAATTAAAAATGAAAAATGCAATATAAAAAACCCGACAATGCAAATGAAAAATTAAATGCAAAATGCAAATGAAATATTAAATGCAAAATGCTAAGAAAAATCAAATGCAAAAAGAAAAAAAAACTAGTTACCCGTGGCGCAGGGTTCTGACCTGCGCCACGGGTAACTTACCCGTGGCGCAGGGATATAACCCTGCGCCACGGCTAACCAGCATACTCGTACCGCAGGTCATCAACCCTGCGCCACGGCTAAGGTATGTTGTACATATGATTCGCACCCGCGCGCGCGCAACGGTTCGTCAAATCGCTAAGTCACAGAACGCCGCCGCCTGCCCCTTCCCTAGCGTCCTGCTAGCTCTCCTCCTCCCCTCCTCCTCCGAACACCGCCGCCTGCCCCTTCCCGCCTGCGCCCGGCCCGCTCGCGCCTCCCTCCTCCCTAGCTCCCCGCGGGCGCCCGACCTCCTCCTCCCCCAGGCGCGCCACTGGCCGGCCTCCTCCCTTCCCACCCCAGGCGCGTCGGCCCTCCTTCGAAGACGACACAGGTAGGTCACCTCCTCCCCGGGCCGTCCTCCTCCCTCCCGAGCAGTCTTCCTCCTCCCCGAGCTATCCTCCTCCTCCCCGAGCTGTCCTCCTCCCTCCTCCGATGCCCACAGGTGTTCGATGGAATGCCGAAGCCATTTTTTTCAAAAAAAAATTGAATATCATATAAATTTGGATGCTGCTGGTGGTTGCTAGTTGCTGGTGATGGAATGCAAAATTAAAAATGAAATAGGGTTAGGGTTAGTGTAGCAAAATGCAAAATGCAAAATGAAATAGGGTTAGGGCTAGGTTTAGCACAATGCAAAATCAAAAAATGGAATGCAAAATACAAAATTAATAATTGCTTGTATGCTGCTGGTGGTTGCTAGTTGCTGGTGATATTTGAAAAAAATATCAACTTTCGAATAAATTTTAATTTTCAAATTTCTGGCTGAAATGGTCTACAATTTTAGCAATTCAATTAAACTCTGATTAACTGAAAATTGTATAGTATGTCATGAGATAAAATTAAATCATACTGCTGCTTGCTTAAAATTTTCAAAATCAAAATAATTGGTTGTTTCACAGAAAAATTAAAATCTACTGCTGCTTTAATTTGGTGACATATGAATAAATTAAATTCTGCTACTTTCTGCAGGTTGCTACTGCGTGGTGCTGCTACTGCTTGGTGCTTGTAGCTGTTTGGCAAGTTTCTGCAAGGTAGATGGCATCCGTTGATCAAAGTCCCGAGTTGTGTGCGGGTTGTAACGAATGTTTGCTATATGTGATGAATGTTTGTGTGCCGGAGTTGTGTGCTGGTTTGTTGTCAATTTGCCGGAGTTGTGTGCCGGTTATATGTGTGATGAATATGTTTGTATCATGCCAGAGTTGTGTGCCGGTTTTGTTGTGAACTTTGCATGGATTTTAGATGAGTGTCGATGTTTTGCCGAAATGTCGATTCATTTCCGTTTCGGCAAATTTCCGGCACTCCTATGGCCAAAAATTAGCAAAGGTCATGCCGAATTTTTCGTGAAAATTTCTGCATGACCATTGCTAATTTTTGGCAATAGGAGTGCCGTCGGAAATTTGCCGGAACGGAAATGATTCGACAGTTCGATAAAACATCGGCATATGTATTTTTTTTTCTTTTAACTAACACGTTCCATTTTGCTGTCACACGCAGAACACATGGCTAACAACGATGAGGCCGGAGCTTCTTCTTGGCAGTTAAGCGTGGAAGAACTAGCCAGAGAGAAGAACGCGGACTTCTGGAGCTACTATGATGAGCCGACCAGGGATGTTGCCGAGGGCGCCAATAATAGTGGCGCCGGGGATGGCGACGAGGGCGCCAATAATAGTGGCGCCGAGGATGGCAACGATACCACTACTGGCGGAGAACGCACAGATGGTAGCCAAGCCAAAAAGGCTAGGAAGGAGAGGAGTAAGAACAAGGTCCGGGCCTTGAGGCAAGTGATCACCCAAGTGTCCGATGGTGGGGTGCCTCTAGAGACTACAGGGGTCGCCGCAGGGTATGGCCTCCAAATGGCATGCATCCTTCGAGAGTTCATCCCTGTCTATGAGGATAACATAAGGGATGCTAATAAAGCGGGTTTGCGCTTCCGCTTCATCAAGAGGCTGCACGAACGGTATGAGTTCCCGCGGCCTACAGGGCCGATGAAGACGGTAATCATGATTTGAAAAAACTCAATGCCGTCAACAACTTTGCCCTCACGAAGATGAGCACGGCCTTGGCCAGCTGGAGAGGTAGGGTCAAAAAATTGATCGAAGACGATAAAAGTCCCGAGGAGATCTGGAACAAGGAGCGGGTCAACGAAGAAGACCTTAGGATTTTCCAGGGCAGGCTCGGACTACCTGTATCCAAGAAAATGAGTGAATGGGGGAGGTGGATGAACTCGAAGAATGTAGGTCACCACCATCTCGGAAGTGGTGGTTACTTCGCGGCTGAGCCCAAATGGGAGAAGCAGGATGCTGAGTGGGCAACTAAGGGCATCTCTAACCCCTTCGACAAATTTAAAGACAAGCAGACTAGAAATTTTGTCAGGGCTCGATTCACGGAGGACCCAGTTACCAAGGAACTTAAGACGGATCCTACTGTCGTGAAGTTCCAAAAGGCTCTGGAGGATGTAGAAAGTTCTAGAGCCGCGGATGAGAGCTCCTCCCAGGGATCGACGAAGCCCGTGTGGGACACTCCATTCAACGCGGCATTGAACAAGGTCAAGGGGCGGGATCTGGACAAGCCACCATCAGGTGGCCGTGTTGTCGGCCATGGCAAGGTCCTATGGTGTGACTATTATGCCGAGGACAAGGAGACGCGGAAGGAGAGGAAGAAGCGCAAGCAGGAGGATATAGTCAACGAACTAGTGGCCAAGGCGCTCGTCGGTTTCCTTCCTTCCGTCGTGACCTCGGTAACGGATTGGATCGACGGAGGTCGACAAGGGCTGTGTCCAGTGCCCAACTTTGGAGGCAACACGGCCAACACCGCGTCGGCGGCTTCGTCCGCCAACACCGCGCCATCACCTCCACCTGTTCGGGATAATCTGCCGGTCCACACCACGCCGTCGCCTCTTCCGGAGAATTCGCCGGCCGGCAACCCCCCAAGCGGCGCCCACTCCGACTCCGTGTCGCAAGCCGTCGGCGGTGTCTCGACAATGGCTGAGCTCGACGCCCTCATGGTATCTAAGCATCGTAGGCTCAACGCATATTACTTCATCCATTTTGCCTTTGCCTTGCATCTCTAACGCCCTACATGCATGTTCTTCGCAGGGCGACACTAGATGCACTCTCCTACACCATGTGAATGGAGAGTTGAAGGATGTTGCTAGGGCTACCATCATTGCGCCAAAAAATTGCATGCACCACAACACGCCGATACCCGATGGCTGCTTTAAGGTTTCACTGATTAGGGTGTTCTCGGGCTGCAATGAGGTGGATCCTCCTTATCAACCCGTGGGAGCCGAGGACCATCTGCTCCTCCGTGAATGCATCCCCTGGGCCATGGTATGGCCGAAAACCCAGATCCGTCTAAGTCCGGACACTCCACAGGCAACACCGCAAGTCGGGTTGGGGCAAAACCCTGTCAAGGCCATCGCACCAGCACCACCACAACTTAAAGAGCCCGCGGCACAGAAAGATGACATCTTCGATGACTGCTACATCGATGATGACCGTTGCGACGACGGAGGATTAATGGCTCCTCTTGATGAACCGCCGACTGCTCCGCACACGCACGAGCCCGCTGGTCAAGCAGATAAAGCCGCGTGCACAAAGCGTCTGTTCGATTCTCAAGAGACGCCTCCAGCCGACGACTTCACGCAGAAAGAAGCAACACAAGCTATCCTGAGCCCCAACACACTACTTGGGACCTGTCGTGAAGCGCTAGCGGCCGGAGGAGGCATCCCTCCGAAGCCTAAGAAGACGCGGAAAAGAACTAGGAAGAGCGACTATGCATCCGCCAGCCAGCCGTCGCAGCCTCCAAAGCCGAAGCAGGGTGCCCATGCCTCCAGCAGCCAGCCGGCGGCTCCGCGGCCGATCCGGTTTAAGGACGGGCCAGGACCCAGCAAAGATGTTACGCATGAAATGCATATTGCAGGTCGACCGATGGTACCCCGTGTTGTGCTCCAACTCATGAGTGGGGATATGCAGATGTTGCATGAGCGTGTTCTAACATGAGAGCTGGATCTTCTTAAAATGAAAGATCCAACACACCCACACCCGCTTTTCACTGCCAAGGTGCCAGAGGCAGTTGATGGCTTTTGCAAACAAGACCCAGCGGATTTGATTTTCGTGCGATTTGATGACATCTTCAAGATGTTTAACCTCAAGTGGCTCCATCCTCATTTAGTCCGCCTATTCTGTCTCAGTACAGCCCACCAGGTCTTAAAAGAGAAAATCAGGGGCGTCGCGATAGCGGACCCCTACTACATGATCGAGACCACCTTCATAAGCCATGATGGCTAGCAATTTATGTCGAGACACCTCGAAAAAATCATGGTGGAGAATAAGTGGAAGGATTACATTCTCTTGCCTTACTATCCCGAGTAAGTAGTCATTCTCTACGCCATAATGAAGATGCTTCATTAGATTTATATCATTATTTTTCTAACACTGTCTAAATTGTTTTGCCCAGAGACAAGTACTGCGTCCTGCTCGTTCTTTGCCCGACATATTCTGTAGTCACATATTTGGACTCGGGTAGGGAGGACAAGCCGAAAGACTACACCAACCTCAAGAAGGCTCTGGATAATGCTCTAGTTGGCTTCAGTATGAGGGGAGGCGTCTTCAAAAGGAAGAGACCTGGAAGAGGAGGTGTGCTATCATTCCACCACATTATCAACTTCGCGTGCGTCACGCAACCAAAGAACAACGAGAGGGATGCCTACTACGCCATCCATCAGATCCGTGCCTTCGTACGGGATGAAGAGAAACTTAAGTTGCCAGATCAACTCCAACGCTGGGCCGAAAACTTGGCAACTATCCAGGATCGAGATCTTCGACAAGAATTCTATCGCATCCAGGAGACGTTCGCGCAGATCATACTACACGATGTCTGCGCCGTTGGAGGCATGTTCTACTACAACGGCGCTCCACTCGATAATGCGGAGGTGGAACGGCGTATAAAGGCACAAGGCGACATCCGGCCCTTCACGACGAAAGAAGGCGTCCGCCCCTTCCCGGCCCCGAAGACCGTCGACGCCTAGCTTATCTACCTGTGTAGTTTATGTTCAAACAGTCGATGAAATTCGTGTTGTAATTAAACTTCCTTTAGTTTGTAATGTGATGATCGAACTTGCTACTCGATTTCGATGGAGATGCATGCATGTGATGTATATAATTGTGTCTACTTATATCTATTTTTAGTTATAATGCATGTGATCTATGTATTATGTATATTGTTCTACAAATTGCATTATAGAATATGTCTGTATAAATACCTGTATTAGCATCTGTATAAATACGCAGTATATAAAAAATACAGAAAAACCTAGCCGTGGCGCACCACAAAGCCTAGCCGTGGCGCACGTTAGCCGTGGCGCACGGTGGGGTTGTGCAACGGGTATGCCTCCTTAGCCAAGGCGCACATACGGGCCTGCGCCACGGCTAACTACTCGTGGCGCACCAGGACCTGTGCGCCATGGCTAACCAAATATACCCGCGGCGCACATGGGTGCCTACGCCACGGCTATATATTACCTGTGGCGTGGCAATCCGTGGCGCAGGCCTCTGCGCCACGGGTAAGCCATTTTGGTGCACCACGGGTAAGCTTTTCTGTGCTAGTGGATAACGGTAAAAGTAATGATTGTAAACAGCGGGATTAAAACACCGTAGGCATAGGGACAGATAGACGGGCGTTGCATGAATAAGATAACTCATGAAATGAACATAACTAAGCACGAAGCAAATAAACATATAAATAGCATCCAAGTATCAAACAATCATAGGCATGTATTCCTAATTTAGCCATACGTGCTTGCAATAAGAACTTGCACGACATCTTTTGTCCTGCCATCCGGTTTCAGCCGGGCCAATTAAGGAACAAATGGCAATTAAGGTGTTCCTTTTAATAGAACACCGGATCAAAGCATTAACACTCAATGAATACATGTAACCCTCGAGTTGCCAACCATTCCCATCGATGTCCCCGTTTCTGTCACTCGGGGTCTCCGGTTCCGGTTGACAACAAGTGCATACAACTAGTAGATAGGATCCAAACAACAATTATACTCATGCAAACATAAGTGTTCAGATCTGAGAACATGGCACCCGGGCCCAAAGTGACAAGCATTAAGCATAACTAGTTGTACCAACGACGATTAACACAAATAGAGGATACTAGGCATCGTGCCCTAACAATTTGGTATCGAATTACATGAGCAATCTTATTCAATCCCTTCCATCCCCTTACCTACAGCAAGGAACTACTCACACATGGTGGGGGACGACATGGATGGTTGATGGAGAGGCGTTGGCGGTGATGATGGCGGCGATCTCCACTCCGGCAGGGTGCCGGAACAGTGATCCTGGACCCCGAATTTAGGGTTCCTGATGGCGGCGGAGCTCCGTAAGGTTTCTGAAAAAAGTGTTCGGGGGCTCGCGTTTTTAGGCCGAGAGGGCGCTTATAAGCGAAGGGAGGTCGCCAGAGGAGGTCCCAGGGGCAGGGGTGGCCTCCTGCCGCGGCCTAGCCCCCACCCGCGGGTGGGACCCACCCCTGCTCCTGGGGTGGCCCCCCTCACAGTCTTCTGGCTCTGTGGCTCTTTTCCCTCAAAAATACTTTTTATAAATTTTCTGGAATTTTCCACGAACTTCTGAACCCTGCACAAAAGAAAGACACCAAATGCAATTCTGCTGAAAACAGCGTCAGTTCGGGTTAGTGCCAAACAAATTCATTAATAATCAGATGCAAAACAATAGCAAAGTGTTTGGAAAAGTAGATACGTTTGCGACGTATCAAGGCTTTCTATAAGGAATATCACGAGCATTAAAGTCATGAAGAGGGTGTACCTCTACCATAGGAGGGCGAGTGGTAGGCTCACATAAAGTTTCAATTGGAGGTAAATTCTTAACATCTTCAGATTTAATACCTTTCTCTTTGATAGATTTCTTGGCTTCTTGCATATCTTCTGGATTTTAGAAAAGTACTCCCCTTTCCTTCGGTGTTGGTAATGGAGGAGGCTCAGAAATAATCCAATCATCATGATGTTGGGCTATTTTAGCCATTAGCTCTTCAGCTTCATCTGCAGTTCTTTTCCTGAAAATACAGCCATCACAACTATCTAGGTATGTCCTAGATTCAAAAGTTAGTCCATTATAAAATATATCAATAAGCTCATTCTTCGGTATCTTGTGCCCTGGCCGAGCCCTGAGCAATGAGCAAAACCTCCCCCAAGCTTGGGGCAGATACTCCTCCTCCAGTTGTTTAAAATTATAAATCTTCTGTAAAGCTGCATGTTGCATGTGAGCAGGAAAATATTTTGCAAAGAAAACATCAATCAATTCATGAGGACTTTTAATAGAACCATAAGATAAACCATTAAACCACACCTTAGCATCACCTTTTAATGAAAAAGAAAACAACTTTACCAAGTAGTAACGGTGTATCTTTTTATCATTAGAAAATAAAGAACTAAGTGAAGCAAGCTTATTCATATGTTCTATAGCATCATCATTTTCAGTTCCACAAAAAGGCTCAGATTCAACATTAGATATAAGTGAGAGATCAACATAGAAATCAAAATCATCATCTTTAATGCATATGGGAGAAGTAGCAAACTCAGGATCAGAAACAAACTTATTTTTCATAGCATGTTTTTCAAGCAACCTTTTCAAAGCATCATGATCATTAGAAGTATCACAGTCCATATATTGTCTAATAAACTCATCATCAACATCAATATAAGCATCATCAGGGTAACTACTTCCATAGTTCATTTTCTCAGGAGAGACAACAGGTATAATAACATTTTCTTCATTAGAAATTTCAGCAGACTCAATCTCTATAGACTTAGCAACGAGATCATTCAGAAAAGGACCTAATGAACCAGATTCATCTAGTACAGTAGAAGCATCATCAAATTCATCACACACAGTATCAGAACCAACAGAAGCAGCACGTGAAGTGTGGTGGTGTAACAAGTTGACTTAAACAGAAGGTGAATCGAGAGTAGACTTAGTACAGAGATCCGTACCTCGCCTTGTTTTGGAAGGCATGATGGTGGGTTTAGGGTCTTGGCTTTTCTTCATGATGAATAATAAATTGCAGCAAACAGAATAACTCCCAGGTGAACTTATAAACAGAGCTATGCTCCCCGGCAACAGCGCCAAAAATAGTCTTGATGACCCACAAGTGTAGGGGATCGCAACAGTCTTCGAGGGAAGTAAAACCCAAATTTATTGATTCGACACAAGGGGAGCCAAAGAATATATATAAGCCTGAGCGGTTGAGTTGTCAGTTCAACCACACCTGAAAAGGAACTCACTTGACACAATTTATCAGTAGTAACAGTAATATGATGGCATCAACAGAGTAGTAACAACAACAGTAAAATCATAGTAGCAATGGTGACAGTGAGAGCAACGATTGTAAAAGGTAGGATTAAAAATACCGTAGGCATAGGAACAGATAGACCTGCGTTGCATGAATAAGATAGCACATGTAATAATTATAACAGGACACAATGCGAATAAATAATAAAGCATCCAAGTATCAATCAATCATAGGCATGTATTCCTAATCTAGTCGTACGTGCTTGCAATAAGAACTTGCACAACATCTTTTGTCCTGCCATCCGGTTTCAGCCGGACCAATAAAGAAACCAATGGCAATTAAGGTGTTCCTTTTAATAGAACACCGGAGCAAAGCATTAACACACAGTGAATACATGTAATTCTCAAATTGCTACCCTTTCCCTTTGATATCCCAATCTGTCACTTTGGGGTCTCCGGTTCCGGACAAGCAACAGGTGCATACAACTAGTAGATATGATCCAAAACATCAATAATACTCATGAAAACATGGAATGTTCAGATCTGAAATCATGGCACTCGGGCCCTAGTGTCAAGCATTAAGCACAACTAGTTGCAACAATGATGATTAACACAAATAGAGAATACTAGACATCATGCCCTAATAATTTGGCATCGAATTACATGAGCAATCGTATTCAATCCCTTCCATCCCCTTGCTGCCTACAGTAAGGTACTACTCACACATGGATGGGAGAATCATGGATGGTTGATGGAGAGGCGTTGGCGGTGGCGATGGCGATGATCTCCACTCCGGCAGGTTGCCAGAATAGTGATCCTGGACCTCGAATTTGGGTACCGAGGTGGCGGCGGAGCTCCGTATCGATTTTGGGATAAGTGGTCGGGGGGTCTCTATTTTAGGTCAGGAGGACCATATATGCGAAAGGAAAGGCAAGAGGCGGCGCACCTGGGGTAGGGACGACCCTTGGCCGTGGCCCTAGGCCCACCCGTGGGTGGGACCCGCCCCTGCTCCTGGGGTGGCCCCTCCACAGGCCCACTCTGTTGCTTATTTCCTTCAAAAATACTTTTTCTTATTTTTTCTGGAATTTTCCGCGAACTTTCTATTCCCGCACAAAAATAAGACACCAAATGCAATTCTGCTGAAACAGTGTCAGTCGGGGTTAGTTCCAATAAAATCATGCAAATTAGAGGCAAACAATAGCAAAAGTGTTTGGAAAAGTAGATAGTTTGGGACGTATCAACAGTCACAAAAGCCCCTAGTAAGAGAAAGGGGGAGCCACTTGAGACCTAGCACAAGTACGGAAAGTCCTGTGCACGGGATTCCGGAGTAGAACGTCCCTATTAAGGGAACATCCAGCGGAGATGTCAGTACACACATCGGCGCGAAAAAGCTAAAGGACCTCGCTCCTGTAATGGGAAATACGATAGAGCAAGAGGTAATGCCAGATGCGCCCCATGACGAAATGGCCATAAGTTATATAAATAAGGGAGAGTCAAGGAACCGAGCAATGACAATTGTCGACATTAACTTTGCTAAGAAAATTGCCTCAATCAAAGATCCTGAACTTAGGCCTAACAATCCCGCTGATTGTAAAATAAGGTCAGATTGGAAAGATTGGCAGGAGGAAATTACCTCACAAATGAGGTGGTTCGGTACAAAGCAAGACTCATCGCTCAACGGTTCACTCAATGACCAATTGTCGATTTTGATGAAACTTACTCCCCAGTCATAGATGGTATAACCTTTAGATACTTGATCTCAATGTCAGTAAATCTGGACTTGACAACGAAATTGTTGGATGTTGTCACCGCTTACCTATATGATAACCTTGATTCAGAAATTTATATGATGGTACATACCCATTCCGAATCAAGATAGAGCAAATCGAGTTCTATACAGTGCTCTTCTCAAGAAGCCATTGTACCGACTTAAACAGTCTGGTAGGATATGGTATAATCGCTTAAGTGATTTCCTTCACTAGAAGGGCTATACGAGCAACGAGGATTGCCCATGTATTTTTATACAGCAATCCCAGATGGAATCTATATAATCTCAATGTTCATGGACGATTTAAATATAATCGGTACACCTAAAGATATTGAGGAAGCGAGTTCCTACCTGATGTCGGAATACAAGATGAAGGATTTGGGGAAAACCAAGTTTTGTCTGGGTTTGCAAATTGAACATTCCCCTGCTGGGATTCTGTGCACCAGTCTGCCTAGAAGGTGTTGGAGATATTTGGATTTGGTAAGGCATATCCTTGTAAAACCCCAATGATCGGGAGGTCTTTACAACAAGATAAGGACCCGTTCATGCATAAGGAAGAGGGCGTCAGCCGGAATTCCCCTAGTTGAACGCTGTTTGAGCACCCATGTACCTCGCGGATTGTACACGGCCGGATATTGATTTTGCCGTCAATTTGCTTGCTAAGTACAGTTTTGAGCCTACCAATAGATATTGGAAAGGCATTAAGGACGTATTCCGATATTGCAAGGGACCAAAGATCTTGGGCCTTTTTATAGGAGGAATCAAGACCTATCATTAGTAGGCTATGCTGATCCATTGTACCTGTCGGACCCGCACACTTCCAAGTCACATACTAGATATGTTTTCCTTTATTGTGGAACTGCAGTTCCCTAAAAATCGTCTAAGCAAAGTCTTGTGTCGACTTCGACGGGTCACTCTGAAATCATAGCACTATATAAGCATCACGAGAGTGTGCATGACTTCGACGGATGATTCGCCACATTCAGCAGACGTGTGGGCTGAACACCATACAAACTCTCACAATTATCTATGAAGATAATGCAGTGTGTTGCACAAGTATAGTCAGGTTATGCGAAGAGTAATCTCACAAAGCATATCAACCCCAAGTTTTTCTATGTGCATGAGCTGCAGAAGATGAATGAGGTGAGGATCTTTTATACTAAGTCGTGTGACAATCTTACTGATTGGTTCACTAAATTATTACCGACATCATCTTTTTATTTTAAAGATATGTTGTATGAAGAGAAACAAACCATGATAATAAAGAGCTGTCACACATATCTCTGTGTGTCAATTTAATTTCTGCATCTGTAATTGATTTCCGCATATAATAATACAATCTCGCTACGCGAACTTGAACCGGACTCACAAGGTTGTGGAACATTAAGTGTGTGTTTGGTTGCTCGCATCATTTTCAGCCCTCACGTCTTCGTGGCCCTGGCGAGTCAGTCCCTGGAAAAACGGAAGTTGAGCCATGTTGTGCATGTAGTTTGGTTGTCAACAATGTTTTAGCCAGACCCGTTTCGCTAGATGCAAGATTTTTTAGCATGGCGTTTGGTCATCTATGTTTCGTGTACTCTTACCTCATGTCCATGTGGGTAGACTTACCTCATACCATCACAACACTATGAAGGACGGTGAACAGGACAACGGCGTGGCGCAGCAGCGGTGTTGGGACGGCGGCGGTGCGCGGTCAGTTCACGCGGCCTAAAAACCACTCCGGCGACGACGAATTTCATGGCTACGAGCGACGTCGGATGAGCGAAGAAGATGTCGAGTAGCTGAAGACACCTACACCAAGCACACCTAGTAGCAGCAGCGGCAACGGCGGAGTTCACAGCAGCGGCGAGCGGCGGTGATAGAGGTTGAAGAAGATACTTTGCAGTCTAAATACGTGCATATATAAAGCACAAAATCTACTCGTATTCGACCGCCGAAACAGAAAACTTAAAACACGAAAATTGTGCAGAATGTTGAGATGAAGCTACAAGTCAAAGTATATCTCAAACGGTCGATCGAGCACGAAGAATTTGACAAAATTCGTCTAAAAAAGTTGTAAACATCGGTGTGAAATTAAGAAGTTACGGTCGACAAATCTCGAAACCGAGCATGGGAATCGGCGGAGCTCGTCGACACACATATTTCTCATGTACACTTTTTTTGAATCGAGCAATATTTAGAGAGATTAGAGAGTCACTACTTAGTGAAGGAGTTTAAGTGAGGTGAGGAGAACAAATCAAGGTGCTCAGTTGAGCCACCCTACATCAGCTCACCTAGGTTTAGCGCGAACTCCAAACCTGACCCGAGAGTGTTTTAAAAAGCGTGCGATGCAGGAACGCAGATCGGACTAGGACACCAAACAGGTCGAAAATCACCTAAAACGCCACGTTCGGATGGTCTGTGGCAATCAAACACGCCCTAAGTTGGCCTTGGTCCTTGCGAGGAACAAGCCAGGTAGTAAGCAAAAGCGATGAAATGAACGCGTTGTTCAACATGGACCCCGCTGCGGTCAACGGACGCGTCTCCATCTGCCCAAAACGCAAACTAAACGCACTCCTCGAGTCCACGAGGTCAAGTCCACTCACCTCACCTTAATCGCCGGACTAAACTGACCGTCTGACCGCACTGGCCAAGATCGCATCCTGGCCGTCCGTCCAACGCTAACCCCCTTCCCCGGAAGCTAAAACCCAGCGGAACTAAATCAAATTGAACCCAGGTCGCGCACAAATCCGCCGCGCACGCACACCAGCCCCCCATCTCTTCTCCCCCGCAAAACCCTAGCTCTCGAGAGTCCTCCTCATCGGCGATGGCGGCGGCGGCGGCGGCGGAGGACTTCGGGGAAGTGCCGGCTGGGGAGAGCCGCAAGCTGTTCGTGGGCGGCATCCCGGCCTCGGCGCAGGAGTTGGAGCTGCGGGGCCACTTCGCTCGCTTCGGCGCGGTGCGCTCCATCGTCGTGATGCGGGACAAGGAGACGGGCCACGGCCGCGGCTTCGGGTTCGTCGAGTTCGAGGACGAGGAAGCGGCCGCCAAGGCCCTCGGCGACGGGGAGAAGCCCAGGCACTTCATCTGCGGCCGATTGGTGAGTTCCCTCGATCTCCCCCCGCCGCCTGCTTTTCCTCTGAGATTAGTGTGTTCTTCTCCCCGAGTGCGCTACAAGGCTGGAAGTCGATGATAGTTTGTGGAGACTCACAACTCGGGTAGGCTATAATATATTACATAATCTGGCAATGCGTACTGCCATCGCTGGGCAAATTAGTTGGATTACTTGGTAGTACCGCTAGCTCACCTACAATTGTTAAACTAAGATAACCGCCCTGTTATATTCGACAATATTGTTGCAATATCTGAATTGATCCCGAGAGAATTTTTGTGTGTCTAGGATACGGATAGTTATTGGTTACTGAGTTTTGTTGTCTCTCTTACAGGTGGACGTTAAGAGGGCTAGGGCTAGACCTCCACGGAACTTGGGCGAGCAGCCTTTGCAGCAACATCAGCTGGAACAGGGTCGAGATCAGGGCCACCACGTCAACCAGCCTGCTAGGAACATCACTGAGCCCAGTGGTGACAATGTCAGCTATGCTTCAAAGAAGGTCTTCATCGGTGGTTTGCGGGACAACATCACGGAGGAGGAGTTCCGGGCTTACTTTGAGGCGTTTGGCACTGTAACAGATGTTGTGGTGATATACGATAGCATGACAAGCAGGTCAAGGGGTTTTGGTTTTGTCACCTTTGATTCAGAGGAAGCTGTGAGAAAGGTGATGGGCCAAAGCTATCATGACTTGAAAGGAACAAGGGTGGAAGCAAAGATCGCTATCCCCAAGGACGCTCAGTACTTCCGTAATGGCCGAGGTCGTGGGTCAAGAAGCTTTGGCGGAAGGGGTCCTGTTGGCTATGAGGGTTCGGCATACCAACCGTACAATAACCGACATGGCTTCTACAATGGCTATATGCCGCAGCCTGTTCCTACACATCCCTACTATCCTGGCCTCTATCTTGGTATGGCAGGCAATCCATATGCAAATGCATATCCAAACCAAGGAGTCATGCCAAATGTTCCAGGCATGGTCGCAAGGCGTCCGGTATATAGCCCATATCCTCCAATGTTTCCTGGGTATGGTTTTGCATACAGAGGTGGTTATCCAGGTGCTGCCCCTTCTGGTCCGTATGGCGTTAATGGTG
Source organism: Puccinellia tenuiflora (assembly GCA_012064385.1). Lineage (NCBI taxonomy): Eukaryota > Viridiplantae > Streptophyta > Magnoliopsida > Poales > Poaceae > Puccinellia > Puccinellia tenuiflora. The sequence continues at coordinate 148,732 of QRDG01000961.1, read as the reverse complement.
GCAGTGATTACATGAATGATCATGACTCTACAGATGTACATGAACTTGACAGTGCTGCTACCGTTGCTACAAAGTTGGAATACCTGAAGCTGGGTTCACAATGACATTCTGGTGAGTTAATTGTAGTATCACTGAGCCAGGTTTTGCATTTACTTTTCACTGTTATGCACCTTACAAATATTATTACGTGGAACCACATTAGTTATTCATTGCTTTTGTTTGGTATCTTCTATAACTGGAGCGAGACCATTGAATCTGTGTAGGCCACCCTGCTTATTCATTATTTTTCTAAAGGATTTTTAAAACACATAATGTGATAAATATGTTGGGAGCTGTTAAATTGTACCCCTGTTGGTCCTGAAAAGAAGGCCTATACATATTTCCAGAGTCAAACAATGTAAAGTTTGGTATTTTTTTATAGAAAAAACATAAAAAATCTCAAATCAGTATCTTTAGATACATCATGAAATATATTTCATATTATATCGTTATAGTATTATAGTTGTTGACAGTTTTTTCTATTAACTTGTTTCAAACTTTACATAGTTAGCTTTGGAAAACAATTATACACTTCTTTTTAGACACAGAGGAAGTAGTAATTTTCCAATGAACAGTTGTCATTCATTACTCAATTTGAAGAATCGATAGCTAGTTTAACTATTTGAGTATTCGAAAAAAATCTGCATTGACCAGTTATAATGTTGTAAGTTGTCACATGATAAGTTTGTATAAGTTACTTGATATGATTCCTTAAACTGTTTATCTGTCCTTGGCTACTTATTTGATATGTTGTTGTAATTAAGAAACCGACTTCCATAAAAACACATTTAGGTACATATTGCATTGCATGCCATTTATTCAAATAAATGCAAAATGCATTTCAAATGTATGATTTCGAAAGATTGTTTGAATAAGGGCATATGATTAAGTTAACCATTTTAATCATTTACTCTTACTCTATTCATTGGATCTGTTAAATGAGAGATGGAAGGATTCGGGTAGATTCAATTCGATCCTTGAATAGGAGTTGTGTGCAGTTTATATGGCATCCTAATTTGGTTAACTTATGTATGTACATCTTCTCGAATACTGCATGGAATGAGGTTTTAGGGTAATCGGTTTCACATTCTATCCTATTTGAGTGAAAGGAACGGTCTTTTATTTGTTTGTCCTGTGTCATGTACTCTTGAATGTCATTTTACTTCCATTTGAGATTTTAATTAGATTAAAGCAGTGACATGCTATATTAGCATGAAGATATCTGTAATTGGAAGCCAGGGTCAATGACGATTATAACTGAACTATATTTTCCATTTGACTGGACCTGTCAATGGTGAACGGAACAGAGAAACTGGCGATTCTGTAGCATGTTCATCTGTAAAATGTCAACTGATTTTTTTTTCAAATGCCAATGGACTGACTACGTGCCTGTAGGCAATTGATTCACCTGTATAGTACAGAGAGTTGTTATATGGTTTTGTTCCATTAACAGTTGGGCTTGCTTTTCATATCTTTAAAGCTTACGACTTTTCCCCTGCTATTGTAGCCTTGTAGGTTTGTGATATAGTTCCATGTATTTGCATTGTGTGTGATGTATGGTCGTATGCTTAGCTTGATTGATAACACATGGGACGTGGGAATAGGCTTTTCCATCTATGCCCTATTTTTTTGTTTCTTGTGTGCTTGAAATCTTGAATGAACATATAGCGTTGATGAGTACGCCTTAAAACTATAAAAGTTGTGAGTGTGTGATACTAAATTTTTGTTCTTGTTAGTAGCCAAAAATTAGCATGTGGATTCGTGTTGGCTTACAGTTTTTCAAGGCTGCTTTCCTAATTCTTGTTCTTGTGTCACAAGTATGAATTGTGTAAGTTCTCCCAGTTAGCTATTCATGTAGTTTTAGTTACTTGGAATTTTGTGACCTTCTATGCTTACTCCACATCCTTTTTGCAACGGAACACTAAGCTTACCATGTGCAGAGACCTAGAGGCACAAAAGTCGATGATTTTTCTTAATGACGGTGAATGCCCTTGTTAAATGGCATCTACAACTACTCGAGCTCTTTTACTGCTTTAGAGAACTGAAAATTTAAAAGAGCTACACTCCTGGTTTCCTCATTAAACTTGTATTGTGAAATGACGATGAACATACTGTGTGAATCTTGGTGTTACCACAATACTTGTATAATACTCTTGCATAAACTGTTCAGCTTGTTTGCTCTTATCAACTCCATGTTGCCTTTTGTTTATTCTATCTGTACTAAATTTTCTGTCTTGATTGACTACATTCCGCAGTTACATTTTGTAGAAGATTCTATCGAAGGTAAAAACATTATGAAATGGTATAACAAATGAGGATATCTATACTTTGCTTGCCTGTTTTCTCAAAATCACTGTACTGAAACCATGTTCTCTTGAAAAAATTTCCTTCCATGCTTATACCTTTTTTTGAACAAAATGCTTATACCTTTTGGTAACCAGGTTTAGTTGAACCTTAATTATGTTTCAAAGTTTGCCATGCTATGGACGCCATTATGTAATGTATTTGCTTCTTGACCAGGACGATTACTTCTACATTGATGACACCGGAGGACAACATTTGTGGGAACCCGGAAACTGTGAAGACATGAGCTGAGATTCTTTGGTTGACAAGTATATCACTGGAATTGTTCAACTTACCCCCCATTCCTTGTTTCAACTGCCTGTATACACTGAAAACATTCAAGTTTCAACCGGCTGTTGAGCTCACCTCTCTTGTACCAATCCTTAAATTCTTTGTTGGTTTATTAATGTATCAGATTCCGTTCTTTATATGCTTGTTTATGGCGGTGCTGGTGGCACTGTGTAGGTAATGGCCCTCCGATCATCTGTTGTCTATGGTTGGTGAGAGTTTGTGCAGTGCCTTGATTGTTGTTTGTTGGCAAGCAAACTGAATCCATGTGGTCTATTTGTTATCTCCATTCCATATCCGGAAGATACATTGATGTTCCGGTTGTGCAAAAGAGAGGTGTTCGTGTCAGGCTCACTTGCTCTGTTTGTTTGATGTGCATTGTGCTAGAGAGAGGAGATGACTAGAGGAGAGTGACAAGATGCTTGCTACTAGATGCAGTTGTAGTACCAGCTAGTACTAGTAGTTGTAGGTTTCTAGTAGGCCCACAGAAGAATGCTAGGAAAACAAAAGACCCAGCCAGGGGAGGAAGGAGTGACCCCTTGTCATTCTCTGTCCCTCTAGGCCTTGTCCTGATGCTTGTAAGAAGCCCTCATCTCTTCATCACATGTTGCTATCATACATACCCCATGGTAGGTTCATAGGAGTAGGATTGGATGGATCGATGGATGGATGGATGGACGGTGCTTTATTAAGATAGGAAGATGGGAGGGATGCTTGATGGATGTATGACACCATAATGTCAAATATATTTGGGGGGTTATGGTTTGGTGTTGCCCTGTTGAGATGATACCATGATATTTAGTGCACCCGGAGCACCTTTTGGTTACTAGTTGCACTTGTTTTCTTTCTTTCCTCGTGGACAGGTCTAGTAGTGCTTTCAGAAGTGAAGCTTCTTTGGAGGAGGCAGCTCGGAGGAGCCTTTGGACACAAGCTGCAAACAGGGGATGGATGGATGGCGAATGGCCACAAGCCCCACCCAAAAACCTCTGGTTTTATCACGAAAGGTTAATATTCCCTCTTCTTTTGATGCCAGTTTGGTAGGGTCAGCCTGAATTGAAGATAGTGTAGCTGTGTGTGCTTGTGACTTGTGAGAGAGAACATATGGGGAGCAATGTTTTTTTTGTTTTGCTCTCCATGCAGAGGCAGCTGCATCAATCTTTTCAGAGGTTGTAGGGTTAATCTGAGCAGCAACGGCAGCAAATGTGCTTGCCTTTACTTTCTTGAGAGGGAAAGTGCACCCATTAACTAAGGGCATTGAGTATTACTGGCAGGTGACCCTTGCTAGCTTTTGTACATTTTGAGAATGTAAGAAAGTAGTTTTGACTGTTGGGGGTGTGTTAAGCCTCAAGGTCCACACCAACACCAGTACACCAAGGTTTACTTAGAACCTTTTTATCATTAAAAGGTATACTATATCAGACACCGAAGGACTTCTGCAGACATTGTTTGCAACTGTCGGAGCACAAAATGAAAGTCTTACCACGGGTGCTTTACCTAGCATGTTTTGGTCGCAATTTGCTTTTGTAAAAAGCTCCTATTACTGATTCAAAGATGCCGGCAATACAGTCAGTACTCAGGAGCATGGTATTGATGGAAAATCATGATATGTTCACTTTAGTCAGTTTGTTAGGCTGGTGATCCCAGGTAGGATCATTTCTTCTTTTGACGGGATTCTACAAGATCCTTTCACATCTACGGCTCCAACGGATTTATTTATTTTAACGAGCGGTTTTTCAACTAGGTTTGGAAAAGCAAACATATGTCCCAGTGTATATTACATACAAAAAGAACGAACAACGCAACATTCAAACGCGTTGAAGGAAGCAGAAAAAAAAAAGTTATGGAGCTTCCACTGTTCGAGATAGAGACGCATCAAGGTAGGAGGTACACTGCTAGCTGCATATAGATGGCATGGTGCATACACAACAATGGTGGAGACAGAGACCAGGTCTCTTCTAGTTTCAGATGAATTAATAAACCATGCAAGTGAGCCATGTACAGCCATGTTACATTTTCCAGTGAAATATCATGTGTCCATGCAGATGCATGCAGTGCCCCCTGCTGCTGCCACTCTTATCTCCATCAGCACCCAGCAACCATGCAGCAGCATCTTTTGAGCAGTATATATACACAGTTTTTGTCCTCAACTAGAAACTCTGTTAGCTGCATGCAACCTGCTAGCAAATTAATTGACAAATGTACAGGGGCAACCTACTGTTTCTCCTTGGCAGCTCAAGACAAAATGTTTTTTCTTCCCTTTCTCTTACTCAATGCTTGGAAGAACATGAATTCTTGAACAAGTAGCTACAGCTCTTTGCCTTTAATCGGTGCAGCTTTTGACCATATATTCATGCATACATACGGTGCCTACTAGCTAAAATAGTTTTACAAGTCATTCCAGTGTTTCTCGGCAGCCTCAGACATGATCTGTCTATTTTCCTTTTTTCTTTTCCCTTCTCTCAAGTACTTAATGTTTCCGCTAAAAATAATACTCAATGTTCAGAGAACATAATTTAGTTTTGGGCAACTTGAGATGTTCTTTCCGTAATCTTAGGCTACCTTTGACCATGTTTGTATAGTACAGTATATTCATAAAGGATACAATCATTGGATGGAAACGAGGTGGCTAGCTATACTTTCCATTTTACAGGATCTGAATCCCTGGTTCATGCAAGTCTAATCCATGAACAGCAGAAGAACTTGGAGACAGTTCACCAGTGGGCAGAACATGCAGGGAATGGTACTCAAAATTGAACTGCCATCAAATCAGCTTTGGATGTGGAATATATTGGTGCTGAAATTCTTAACCCTCTGAAATTTTGGGGGATATCTTGGTTGAGAGTGCTTGGCTGGAGAACAAAATCTAGTGGCATGGGAACTAGTACTCTCTATGTAGGCCATTCCCATCTTCCTTCAAACTATCCTTCACTCTCTTGTGAGTTTGTGAATTCAAAACTATGTTTGTGAAATGTACAAGAGAAAGAAAACAAATTATAATCAAAGGGATAAATGAAATGAAAGGAAAAGCCAAAGTGAGTTTATCTTCTTCAGCCTTGCACTGCATGCAGCAGCTATGGCCCCCCTTAAAGATCTCTACTATCGCATTTATCTCTCTCTAGCTGCCTTGTTTCCTGCCACATCTTTTATCAGAGATTCAGAGTGGAGAATGTGGAGGCATGCATTGAACAGTGCTGGTTAGTATGTCCGTGTGTGCATGTGTGTGTTATCCACCCTTTGCAAGCAGGGTGAACCACACACCATTTTGCTCTCCCCTGCACAAGATGGACGGATTTTTTTTGCCAGAATTAGGGCTCTTAGGCATGTCCATTTATGTTTAACCCTAACCCCTCGTCTAGTTCCATCACCCACTAGCATGCTGCCATCTGTGTATGTACATGTACCCTCCTCTCTTGTCCTGCATCATGCATTATATTGTCTCTCTTTCTTAGTCACTTGAGCTTGTCAATCCATTGCTACTAGTTGGCAGGGACGCTGTCATTAACTAAGGGAGAATGTCAGCCACTTAGTAATTATGATGCTAATATTGTTGACTTGTTGTGTGTTGTGCTATACATATAAACTAAAGGCTAAAACTTGCCAACGAATTTCAGGTCTAAAAGTTCAGAATCTGAAATGGATTTGCCTCACAAGATATTCGGTGGCTAGCGATATAGCTACTACAGATTTACATGAGGTCGTTTTCACTACAAATTAATAAACGTGAACAAATTGAATGTAATGTTCCTTCCTTGTATCATGTCAGCTGTCCGTCTGCATCATCTTTGTATGGACCACGCACACACATATGTACAACAGTGATCTGTGAGGGGCATGTGGCATGATCAGGTTTCAGGACAGGCAAAGCCCCAAGAAAACATGGTTTGCATGCGTAATCAAGGCAGGCATGAGCATCTGGCGAGCCCTCAGCTGCTAGCTGCTGCAAAGTATGCAGATGCAGAATGCAGCGGTAGCTCAGGCACACAGAGACTCACAGCAGCATATATAGCCATGGCTAGCTAGCCACCATTTGTGTGTCTCTGGGTGTGTTTGTGATCTGGATTCCTGATGAAGTCTGCTCTGATTTAAGTTGGCTGGCTCATGCCCGCAAAAGACAACATTGGACACACTACATGCTAGCTGCATTCATATTTGAGATGGCGATCCTTCGTCCACACCCCATACACATCACAATTGCTGGTATAAAATTATTTTTAGACGATGAAAGAGAAAAACCTTGCTAGTATAGTTAGCAGGAAAAAATAATTACAGGATAAGAGTTCCGTAATCAGCTACCTAGGCGTTGCGCTGCTTCTTTGTTGATCAGGCAATCTAGTCGTTTTATGTATGAACACTGGTCCAGGGACTGAAGGAGCTAGCCAGCTCTGGTACAAATTATGAGCTCATTATTCATCTCCCGTATGTTGTTGTGTTATGCTGGTTGCCTGACAAGAGACATGCAGCTGGAGGGAGGAGGAGAGAGGGGGGCAACATTTCCAACAGGATGCTCTGCAGGCATGTATAGTTACTATCCGTGCTCTCTTTCAGTACACTTCTCTTTGGGCGGCATGTACCCACACTGCATACTCTCTCTCTCTCCCTATTACTTGTGTGTGTGTGTGCAAGGAGCTAGGGATATGCACACTAGAGAGAGAGATAGAGAGGTGTTTGTAAACTGAATCTAGGGGTAGATTTTGTTTGGATCTTGTGCACCCTGCATCCACTGGTGAAAGCCACAGCAGGGTTTCAGACCATCTTTAAATGCAAGCAGCATGCAGTACTGTGCTTACAGAAGCAGCTATTTGTAGCCTATTGCTAGGGCTCATCCCAAAAGCCGACCAACCATAATGCATTCTTACATTCCAAACAAATATTCCACATATTATATGTTTTTTTGTGCCCATGTTTTTCTATGCGATGAGTACCCCTGTTGCCTGTGGTAAAAGATCAAGCATTGTGAAAGTACTATCATGAATGATTCCATCAATGTTATTATTACTACTACTTACATGACCATCAATCTGTTCATACTCTCCAATGTATACATATATTTAACTATAGTATTTTCATACGCTTTATATGATATGACTACTAAGAGCATCTCTAACCGGTTAGACTCTCCACTTCCCACTATACGTCAAGGCAGACAGTTCGGACACCGCCCATGCAAAAAAAAAAAAAAAATCTATCCAACCGGACCCCTCATACCTATCCCAAATGTACGGGGCTGTCCGTCATGCCTCATATTTAGCCATATGCGGGACGACTTTGGGGTTCCCTAGACACACCTGGACACGGCCACCACGTCGAATCCAGCCTAGGATGACCCAGTCCGACCCACACATACCCCACCCCGGACCAAACCCTAGCATGTTCCGACCCTCCGCATCTACTCTAGTTACCTCCTTGTCCTCTCCCCTCCCCTCCGCTCCAGCATGGCTAGCTCCAGCAGCGACTCGGGGTCTGATGCTGAGAGAACTGTGATGGGCTCGCGGTGGAGGATTCTAGCCCCGCGTCGTAAGACAAGGGCTCTTCCTCCGCGTCGCCCTTCGCCGCTCGCTGGAGGGCAAGAATTGAGGGTCGATCTCTACGTCGTCGACTTCCCAACGTGAATGCACCCGCTGGTCGAGCCAATCCACGCCGTCACCAGACATGGTGTGCCACTCGTCGGAGATCCAAAGGATGCGGCCAACACCGGGCAACTCCGCCGCCCGATGTGCCGACCAACTATTTGTCGAAATGTCGGACCCAAAGCCAAAGGCAAGGTGGTGATGACAAGAATATCAACTAGCACAACAAGGGTGATTTTTGAATTGTTGAGATTGCGATTTAGTTTGGATTACGTTGGATTGTGATCAACATGTTGAATTGGCGATTTGTGCTATGTGATCTACGTGCATGTGGTACCATGGAAATAAGGGTTGGGCTGTCCGCACAGACAAATGGGGGGGGGGGGGGGGGTGACTCTTATCCACTGACATGTATGGATGTGTCCACATACATGTAGGGGGTCGAATTTGTCCGATCCGATTGGAGATGCTCTAAGGGGCTGCTTGGAATGGGTGTAAAATTGGTGTGTCCACCTCTATTTAGATCAAAGTTGAACTAAATACCACGGGAAACACTAATTTTACACTCATTGCAAGCAGAGCTTAGAGCAATCCTCAACAACACCTCTTTAATAAGAATAAATATACACCTCACTACATACGCTTATAAAACCAAATGTATAGGACTTATGTAACAAAAAATGACATAAATTACACATGGCTTACATGAAAATCATCCAACTTCGCATTTTAGCAAAAGAAGTATGTGATCTGGTTTAGATCTGCATTAGATCCTACAACATTTATGGGAATAATTAGTAGTCTGCATCAATGCCCAGCCAAGCCCGCTGGGACAGGCCCCGGTGAGCCAGAGACACCATGTTTGGTTGCATGTATTATCTCAGGCGTCATATATGTGTTAGGTTGTCCAGACCGATTCCTGTCTAGACTCTCTTTGTGCTAGGATGGGCTGCTTATTCATATGGACACCTCTTCTCAAGATGGCGCTATGAAGGATAAAAAATTATATAGATTAGAATAGGGGTGAATAGACAACTAACAAATCATATTCCAATTTAATTGCTCCTATATAAAATGCAGTCCTATGTTCTACAATCTATATGATGGGGACAACCTACAAGGGTAGTGAGCAAGAAAGAAAAACAAGCTAGATTTACCAATAAGAAAGATAACAAACGAAAAGTGTCTTTGGCTCCCGAGCTCCAGTGATCCTGCTCATATAAAAAAAATTAAAAAATATTTAAATATGTTTGAGAAAATATTCAAAAAAAATCTCGGGTGTAGGTAATGGTGTATCCCACAAACCATGCAAATTATCAAGTTCAAGTACATTGTATTCTAGGCTACATAAAAATGAAAAATCTGATAAAATTTGGAGATTTGAAAATGTGCATACTCAGATCCACACTTTTATAATTTTTTTGTAGCCTAGAATACAATGTATTTGAAATTTATATTTTGTATGGTTGTGGGATATACCATTACCTAAAACCGAGATTTATTTCAATATTTTTTGAAACGCGCAAATATTTTTTTCAATTTTTTTAAACGGTCAGGATCACTGGAGCTCGGGAGCACCAAATCTCCACTCGATAACAAGGCAATATACTATAGATAAACAAAGGACAGAAATTTGATGAATAATGCCTAGAGTTGAAATCCTTGGGGGAATTCAACGCCTCCATTGGAGAGGCTTGGACACCAAGTATGATCATCCACAAAGCCATAGCGTCCTTCTCTTTGAGTCTTGGTCATGCAGTCTAAGCGCAACCAATAAGAAGAAGATATCAAGGCGACTTCCGAGTGCACAAAATCTATAAGCTTGGAGGCTGCCGCCAATCGTCAAGGAGTTACCGCAATTTCATGGACAACAATCTTGACGAAGAACTATGATGTGAATTTATGTTTTGCTCGGTTCTGGGTACGTACTTCCACTACACGAGAGGGCGAAGTGGTGGTGAATGTACAAGAAGGAGAAGTTTTTGCGAAGTGGTGGCAAATGTACATGAAGCTTGATGCTTGTGGGAGAGGGTCGAGGGAAGTGAGAGGGTTGGACGGTGGTGGTGGTGGGAGAGGGAGTGAGACAGCACTATGGTCTGAAGCAGCTCGGGATTAGAGCTAGGGGACTATGAATAATGTATGTTTGTGTGCATATCAATGGATACATAGACCGGGGGTTATACTCTCATTCGAAAAAATAAATAGTGGGTTCTACGGACCTAGATTCGTTGAGCCTTTTTTCATGGACGAAAAATAGATGGAAGATGACAGCGTGTCTACACAACATAAACATTAGTTGAGATCTTGCATCTGGTCATTTGCTCAACTATTTTTTCCATGCACAATCATTATATCTTTGCATATGGATGACTTGATGTTTACATTATAATGGTTCTATATAGTCACTTTAATCCCTTTTTAACTCCATTACATATGATGGATGTAAAATGGACCTTTTGGTTTCCATGATGCAGAGAGAGACTTTTCTCCCCCATCACCCCCTCATACATGCATGCATGACTTGTCCTATCACAAGCAAATGGCTTGTGGGCCCTACTTGCATGGTGGTAGAGCTACTACGTGACACAAAGGCGCGCATATTGTTGAAGTTCTAAGAAAGCCAGACACACACAACACACGGTCCTTTTCGCTACGATTTCGTGATTAAATTAAGGGGAGGATAGACGCATGTAAGAACTGTATGAGTCGTCTACGTACTTGTCGCTGCTTTTGTAGTCCACTGTTGTCCATATCCTGCTCCTGCTTCTCTTTTAGATTGCATGCATAGTTTATATGGCACTGTTGCAAAGGTATCTATCAAAATGTTTTGATCTGAACAGTATGGTCTGTCTCTATTGGCCTCTGGATCGGAGAAAATACAGCAGCAGGGAAAGCATACAAGTACAAATTTATAAAGAAGATGCCAAATTAAAAAGATAGAAAATCATATAATTAAAACAATTGAACTGAATAGAACTTGGGAATAGACAAGAAAATAATATCTCTATTATCCTACCGGGGTGAAACAGAAAATTGAACTGGGAGCTTATCCATGCTAAAAAATGTCGCACTCAAAACCTATGGAAATGTAGGCATATTGAAGTTATCCATACGAATTTGGTGGCCTTTGTAGGTTTTTTTTCTCTCTAGTAATTAGAATCTTAAACCAAAGAGGGACTCAAATCAATTCAGCAAGATATGAATGGTTGAGCTAGTCTCCCTCAAACGAGACACCCAAGTACCAACAAGATGATGAAACCGTCGATTTAAACTTGACTTGCTTTAATAAAACATCTCACCAAACACAATGTTTACCGACGACCATTCTAACACTTTTTTCAGGTACTCATTATTTATGTTGGAGAGACTGACCTAGTGGAGCCATTACATCGAGTAATGTGACCTGATGGTTCGTACTAGCAGCATATACATGCACATACTCCCTCCGTCCTTATATAAGTGTATTTCTAGCCTTTATCTTAAGTCAATTTTTTAAAACTTTAACCAATTCAAAGCCGATCTACTGATACTAATTTAGTGCCATAAATGTTGTTACTTTCTCTATAAAATGGGTCAAAGTTAAAAAAGTCTGACTTAAGACAAGGGCTAGAAATACACTTATTTGAGGATGGAGGGAGTATGCATGTTTGCTTAAGTTGACCCTGTACCACATGCACGTCCTCGGAGCCCATTGCAAAAGGGGAAAAAGTAAATTATTTTAACATGCTCCAACTTACACCTTCCGTCCACAAATAAGTGTACTTGTACATTTTGTTCTAAGTTAAACTTTTTAAGTTTGATTAATTTTATAGAAAAATAGCAATATTTACAACACCAAATTATTATCACTAAATGCAACTTAAAATACAGTTTCATAATATACTAATTTTTTTATAAATTTTATACATTTTTGTAAAGTTGGCAAACTTAAAAAAATTCATTTAGACTTAGGATGAAACCAGAAGTACACTTATATGTGGACGGAGGGAGTATCCAAAAGGGGGTAAGATAGGTATTGCATCTAGGTTGTTTGATCAAGGAAAAGTTTTGCTTATTTAATTTGAACTATATTATGTACTAGTAAGAATGCAACTTCTAAAGGGATTTACTTGCCTCTCTAGTACATACAAATAATTCGTAAGCGATCCTCGTATACCTTATATCATCAACCACATGGACGTTTCTTCAATAATTTTGCATGCACAAAATTCACATGCGATCATTATAAGACTTTACTCTGCAATGACATGCATAATATATTACTCCCTCTGATCCATAAAAAGTGTCGCTCATTTTGTACTAAGTTAGCACAAACTTTGTACTAAGTGGGCGACACTTTTTATGGATCGGAGGGAGTATGTCTAATGGTCGGAAAGTCCAATTGGAGGCCGAGCTCCATGGAGCTCGGTTTCCAAAAAAAAAAATTGAATCCGCACATTTTTGTTTCGAAAAATTCTAAAAAAAATCAGAGTTGTAGGCAATACATTTATCCACTACTGTGTAAATTCTTGTTTCCCCATATCAAAATACAACGTATTTCGTCATGGAAATTTTCACAATGGTAGATCAATGTATTATCTACAACTATGATTTTTTTCAGAATTTTTCGTAACAACAATTTGTGGATTTAAATTTTTTTTGGAAACCGAGCTCCATGGAGCTCGGCCTCCATATCTCCGCGCTCGTCTAATGGTTCACTGTTTATTTGCAAAAACTTATGTTGTGCAGTTCAAGAGTAACATAGTTTTTTTTGCAAGATGACATCAGTTTTGTAGCATACATATTAGACTAATGTTTATGATCTGTAATTGCAGGTTCTAAAATGGTGAAATTTCGCAAACAGAGCTTGGCTTTGGTGGTTAGGTTCCTTATGGTGGAACCAGCCCACCCAGTGGTAGCCTGGTAGGTGACGTGCCCGTCAACAGCGAGGCGCCTGTGTGACTTCGTGAACCTCAAGATTTGCCAGCTCAGTCCTTCGGAGGTGCTCATAGGGGTAGGGTGTGTGTGTGCGCGTTCTTGGGAGAGTGTATGTGCGTGTTTGTGAGCGTCTGCGTTGTACTGTGTTCTCAAAAAAATGGTGAAATTTCAATTAATATCATCATCCATAGAGACATTCGTGTAGTATATATTTTCTAGATTTAATCATGAAAAATGTCAAATTATCCAACACCGGCTATTGAGACATGATATGGTTACATATAAATGCACATAGACATTTGTTTGCTTCGTGTCCTCGTGCTACACATAAATTACATCTACGGAGTAGTAACTTTGTGGCATTAAAGAGGAAAAGCTAGAGCAAACATTCTGAACCCTCTCCATTGCCCATACAGATAGGAGTATGCACTAGATCAGGACTGCAAAGTTTCTTTAAGACCTGAAGCTGTCCCAACCCCTCTACTGCACGAAAGGGACCGGAGCATGTATAGGGAGTGAGAGATAGATTTAAAATCCTGGTTGCTGCAGCAAACATGCAAAAGTGGTTGCATGGGCCGTAGCTGCTGGCCATTTGCCATCATGACCTTAATCAAAGTTAGGTGAGGGTGCCCTGCCCTGCCCTGGCATGGATCCCTAGCTTAGTTCCACCCCATTATTCTACCAATGTTGGATTGGATCCTCTGTGCCACACCGGTCCCGGAAACTTTGGCTATGCATCCTCACGTTCCACTGCTATATCTTCATCAGCTCGTAGCAAGCTAGATCGAACTACATGCTGAAATTACAAATTAGTAGTATCTTCCACTAATATATGTCAATTGGAGGCAGTGCCAAGATCTTACACATGGTTATGCCACAAGCAATGACACTAGAGAGCATCCTATGGGGTAGTATTAGCTAGCTAGGATGAGCTCCTAACCTTGAGAAACACTCATCATTCTTCCCTACGTAATCATATGCCTGAAAGAATACTTGTCTTAGGATGAGCTCCTAACCTTGGCATTAGGATGTTTCCAACTGCATGCAGAGAGGCAAACTAAACTTTAACAAAAAAGAAAAGGTCTTAGTTAGGTTGAGTTAAAACTACAATATTTTTTTTAAGTACCACATATTTGCGTAGGCTAATCATGCCAAAATAATTGTTTTGACAAAGCTGGGAGAAATTAAACAGAACAGAAAAATAGCTTGACACTATAGAAAGAAAAGATGCTCCATTAAAAAGATACCATATATTGCAGGCAGTGTTTCTTCAGAAAAAATTGCAGCCATTGTTTCCCCTGATTTGGAGCACTACCTCAACAAGTGCAAGTGTCCAAGATGAGAGGGGCCACGTCTAGTCGCTGGCTGCCAAGAACTAGCCAAGCATGCTCTCAAAGAAGATGCTCCGATAGTACTGATACCTCCCAATTAGCAACAGCCTTTCCTCTCTCATCTATCATTCTCTCTCTCTCTCATATGCCCTACAACATTCATGGGAACATCCTATTGACCGCCATCTCTCTTTTTTGTCTGCAGCTGTTGACTACCCATTTAAAAGAAAACAATCTATATCTACCTAAGCTATGACATGCATCTATCTGTCGCATTCACATACGTACCCCTGCTATGCATTTACATAGACACCCTTATACTTTTCCTTTTTCGATAACACCTTCTACTTTCCGCACCGTATGATTAGATGAGTCATGTTATCTATAATAACATAGATCACTGTGCCAGGGTTGCTGCTGCAAGTTTGGACTTGTAGATAAGCCAACAACCTTTTCCGTTGCAGTTAAGGTATGTCACAATATATATACGATGCGCTAAACACTATGTTAGATGAGTCATGAGTGCATAGTATATGCATGTTTCTGATATAGTCCAAGAAATATACGTACCTACTCTTTCTTAACTCTTAAGATATATACCGTCCTAGTAATGTATTGCATATTGTACATCACAAGGCTTTATACTGCTGTCTGTTTTTAAATCCAATAATGAAGGACAACCGTATGTATGTATAAGTACGCACAATAACGGTACAGTGCAAGCATCTATATGAAAGTCAAGGCCTATATTGCTAGTCAGGAACACCACCTGATAGAATTATTTATGGAGATCTTCAATTTCGGACGGAAAATTAACAATCAATATGAAAATCAACATTAATTCCCACTGAAGTCGTACATGACTCTTTTATGCATGTGAAATTAAACCAGCATCTACATGATTAATTCCAATTGTTCGATCATATAGTCTGTAGTACATATAATCAGACGTATGTGTGGTGGAGAGTACAACAAATTAATATATGCATGCACAATTAATAAAATACAAGTAGCTAGCTAGGTAGTACAACTACAAGATCTCACGCTCCCACTACAACATATGTACATAAAACAGAAACGTATATCTGTACAGAAGTGAGACCCTTAGCATTTAAAACTGCATATAGCGCTTGAAGTACGTACGTGCATGGGAGATACCAGGAGAAAGTACTATATACTCAAGAGTCAAGACACAACGAGCTACACAGCATACTTATATGCAGGTACATACGTACTTACCGCACACGGTTAAAAATCACGACAACCCAAGAGGTTTTGGCAGCCGCAGAGAACCTGGCAGAGAATTGGACGGCCTCCATAAGCCGGTGTTATTCCACCCGGGTTCCCAAAACGGTTTTGCAAAAACTAGCTTAGCCCAGTTCTCTCTGGTTTGGATAATGTGAGTTGATGCATGATCTGGTCATTTTTTGTTAGTGAATTTCATTTTAACCCCCTATTTGCATGTTTGTGACACAAATTAGCCCATGTAGTGAACGCTCGTCAAGATTACCCGATTATCCATGCGGTTACATTCCCTCTTTCTTATGTCGCTAGTTGTTTTTATTTTACGATTTTGTGGGACTCTAGAGATGTAAACACTGAACTATTCAACTTTATAATAAATAAGGTTGTGTGCATCAATTGATCCAGATGCCGGGATTTTGACCCCTTTTTTAAAAAGACACATTATTCTTTCACCAGCCAGATCCAGACACATAATTTTTTTTATAGCAGCACGGATCTTCATATCTACCACATCCATAGTTGAACAAGCGCTTGTCGCTAGAGTTTCTTCGTTTAAGAAACCTTGGTTATTGACGAGGTCGTGGGTCCGGGTGGGCCCACGAAGGCTAAAGGAGGCCCGCTCGACACAAGGTGGCCCGACTAAAGGACTCAGACCCTTGGCGGGGTGCTGAATGAACCATCTTGGAGTACAAGCCACACAAAGATCTACATAGAGATCTCATGTTGGGTATCTCTTATAACTAGCTGAGATCGGATCTAGATTATCTTATTAGAGTTTAACGTTTATCTCAACCGACATGTAGACCGACTTGACTCATGTAACCTTAATTCACTCAGGGGTAATGGGGTCTGCTGAGTTGTACGGGTCATGATCACCTCATTCACACCAGAATATTGCATAATACGCAAGATAAAAATTCCCCCGAGATCGCCCAGCCACCATGAAAGGAAACGGATGTCGCCTAGAGGTGAATAGGCGCTTTAAAATTATTACGGTTAAGGCTTGAATAAATGCGGAATAAAACTAACGTTTAATTTATCAAGACAAAACCTAAACTAGCTAGGTTAACCTATGTGCACCAACAACTTATGCTAAGCAATATAATCAACTAGGTGATAGCAAGATATATAACTTCAAGCTCGATGGCTATCACAAAGTAAATAGCATAAGTAAGAAACTCGGATATAGAAATACCGAGGCACTTGGAGACGATGATTTATCCCGAACTTCACTTCCCAATGGAAGCTAGTCTCCGTTGGAGCGGCGCGGTGTTCACCAAAGTGAAACACCGAGTAGTCTTCAAATGGCACACCGTATCTCCCTCGTGTCCTACCACCAATGTGGCAAGGCACGAGTCACTATGTTGCCGTTGAGGTTGACAACTAGAACCTTCACAAGAATGAAGCACACTCCACAAGTTGGAGGGTCTTCACCGAATACACCGAGCTGCCAAGACTTGATGCTCCAAGGCCGGGGCACACACCACAACTCAATTGGTGGCTCCCGGCAATGTCTTCGTAGCTACCAAAGCTCCGAGACGAACAAGGTTGAGCCACACTCCACAACCTAATTGGAGGCTCCCAACAAATCCCGTGAGCCACCAAAACTCCGAGATATCAACAACCGTCTAGGGTACCAACGTGCCCTAGAGGAACAAGCTCTAGGGCACCCAAGCACCCAAGAGTAACAAGCTTCTCAACTTCACTCAAACGAATCCTCGTAGAGAACTCAAACCGATGCACAATGCAATGGCAAGAGCACAAGTGCTCAAATTCTTCACTCTCAAATCTCACCAAAAGCAACTAATGCTTGTGGGGGGAGAAGAGAGGAAGAACAAAGAAGAACTCAACAAATGGAACTCCAAGATCTAGATCCAAAGGGTTCCCCTCACTTAGAGGAGAGATGGATTGGTGGAAATGTAGATCTAGATCTCCTCTCTCTTTTCCCTCAAAGATATGCAAGAATCATGGGAGGAATTGAGAGAGAGGCAAGCTTTTCAAGGTCAACAATGGAGGTCAAAACCGTGCTCAAGAGTTAGGAAACTTTGGGGAAGAAGCCCCTTTTTATAGGTCAAAAGGAAATCTTCCCGTTATGCAGTTTTTCTTGCCGTCCGGAATAGATCCGGAATGGTCCGGAATGGTCCGGAATATTCCGGATGAAATCCGAAACGGTAACAGAAGGTTTTCGAGTCAGTTCGGATTAGATTCGGAATAGATCCGGAAAATTCTGACTCGCTCGGAATAGATCCGGAAAATTCCGAACCACCCGGAATGCCTGAAGAACGCATACGAAAAACGCGATATCTTTTACATCCGAACTCCGTTTTCGATGATCTTGGGCTCGTTGGAATCACCACAACGAGCAGTACAAGATTATGCAGAGAAACATCATTGTCCAACTAAATAGGTTAGAGCCAAATGGAACCTTTCTCAAAGACAAACCGACAATATTTCCAACATCGAAAACGCAATATAAGGTGCATATGAAATCGGTTTTCAATGAACTTGGGCTTGTCATGAAGAACACGACAAGCACCAACCACTCACATAGAGAAGAGCCAAGTAAGAACCAATGAAGATGATGCCAAGGATGCAAAGGTTTGAGCTCTCTACGATTGATGCGCTAAAGCTCACTTGAGAGCCCCTCTTGATAGTACGGTTACCTATCCTAAAACCCAGTCTCCCCACTAGCACCATGAGACTGGTAAAATAGAAACCCTATCAAGATCATACCTTTGTCTTGCGCATTCCACTTGAGCTATATATGACGATCTTGATCTCCTCAAGTGGGAACACCTTTCTTGATTACGCTTTGCTTGGTGAAGACTCTCATATGGCTCCCCCATAAACCATTATGGGAAGGCCTCTCTTAGGCATGTCTTCACTTGACCATTATCTCTGAGTGAAATGCAAGCTTGAAGCATGGGATCTCTTCGAGATGCTTCTCTTGAATTCGCACTTCTCAAGCTTGTATCTTTTCTTCTCTCTTCATAAAGATGATGTCTTGAAGATAAACATGAACGTTCACACAATCTTGTTCTTCAAGACACACTTGCAATATACTCAACACGATCATGACCATTCTTCGGATAACACCTTGAACATCTTGGTCATCACTTAATCTTCTTCTTTCAACCTTGAAACCAACATATGGTATTCAAGCATTCCTATGGACAAGCACTACAAATATAACTCAATGCAACCATTAGTCCATAGGGATTGTCATTAATTACCAAAACCACACATAGGGGCAACAATGCACTTTCACACCAAAAGATAGTACAAGCCGCCAGAAAACACAAAGTAAGGCTGTTTCTGGACATTGTTTTCCGAGGCCCGAACCACTATAAATTATAACTCCCGTGCTTTCATATAGATTTGCCGAGCGTGAACCCTTCGAACCCAAGTTGACGGAAAAAAAAATAACACGAAAGTTGGTGCGTCGGGTAGTGGTTGCATGTTCTGGACCAGTCAGCTATTTTCCGTTTGGGGGCGCCTAGACAAAGCATAAAGACCGAAATGGGCGGGTGCCCCTAATAGCACCCGTTTGGGAGCCGGCAATCCTACAAATTGAGGATGTTGCAGACGATGATGTCCGACACGTGGGAGCGAGATGCGTTTTAGCCGTTCTCACAGGCCGGCACCTCGATGCATCCGTCTCAAGAGTTGTACAACTTACATGTGTTTCACGCCACAATCTCTCACTTTCTGCTCCTCCATCTGTCTCCATCATATAATCGATCTCACCTCACTTGAGCCGGCCTCGACGTGGTTGTGCCCCGTTGGTGACTTGCGGTGGTGGCGCATGGGGAAGCAACGGGTGAGAGAAGTGTCGAGGTGGCACGCGGGGAAGTGATGCGTTGACGACAAGGAGAGCGATGTCTAGATATAAAAACGGGCGCGGGGTTGGTGTCGGGTCGGTGGATGGGCTCCATATTAAATTAAGCTGACCGACGGGTGCACACTCGGTGACATGTAGGGTCTACCGCTGACGGATAGACCCGCGTTCGACCTATCGAGTGTGTCCGTACTTGTATGAACAACCTTACCGGCTCCAAATGTTGGTGGTGAGGGGGTGTTCGAAAAAATGGATCCATATTTCAGCAGATCCGGGCAATGAGTGGTGGTCTGAACACCCGCCGCTCTTAGAGCATCTCCATCGGGGGCCTCTAAAGGAGCCCTAAAGGCCCGGGGTGCCGGACACGAAATTTGCCCACACCGGCACCCCCAAAGCTCTAGTCCGGCCCAAATCCTATCCGACACCAACGAGCGGGGCTCCAACTGTAGGGGTCGACTCGGTAGTGTCGGACAGTGTCCGCACCGCGCCTCTGACAAGCATGGCCCACATGTCATACACACATAGGGTGTAATCGGCAGTCATTTGCGCTTCCACCTCGTCCTCCTATTTCTCCTGCTCGGTTATTCGCGCTACAGCCGCCACCCTCGCCGTCGCCATCTCCGCCACCCCTTTTCGTCACCGCCCACAAGGTGTCCTCCGAGTTGCCATAGCTCGCCGCCACACCCGACCGTCATTGTGCACCGACGCAAACTCTTCCCTGTCGGTGCGACCAATTCCTCCCTCCCGCCCGCCCGCAAGGTGTTCGGTTGTTTGCCAACAAACCATTTTTCTTTGGTGTGTGACTATTATTTGATTGTTGTTCAATAGGCTATGGATAGCAACGATGAAATTATGTTTCACCAAATGATAGAAGATATGACCACCGTTGCCTTGGATGATGAGGATAATGAGGAGGTCATCCGCATTCTTTTGGCACCGGCGACGGAGGAGGAAGCCGAACCCAAACGTGGAGGGTCTAGGGTTGGAAAGAAGCGCAACAAGAACATGCACCGGGCAATGGGACATATGTTGTTGTTCTAAAGGAGCCCGAAGTTGTTTGAAGCTTTGATTTGAATTTAATCTTCATTATTGTAATAACTATATTTTTACTACTACCTCCGTTCCTTGATGTAAGGTGCATAGTTTTTTGAGAAAAAATCCAGAATATAAGGTGTATTGCAATTTTTAGATAATTTTACCACTCCAAAGATGAATTAAATCCCTCCACGGAGAGATTTGATGGATTGTTTTCAATTTGTGGCTGTTAGGAACACCTCTCTCCCCGATTTTCCCATGTGAAATGATTCCACCATGTACAAAATTCTCATGTCTTAATATCCGTACCAGAAAACTATACACCCTACATTCAGGAACGGAGGGAGTATTAAACTATGTAATCATTTTCGTATGTTTGGATAGAAATTTAGATATACCGAGAAATTGTGATGGGTCTGACACTTTGGGGGCGCAGGTATGGCAGGCATAAAAAAAGGCATCGGACAAGTGTCTGAAACCCCCAAAACGGATACAGATTGAAAGGTGCCGGACACATTTTAGTCGCCCCTCTTACTCCTCTCTTTCCTGTCCCGACTATTATTTTTCTTCCTAACCTGATCGCTGTAGTGTACTAGAGCCGCTGCAGTAGTTGGCAGCTGGATGCACAGAGCAAGGTTTAGCGGCAGGAGTACAGGAGTGGTATTGCTAGTATAAATTTGACACATGCATGTAGAGCTGAATCAATGGCACTTTTTAAGCATATATGGTTTTCTTTTTTTTCCTTTTGAAAGGTATGTATGCATTAAAGAGGAGTTGAATTGTGTAGGAATAATGTTGCATTGAGGAGGCCCTGCAGAGAACTGCAACTGTTGTGAGGTGACAAGTTGTGCAGTGCAGTATCTGCATGCTCTGCTTGAATGCTAGTAGACCTAGTACAACAAATAAAGTACCTCTATTACATACCTAGTAGCTGGCTACCTGATGGCTACACCCATACATACTACACAGAACCAATACTGTACATACACCAACAGTCCATGCCCATGCAATTCAAGCTCCCTTCGTCTTTTCCTTTGTGTCATTGTGAAGAGAGAGAGAGTGTGTGTGTTTGTTGGTAGATACACAGATCCCAAGCTGGGGGTGTGAGTGAGAGAGAGAGAGAAAGAGAATGTTATTATCCAGAAAAGAGTTTTATTTTTCCCACTCTTTTCTTTTGGTTGCATATATGTTGTGTGTGAATGGTGTTTGTGTGGGTCAAGAGAGCAGCTCGGCTCATTCCTTTTGCTTACTTTAAAGCCACGCGCAAACGCATTTGCTCACTTCATCATCTTCCCCCTCTCCGGCTCCTTCTCCCTCTTCTTGTCCAATCTCCACTGCATGCAATGGCGGCACGGCATTGATAGCTAGCTGATATATCTCTGTCCATATTGTTCAACCATTTTCGCCACCGATCTTCACACCATTCTCCTTTCTCATCAATCGATCTCTAGCAAGCTTGATAGCTTCGCGTTACACCATGACCAACAACAATAGCAACAATGGCAATGGCGAGAGTAACGCGGCGGCGAGTGGCTGGCTGGGCTTCTCGCTCTCGCCGCACATAGACGACCAACACCACTTGCAGCAGCAGCAGCAGCAGCAACAGCACCAGGGCCTCTTCTACCCCAGCGTCGCTTCTTCCGCCGCCTACAACCTCGGCAGGGACGTGGGCACCGGCGGGTACTACTCGCAGCTCGCATCCATGCCGCTCAAGTCGGACGGTTCCCTCTGCATCATGGAAGCTCTCCGGAGAACCGATCAACAAGATCACAACGGTAATGGTACGTAGTGTACGTCCGTGACCAGGGCCGATCAGCCACGGTTTCTTCGATTCATTGCCTGACTCCTTACCTTGTCGATCACCAGGGCCGAAGCTGGAGGACTTTCTGGGAGCAGGGCAGCCGGCGATGGCGCTGAGCCTGGACAACACCTCCAGTTTCTATTACTACGGCGGCGGCGGCGGTGGGCAGCACCAGGGGCAAAGCCACGGGGGCGGCGGCATCCTGCAGCAGTCCTACGACGTGTACGGCGGTCACGCAGCTCTGGCAGCCGATGAGGAAGCGGCGGCGGCCACGGCCATGGCGAGCTGGGTGCAGGCCGCGCGCGGCGCCAGCGCGTACGCGACAGCGGAGAGCGTCCTGTCAGGCCAGCAGCAGCAGCAGCAGCTTCAGCACCACCCTCTGGCCCTGTGCATGAGCTCCGCCGGGTCGCTGTCGAGCTGCGTGACCGCGGGGGCCGAGTACGGCTCTGTCGTCGCCGCGGTGGCGGCGGACGGCGGGCGGAAGCGCGGCGGCGCGACGGCGGGGCAGAAGCAGCCGGTGCACCACCGCAAGTCCATCGACACGTTCGGGCAGCGGACGTCGCAGTACCGTGGCGTCACCAGGTACACACATGTACACGTCATTAGCTTGGACAATCCATCTCAAGTTCTGAACATAATTAGTTAGGGCCAGAAGATGGATGATTAGTCTTCTTAAGAGTAGTCCAGGAGATTAACGTGTGGTAAAATTAGCAGGCATAGGTGGACGGGGCGGTATGAGGCGCACCTATGGGACAACAGCTGCAAGAAGGAAGGCCAGACCAGGAAAGGGAGGCAAGGTACTTTCAAATTAACTTCGACTGTCCAACCCCAAACATGATTGCTCTCTGTCATTTTATGGCTAACTAATTAAGCCTGTACCAATGTCCCCCCGGCCGGCAATGGCATGGTGATTAACTAACTACTCGGACGCTGGCTATGCAGTTTATCTCGGTAAGTAGTGTAATGTACTAGTAATACTTCAGTGTTCCTGCCTAGCTAGCTACGGAGTACATGGTAAAAAAGTTAAATGTTTCTTGTTTTACTACTACATAGGTGGGTACGACATGGAGGAGAAGGCTGCTCGGGCCTACGACCAGGCAGCGCTCAAGTACTGGGGCCCTTCCACCCACATCAACTTCCCGGTAATTTAATTTTAAATCACATCTACAGTACAGTACAAGTACATCTGATCTGATTATACGTGTACGTTTAAACGTACTCCACTTGGTTAATTAGTTCGCTTGAGTGAACTGTTGCTAGTAGAGATACAGTAACATCCGTGCTAGCTACTAGCTGTGGTCTGAACATTTATCTGTTTTCTCATGAATGCAGCTGGAGGACTACCAGCAGGAGCTGGAGGAGATGAAGAACATGACGAGGCAGGAGTACGTGGCACACCTCAGAAGGAAGAGCAGCGGCTTCTCGCGCGGCGCGTCCATGTACCGCGGCGTGACCCGGCACCACCAGCACGGCCGCTGGCAGGCGCGCATCGGCCGCGTCTCCGGCAACAAGGACCTCTACCTCGGCACCTTCGGTAAGCCATTGATCACCTTCGTTTGCGTCGTCTCGTCGTCGTCGCCATTGGTTGCAGATGGTGTCGCCATTGGAGGGCACATCCTAGCTAGCTAGCTGCGTAGATCATCATCATACGTGTCGTCGCAGGCAGGCCAATGATGCCACCTGCCAAAGTTGGAATGTTTTGTTGCTTTAGTTTTGCTTTATAACCTTCTTCTTTCTCTCTCTCTACACAAATATCTCTCCTTTCTTTCTGTCAATGTGTATGGCCCTGTGCATGCGCCACTCCGGCCGATTCTCTCTCGCCTTTACGTAAGGCTGGCCTTTCCTAGTTTTCGCACTGTCCCAAATCGCACGCGCGCTCCCCGGCTTTTCGTTTGCATGCCTCCTCTCCTCCTCGTCGTCGTCGTCATGCATCCACCTTGAGTTTGACCATGGCGCGCGCCGCTCATCATGACGACTTCCTTCATTCCTACTAGATTCCTCCTCTGTTCAGAGTTCAGACTTGAGATCATTCCACTACCAATGATTCATGCATGCATGTGCAGTAGCTCCTCGTCTGTATCTACGTACTCGTACCTACGTTCCAATCATCTGTATTTTCGCAGGGACGCAGGAGGAGGCGGCGGAGGCGTACGACGTCGCCGCCATCAAGTTCCGTGGCCTCAACGCCGTCACCAACTTCGACATCACGCGCTACGACGTCGACAAGATCATGGCCAGCAACACGCTCCTCCCGGGGGAACTCGCCAGGCGCAACAAGCCTGACGCCGCCACCGCCGCGCCCCTGCCGCTGCCCCTCGTCCCCGACGATGGCGCCCTGGTGCCCATTTCCACTCCTCCGGGGACGGATAACACCGGGCGAGGCCAGCACCACGACGTCCTGTCCTCCGGCGCCGAGGCCTTCTCGGCGCTGCACGAGCTGGTCTCCGCGGACGGCCACCACGCCGCGCAGGGCGGCGGCAACTGCAACGGCCACGCCGCGCACATGTCCATGTCGGGCGCGTCGTCGCTGGTGACGAGCCTGAGCAACTCCCGCGAGGAGAGCCCGGACCGGGGCGGCGGCCTGTCCATGCTCTTCGCCAAGCCGCATCAGCAGCAGCAGCAGGCCACCACGTCGCCGAAGCTGATGAGCACCTTGGCGCCGCTGGGCTCCTGGGCGAGGCCGGCCGCCGTATCCATCGCTCACATGCCCATGTTCGCCGCGTGGGGCGACGCGTGAATGATCGATCGCTCCGTCGGATCTACTGCCCAAGAACTCGGGCGTCCATGGCAAAGGCAGGCAGTTTTTTTCAATTAGTACTAGCTAGGTCAGCGAATTTAGTAAGGACTAGTGAGAGATTAGGTGCAGCTTGTTAGTGTCGTAAGAGTAGCATGTAGTAGTACGTAAGAGACGAGTAGTAGTGCCAGGAGGGAGAGGGAGACGAAAGATTGAGGAAATGCGCGCCGTGGCCTCCTCTGTTTTCCTTCTTCTCTGGCTGACGGCCGGAGGAGAAGGGGTTTTGTAAAATGGAGGCCGCCGCTCCAAATCCAGAAATTAATCAAAATATTATAGCTAGCTAGGTAGCCTCACTCATTGGAGGAGTTCACGGTTAATTTGCTGTCAAAACCAAAATTGGGAAGTTCTTGGTTAAAATTACATTCGGTTTGTCTGAAACCCAACTTCCTGCTTGCTCTCTGTTCATCAAACCGAAGGCTGCGCCCCCATGGGCTCAAGTGCCATTCAGGGCTTACCAATTGAGCCCAGTACCGGGCAAACTCTCCATCTCTGATTTGGGGTCAGCTCCAGGCCCATCTCGATCTTCCTCGACAGCGAGGCAACCCAGAATGAGATCTGCGATGACAGAATGGGTCTTTACGAGCAGGCGTGTGTACAAGTCAACCAGCCAGGCAACCCAAGCTGTAGCAGCCAGCCATGGGTGAATCGTGATGATCTCACGGAGAGGAGGTAACACGCACCTCACAGCTCATGCTCATCCACCATGCCCTGCCCCTGCACACAGCGCCATTGCTGCCCGGTCAGATGAATGCTGGCAAACATTTGATGCTGCATGCTTCTGCTCATGTGAACTGTGACGCTGTGAAGTAAAGCTCTTGCATGCTCGTTTACACCCGTCGCAGAGGACATACGACCATGGAGATGAATGTGGTTCTGAATTGTGCCAAGAGGATGGTTACATTAGTTAAGGAAGTTTCTATTTCTAAGTAAATATCTCGACGTTGATTCTTAATCAACCAGCAAGAGGATGCTCTTTTTTTCCAAAATTATGTGCAACTTTACTACTAGAAATGTGCAAACAGGTAGTTACGCTCCTAAAATTGAAGATTCTACAATGTGGAACTTAGTCGACTTATGCCTATGTCTCAGTTGACTCTCAATCACCTCAAAAAAGTGCAACTAGAACGAGTTGCACTTTTCTGGCAGAAAAGTGCAACTGCACATTTCTCACAGAAAAGTGCAACTCATGCACATTTTATGGGTGACTGAGATATAAATGAGAATTTCTTAAGTCTTAATCACCTCAAAAAAGTGCAACTACATTTTAAAAAAAAAGTGCAACTGGAACGAGTTGCACTTTTCTGGTGCAATTGCACATTTCTCACAGAAAAGTGCAACTCATGCATATTTTTATGGGTGATTGAGACATAAGAAAAAATCAGGCACCTGAGAATTAGCAAATCCCATGATAATATTCATTACCAGCAAAAAAAAGAAATGATAATATTCACTAGCATAAGAGTTTGGGGTAAAATCGTTACTCCTCTGTCCGGTGGCGACTAGGGTTTTACCATCCTCAACTCGATTTGATTCCGTTTGCAACTCGATTTCAACCCCGATTTCATCTACAATCTCTGTCTTCGCGGCTGCAATTGGTATAGCAGTGATTCAGCCTTACCATCTCGCGACTTTCTTTGTTGGCTTGGAGCGATCTAAGGTTGCACCTCAACTCGCACTTCTGGGATGCATGGCGTCGCAGGAGTCCTCGGCGGCGGCGGAAGGATATGGGAAGAGGAAGGATTTCCGCTTGAGGGAATGGAGTGGTTGGCGCTGATGTGAGTTAACACGTCGAATTTCTTCACACCACAATCCCCTTATTGCCGAACTTTGAGATTAGCGTGGAGAGGTTGGAGGTCGACAGTTCGGTGACGGGAGGTTCATGTTGGCCAAACTCTGGTTCTCCGTCCTCATGTCGCGGTGACTGAGAAGCACGCTTCAGGTTTGTCGCCGAGCTGTCACGAAACAATTGCATCTGGCCGCTGGCTCTTTCTTTTTAGCAATCGTGTACCATTTGGTAGTTTGTTTTTTCTTTAGCGATTAGCTCTTTCAGCGATCTCGAGGGACGAGATGTACCATCACCAACCATTCTTGCAGTTTCTCGTTTAGACCCAATATGTGATCAGGAGCAGAAGACCTTGCAGCCTTTTGTTTTTGTTTTGATAAAGGAAATATATTATATCACGAAGATATAAATTACACCCACTCTCTGTACCAACAACATGCCCGAAAACATCAAGGATACACACAACCAAACAAGAAATAAAAAGAGAGAAAAAAACCGCTACGGTGATTAATCACTCGCAGCAGCAACACTCTAACGACCACCAAAGAATCACCCAGACTACAAAATTGGTTTCTCCAAAAGCAACGCCTCCAAAAAGTGAACAATGCACAAGCGTTGTCATCGCCCGATCGAAGATCTTAGGTTTTCACTCTGGAGAAAGTCGATCTGACTTCTCAAAACAATGTCTTCAACAAGAGCACTGCCAGATACAACCAATAAAGGCCAGATCTTGAGATTTCACCCTGAAAATCATGACTCGGTACTCACGGAGCACCACAAAAAATGAAGTCCTTCGGTGATGCCGCCCCCACTTGCCGAGGTCGCTACTGCAGGTCACCAAACAACAGGCACACATTATCATGTTTGGAATGGATAGAAACAACGCCCTGTAAACCAAATTCGTACAACAGCGTGTGCAACATAGCCTTCATCGCATCCAGTGCACACTCCTCCGCCATAACTTCAAGTCCTCCAATTGCAGCCGCCATGTAGCTTGAGAATCTAGATTTAGACATGCCCCATCCCATGGCACCGACAGGAAAGCCGTGAAGCGCAGCCGTAGTGATTTATTCGACATGAACCATCAAAACCATATAGCCTTCCTAGCACAACCGTCTTGAAATTCCCCGCTTCAATCATCACCATGATCGTTGTGTGGTATCCGATGATGCCGAGGTTGACGAGGCGGGGCTTTGCAACACAATTCCTCGACGAAGCCACATAGGGGCTGAGATTTCCGGTCGCGCACGACCGGATATCCTCTCCAGAGGTCTAAGAGGCTCTGCGCTTGTCCATAAAGACCGTTGTCGAAGATGATCCGCCGCCGCCGCATGAAGGATGTTGTCGACGAGGAACCAGGGCTTGAAGCCGTGCACTTCTGCATCCAGCCAACGAGCATCATATTCGTCGATAAAACACACCGGCCCGAAGAAACCACCAGCCCCAAGCAAGCCAGGTCGACGGCGGCCTCATGGGCGGCTGGACGACTAGATAGATGGGACGTGGCCAATAGCCGATCCATGACGCATATCCGTCATCCGTGTGCACATGCATGCCCAGCAATGCTAGAGCCGATCCGTGTATGCTGCTGGTGCGTACATGTCCGGCTGATACGTACGTACACGCACCGGCCGGCCGGTCGCCAGTTTCGCCGTCGCCGCAAGACTTCCATCGATTTTGTCGTCGGAGGCATACAGATCGGCAAAATCGCGGCTAGCAGCGACCAGATCGGTGACGACGATATCGACGCGAAGACGGCTGTTAGGGCCAACGAAATAAGAGAAAAAAAGCTTATTGGGACACCCCCACCACCGCCGTCCACCGAAGAGCGGCCTCCTCCGGCAGCGGCTGGGTGGACAGAGCTGCGGATCGAGAAGCTCTAGGTGGCGACGCGGTGACCTCTGGAGTCGCCCGTGAGGCGACCCGAGAGGTTAGCCTTTTTCGGTTCGATGATGTGCTTGCTAGGCTGCGTGGGGGCGAGGGAGGTGTGGACTCGTGTGGTGACATTCTAGAACAAGCCGGACTGGGTGCCGGATGTAGACTCTAAGGTTGTGTTCGTTTCTGGAACCGCGGGGGACGGAACGGAACCATTCCATTCCGAGGGCATGGAACGGTTCCGACCCCGTGTTCGGTTCGGAAAAATTCGAGGAACGGAACGGTTCCGACCCCGTGTTCGGTTCGAAAAAATTCGAGGAATGGAACGGTTCCGACCAGCTAATTAATCAAGATTAGGAATAATTAATCAAGATTAGGAATGATTAATCAAGATTAGGAAATAATTAATCAAGATTAGGAATGATTAATCAAGATTAAGAAATAATTAATCGAGATTAGCGATAATTAATCAAGATTAGCGATAATTAATTAAGATTAGCGATAATTAATTAGCGATTAGCGAGCCGTTCCGCGGCGTTCCGCGCGATCCGGCCGATTTGGCCGGATGCCTCAGGACGGCATCTAGGGCGAATATTCCTTTTTGAGGGACTAGTTGGTTCCGTTCCTTCCCTCCAACCGAACACAGGAACGGGTCCTAGGAATGGAACCGACCCGTTCCGTTCCTCCTAATTCCAGAAACGAACACAACCTTAGGTGTGGACGGGGATGAGGGCTGGGTCGCACGACAGGCGTGATTTATGGACGACCATCACCCTGGTGCCAATGGAGGCATCGAAATGATATGGTGTTTAATACCGCGAGACCCTCGGTTCACATAGTTCTTCAGATGATCCGTACGGAGTTCGTGATGTGGAAGCAGGCGGAGGAGAGGCGTTCGGTTTTCCGCAGCCCATCCCCCAATGGTTGCTGGACGGAGATTAAATCATAGAGAGGAGCTGCCACCCCGCCTCTTTCGAGGAGAGGCGTTCGGTTTTCCGCAGCCCATCCCCCAATGGTTGCTGGACGGAGATTAAACCATAGAGAGGAGCTGCCACCTCTGTTGGCAGCGGATGTAGCCGTCATGACGGCGTTGTAAACTGGTCCCTTCTTTCCAAGGTGTATTCTACAAAGAAAGAAAGAGAATGGAATTTCTCATCGGTTCTATTCTTGTAGTTACTCTTTTAGAATGGAATTTGCGATGATGCAGAAATGTAGCATGGTTTCTGCATATCCTTGTGGCCATATTGGTCAGAACGTCATTGGAGTTTGCCTAGTCAAACAGGGCAGGTACAAACAAGGCATAGATCAGCACAACTGAAACAAGGATGGAAATCTAGAAGGGATCCAGGACTGTGATGTAATTCTAACCTGAACATTAACAACAACCTGTTACAAAAGAATGTAAGTGGCCTGCAACAGTTAGGCAGATTCACAGACCAAGAAGATGAACTGCTACAATATATATATCTACACATAACCTACATACACTGTCCTAAGAATTATCTGACTGGACATCACCGGGCGTTCACTTCCGTTCCTAGCTACAACATCTACGATCCGTCGGTTATCGGTCAGGTAACAATTTACTTTCTGTATCTACACAACAGTTGGTTTATTTGACGTCCTCTCCTATGAGGTCGAGGCCGACGAGCAAGAACGAGATACCCTGGAACAGCAGGAAGTAGAAGTGTGTCCCTTGTTTCGACAGCAAGCTGCGAACAGCGGCGGTAAGGAGGAGCAGTGAAAGGGCAAGCTCCTTCTTATATATTCGGTTGTACTTCTTGGACTCCTTTTTGGGCTTGGATTGCTCCCTGATTGCTGTGTCGACGACCGGCACTGAGCCAACCTTTTGCGGCTTCAGCCCCTTGGGTGCCAAGGCAATGAGATCACCATCCGATGATCGGCCAGATTTCTTGGTCACGACCCACTCGTATGCGCTTCCCAGCTGGAACAGCCCAGAGATCATGGCATTGAACTTAGTTACAGACATGGTGTTCTCAAAGAGCAGGTATGGGATGATGAACGGGAAGGATTTCGGTGTGGCGACGATGTTTAAGAAGGACATGAGCGCAGGGATGTAGCAGACGACCCAATTGGGAAGTTCAGCTTCAGGCACAAACATTGTCATCGGGAGGATGATGCAGAAGAGCGTGAAAGAATAAAAGGGCAATATGAGCTTGCGGAGCAGGAAGAAAAGGAATATCAGGTTGGCCTTCTTCCAGAATGAGATCTGCGATGACAGAATTAACTAGCATTATTACATACAGTACATGCAGAAAGGATTATACTATCGAAGAATTAAGGGATAGTCAGGGGAACTGAAAACTAAGACTTTGAGTGAGCAACATACACATTGACATGCATTTAGGTGCTCCCTTTGGGAACAAAAATCTTAGCAACACAAAGATGCCCCTAAGATCGCAAGAGTTAAACGCAATAATGCACATTTAAAGGTGTGGTAGCATTTCTGATCACAGCGAACAGCTATCTCTACAATTGTGCGCTAATTATAGAGCAGGAAGATAGCACTTAGCAGTACCTTGCATCTAATGATGTCCGGCAAGCATAGCCTAAACAGCTGCATTGGTCCGGAATGCCACCGGTGCTGTTGCTTACGGTAAGCCTCGTACGACTCCGGTAATTCACATTGGCACTGCCCAAAGATAGCACAAGACACTTAATCTTACGCACTACCAACAATGTATCAATACAATGTATGAGCAATTAGGCATGAGATGCACCTCGACGTCGTTCAGAAAGACAAACTTCCAGCCCTTTAGGTGTGCACGGACAGCAATGTCCATGTCCTCCACTGTTGTTCGCTCCATCCACCCTCCAGAGTCCTCCAGGGCCTTGATCCTCCACACCCCAGCTGTGCCATTGAACCCAAAGAAGTTGATGAACACACCATTCACCTGCTGCTCCACCTCAAAGTGGAAGCACAGGTTGATGTTCTGCAACCGTGTCAATAGGTTCTCGTCCTTGTTCACAAATGACCATCTGGCTTGGACAAGGCCCAGCTCCTCATTGTCCTGCAGCCACCCAATACAAGAGTTCAGAATCTAGAATAAATCAAATCCACATGATTTAAGAACTGAATTTCTACCTTAAAATGTGGCACGGTGCGCTTCAGAAAGTCAGGGTACGGCTGGAAGTCGGCATCAAAGATGGCGACATACTCATAGTCCTTGACATAGCTGCAGCTCATTGCAGACTTGAGGTTGCCGGCCTTGTAGCCCTCCCTAAGCACACGGTGGCGGTACACAATGCGCGCCCCGGTCTGCTGACACTTCTCCACCTCCTCTTTGATCAACGCCTGTGTTGTCGGGTCATCAGAGTCGTCCAGCACCTGTACAAGGAAGCTGGACCTTGGCCAATCTAAATTGCAGACAGCCGCAATCGACTGCTGATAGACCTGAACGGAACAGGAGACGGCCATCATGATTAACAGTCTGAATCTTCTGTGGAAACATATTGACAGTTGTGTGTGGTGGCAATGCAATGGTGCAAACCTCTTTCTCGTTGCACATTGGTATCTGGACGAGCACCATAGGGTAATAGCCGGCGTCGGGGTCCTCCGCATCAGGCAACGCTGGAGAGACGGGCTTGGGCTTGATGCGCTTGAGGAGAATGTAGAAGCAGCCGAGGCTCTGGACAAGGCGGTCGGCGCTCTGGACGAGGAAGAGTACGACGCAGGCGTCGGCGAGGAGCTGGAGCGGCGGGGCCAAGTAGACGGCACGGAAGCGTACCCACGACGCGTGGAACGAGTCAACGAGGCCGGCAAGGGGTCCCCGGCCATTGGAGTGGGCGGCGACCTCGACGGCCAGGAGGAAGACGGACATCAAGAGACAGGCTTGAGGAACGCGTAAAACCGGGAACGCGGCGCCGCGGAGGCGTCCTCCACCTCGCCCTCGCATTCCTCATCAGTGGCGTCGGAGTCCGTCCGGCCGGCGGTGACGCGGCGCCGCGCGGCGCAGCCGAGCGCGACTGCGGCGGAGGCGAGCCACGCCAGGCAGCCGGCGGCGCGATGGGCCTTGAGGAGCAGCACCCACGTGATCTGCTTCGCGTTCTTGCCCCTCCGCCGCCGCCTGCCTGCTCCGGGCAGAAGGTCTCGCCGTCGTCTCCGCCGCCATCGATCTCGGAAATGGACCAGTTGGGGTTCTCCATCTTGACGACGACCGGCGTGCCGCGGTAGGCGTCGCCGCCGGCCCTGCCGGCCCACAAGCCGCTCCACGGCGCCATCAACGGCCAACTCCACACACACACACCACCGGCGGAGCTCACACCTTTCCTCTTCTTCCCAAAATAGCAAACCGTGGTCTCTCTGCTCACTGGACCACACACACACTATTCCTGGGGCTCCCCTTCTTTTGAGCACCGCAGCTCTAACTCCAGCTCCAATGCCGATCGATCTCGCCCAACAACACCCACTCCAGTCTGTGCGACGCAAATGGCAGTGCGAAAGCTCCAGAAGGGGAGAAGTCGAGAAGAGATGACGATGAGTGAGAACTGACAGGTGAAGCAGAGAGAGTGAGGGGAGAACAGCTCAACACGTTTCAGAGAGAGAGAGAGAGAGAGAGAGAGGGGCATAAGTGTATAGGCAGAGATAATTTAATGGCGGTTGTGTGTGTGTTTGGAATTTTTGTCGATCTCGAGTGATATCCGCTTGATTGCGGAGCTAATTGCATAAATTATTCGGCCTGAACTTGTAAAGTAGTACGGGAGGAAAGGAAGGCAGGTGACTGAATGAGGGGAAGGTGACGTAGTGAACTGGGTTTCAAATGGTGACTTCGTAGTATATTTCTACGGTTTTCTAATTCTCACCTAGCTGATCCATCCACCGTTGATCGTGATTCGTGCACTGGATCTAAACTTTTTGTACGGCGACGACAACGCGGCTGGCCATGACAGCGATGACGAGGAATTGAGCTAGCCGGAGCCGCTGACAACGCAGCTGGCCGCGGCGAAGACGAGCAAAAAACTCATATGAAGACGAGGAAGAAAACTCATATGAAGACGAGGAAGAAACTTAGGACGTGTTCGGAAGTCCTCTGGCTTCCCAAACTTCTACGTCCTGGCCGGAGCAACGAATGTTCGGCGCAGCTCTTCCTTTTCTGAATGGGCTGGGAGCCGACTAGCCTGTTTTTAGCCCATTAAGATGGAAGAGAATTGAGTCCACGTGAGTTGTTCACTGCATCCTCACCTTTTGTTTTTGTCTTTTTCTTTCCTGGCCGTCTTTCCCAATGTCCTGTCGCAAATCCCAACACCCAAAATTCCCCCCGTCGACCCCCTCACCCCGGCACCCTGGGCTGCCAATTCCGCCCAAGAATTCGGCGCCGCGTCTTCCCGAGAATCCGCTCCTCCCGCCAAAGCTCCACGACGTGCAGCATCCGTGGCTCCTCCTCGACCTCCTCCGCATCCTTGCAAGCTCGGCCCTGAGATCTTCGACCCGCGTGATAAGCTTTAACGTAGATGTCATGCCTCCGTCGCTGTACCCTATTCCCAGTCGTCCTAGATGCTGGAGGGGTCAGGGTCTCAAGATGATGCCGACGAGTTTCGGGGGCGCGCGGAGGCGGATGTAGGCCCGTCCCGCGGATCTGGTCGCGCGGAGGCGGAGGTAGGCCGGTCCTGCGGATCTCGGCGTGCGAGCCGAGGCGCAAGGGGTGCACATGAGTGGTCGCGCCGGCGGCCGGGTTGATGCGCTGGTGAGGATGGGCGACAGACGGAAAAGAGGGACGACACGGTGTATGTGTGTCGGGACTCGGGAACCACAAACTACAGAGAGAGAGTGAGATCGAAGCGTTTTCGTTCACTTGGCGGTGGCATAACCTTGTAATTTTGTAATGCTCCACGATCTGCTGCTCCGAGAATTTGCAAAAGAGGTGCTCCGAGTTTTATACAGCAACCTGGGTTAGCTTCTCGGATCTGGCTCCGTGGAGTTAGAGTGTTCGGTGCTGCTCCGCCGTGGATTTTCGAGAAGCTGGAAGCTTCCGAACACGTTCTTAGTTTGGAGGTGGTGGGACATGGCGGCGTGGGAGAAGATCCAACCTCGCACCGAACTTAAGGGGATGAGCAGCAGCAGACCGGCGAATGAGAGGCTTAGGGCAGACCGGAGGAGAAGCTTGGGGCAGGATGGTGAGTTGCACAGTAGCACGCCGACCGCTGGCAGGAAAGACGGCGGTTAGATCAGTGATGGTTGCAGAAGCACGGCTCGCGGAAAGGGAAGAAAAAGGCCAACGCCAGACAATTGAGAATTAATCAGTCGACTATAGGACCCTTTGTTTAAAATGGGCTCATGTTCCGAAATGCTGCCAAGTGAGTAAACTGGCTCACTGTGTAACGCGCCAGTGGGATTCTATCTTCAGCCACTGAGAGCAAACTTTTTCTACTCCATCCATCCGATTAATAAAAAGTGTCGTCCACTTAGTGTCGGGGATATGAACCCCGGATACCCCTAAGAGGACCATTTCTTCAAGAACTACATGGGCCGGCTACAGCGTCCCGCCTGGAGCCAGCCGGATAAAGCAAGCTGTTTCCTCTACCCGGAGGCGGACAGCCGGCTAGAGCAGCCGGCCTCTGCCAACCGACCGGTTCGTACTGGTAGGCCCGGATCGTCCAGCCCCTGTCGGGCGTTACCGTTACAATGTAATGATGATATAGCTCCAGCCGGCTCCAGAGTAGTGATGTCATAGGGGCAATCATGTAATCTCCTTGTAACCCGAAACCCTAGATGCTGCCTATATAAGGCGTGCATGGGCCTCCTGCGCGAGGCAGCGAATAGGACACACAGACACGCAGACATACGTAGATCATCGTCTTCCACCTCCAGCCAGCTGGACATCTCTAGCCGGCGCCACCTGCCATACAGCTCCAGGAGCAACCTTGTAGCCCGATCTGTGATCAATCAATAAGAACAAGAAGAGCAGGACGTAGGGGTGTTACCTCCAAGAGGAGGGCCCCGAACCTGGGTAACTGGCGTGTGTTTGCATGTTTGTTGCCCAATCCCGCGCGAGCATCCGATCGTCGCCTGCCCCACACTCTTTTCCGTCTTTGATGGATATGCCGTGCTACCCACCACGACATTTGGCGCCCACCGTGGGGCTCACGGCGAACGGAGTCACGTTCTGCGCGGGATCCCGGACTGTGGATGGTCGGCGGATCGTCTCCGGCCTCGTGCTCTCCATCGGCTCCGTCGGCTGCGTCCTCGACAACACCAACAGCTTCGCCGACGTGGACGTCGCCAGCGGAGGAGCGGTCGTCACCCTTGGCGATTTCCACGTCTACGTCGCCGTCGCCGCTCAGGAGTACCCGGAGGTGGTCTACTCGAGCTTGGCTCCCTCGATCTTCGACGCCAGCACCTGCAACGACGACTCCGCCTTCGGCTACCTCAACTCCGGCGACGCGGACCGCGACGTCACCAAGCTCAACGTCTACGCCGAGGTGCACATGGTCGAGCACGCGGCGGCAGGAGGCTGGCGAACCTTCGCGCTTCCAGCGCAACCTGGAGGCCGACTTCGAGCTGCTGAGCACCCCCATCGCGCCGAGTGCTGATCCAGTCAAGGCGGCGGCTGAACTCGAGAGGATGCGGCAGCAGATCTACGACAAGGCACTAAACCTCGCGTCGACTCAACGCCGGCTCAGCGCCACAATTCGCGAG
Organism: Puccinellia tenuiflora; assembly: GCA_012064385.1. Classification (NCBI taxonomy): domain Eukaryota; kingdom Viridiplantae; phylum Streptophyta; class Magnoliopsida; order Poales; family Poaceae; genus Puccinellia; species Puccinellia tenuiflora. The sequence continues at coordinate 112,219 of QRDG01000961.1, read as the reverse complement.
TACAATTCTGCACACGGCATCGAGCAGGCGGACCGCAACGCGGAGAAGCTGAATGAAGTCAGGCGCAAAGGAGGAGATCTTGGTGGCGCCATGAACCGTGCCGGCCAGGCGCATGAGCTCACCGACCTCAGCTTCCCCGAGTACAGCTGTCCTACGCAAAACATGAGGGCGGCGGAAGCAGCAGCCGCCGAGCTACCCTATCTCCAAGGCGAAGAACTACATCAACAAATGCGCCGGGTTCGACAACTCATCAACACGGCCAACCGGCAGCAGCGAGAAACGGAGGCAACGGCGAGCAAGGGGCACCATGAGCCGCCTCCAGGCTACGATGCAGCCGGCAAGTCCAAGCAAGGCGCAGAGGCGTCATCCACGAGCCGCGGAAGGGCGAAGGACAAGCAACCACGAGTTCATCGCGAGGGGAGCGCGAGCTCGCATCCTCGTGATCACGGCCGTGATCCGGCTGGACGACGCGAAGACGGCAACCGGAGCGAGCCTCGAGCCGGACGGAACGTCAAGGAGCGAGTCGGCCACAAGGTCACCATCGACGAACGCCTGGGGCCGCTAGGACCTGAAACCAGCGACGATGCACGCCACCGCATCGACGTGCTCAAGCTGTCAAGCATCATCGAGGAAGAGGACATCGCTGCTCATCGCTGTTTCGGACCCCGCATCCGGAGCGAGCGATTCCCGAAGGGATTCACTCTCCCCAGGGACACACCCAAGTACAACGGCACCGCGAAGCCGGAAGACTGGCTCGCCGACTACGTCACAGCGGTCAACATCGCAGGCGGCAACAAGCGGGTAGCCGTGCGCTACGTGCCACTCATGCTCCAGGGATCGGCACGGACTTGGCTCAACAGCCTTCCGAAGGAGAGCGTTAACAGCTGGCTGGATTTCGAGGAAGTATTCAACCGCAATTTCACCGGCACCTACTTGCGCCCTGGCAACGCACAGCTGCTCACGCTGTGCAAGCAGAAGGACGGCGAGTCGGACCGAGCCTACCTCACCCGGTGGACGAGCCTTCGCAACTTCTGCGAGGGAGTACTCGAGCTCCAAGCCGTCCAGTACTTCATCCAAGGGTGCAGAGATCAGACGCTGCTCAAGCACCGGCTCCTGAGGAAGAGCCCAAAGACCATGGCAGAGCTCATGGCAATCGCCGACGAGTACGCCACCGCCGACGCAGGCATGACCAACCCGATCCGACTCGATGAAGCCGGACGAATCATCACGACAGAGCCGGCTGCACGCCGCAGCCGGACGGAGAACCAAGACGGAGGAAAATCGACCCGGCGTGACTCCGACGCGGCCGACAAGCGCAAGTCTGCGGACGACCGTGTCGAGTCCAAGGTCGTCGCCACGACCGAGGGAAGGCCGGCAGGAGGCTTCGACAACCGCCGCATGAGGACAAGCGGTGACATGCGCCGAACAAGGGCGAGGAACAACTACGACTACATGCTCGATCAACCGTGCCGGAACCATGGCGACCGGCCAGCAAACCACACCGTCAGGCAATGCACTCTTGGACGCCCGAGGCCGCCACCGTACGAGCGGCGAAATCCGCCTCGGGATGAAGCCGGACGGGACGATCGAGGACGCGACGACAGACGACGCGAAGACAGGGATCGAGACGATCGCCAACGCGAAGAAGAAAGGGAGCGCCTTCCGGCTCCGCCTCCAAGGGGTCCAGACGGCTACCAGAATCCGGATGCCGCCTACATCGTATTCGTCAGCGAGCGCGACGACAAGCGAAGCCGGCGCGAACGGTTCAAGGAAGTGAACGCGGTGGTTCCACCTGTCCCCCAGTACCTCAACTGGTCGCAGGAGCCGATCACGTGGGATCGCCGTGACCACCCGGAACTGATGCCCAACCCAGGCGGCTATGCTCTAGTCCTGGAGCCCATGATCATCTCCACCAAGCGCGCTTGCACCTTCTCGCGCGTCCTCATCGACGGAGGCAGCAGCATCAACATCCTCTATCGCGACACGCTGGAGAAGCTGGGCGTCTCCGAGACCAGCTTGACGCCGAGCCGGACGGTTTTCCACGGCATCGTGCCGGGGCGAGCCGGATCGTCCATGGGCCTCATCCGGCTGGACGTCTTATTGGCACCAAGAGCAACCATCGCCGCGAGACCGTCTCCTTCGAAGTGGTCGACCACTCCAGCGCCTACCATGCCATCCTCGGGCGGCCGGCGCTCGCCAAGTTCATGGCGGTACCCCACTACGCTTACCTCAAGATGAAGCTACCAGGCCCACGCGGGATCATCACTGTCGCCGGAGACTATAAACGCTCCATCGCATGCGCCTCCGACAGCGCAAAGGTGGCCGAGACCATGGTCTGCAATGAGGAGATGAAGCAATTCAAGCGCAAGGCTAGCGAGGAAAAACTGGAGATCCCGGAGTCGGCCAAGCCGGCTGGCGAGTCGAACTTCCAGGCGGCCCGGGACACAAAGAAGATCTACTTCGACGACAGCGACAAGTCCAAGTTCGTCTCCGTGGGGGCGAGCCTGGACCCCAAATAGGAAAGCGCGCTCGTCGAGTTCCTCCGTGAGAACCGGGACATCTTCGCGTGGTCCCCCAAGGACATGCCTGGTGTGCCGAGGGAACTCGCCGAGCACTCTCTTCACGTCCGGCCAGATGCCAAGCCGGTAAAACAATCCCTGCGACGTTTCGCGGAAGGAAGAAGATAGCTCATAGGAGAAGAAATAGCCCGGCTACTCGCGGCCGGGTTCATCAAAGAAGTGCAACACACGGAGTGGCTAGCCAATCCGGTGATGGTGGAAAAGAAGAACAAGAAATGGCGGATGTGTATCGACTACACCCACCTCAACAAGGCTTGCCCTAAAGACCCCTTCGCATTGCCACGCATCGACCAAGTGATCGACTCCACAGCCGGCTGCGACCTCCTCTCCCTCCTCGACGCCTACTCCGGCTACCACCAAATTCCGCTGAATCCGGACGACCAGCTCAAGACCGCCTTCATCACCCCATACGGCCCGTACTGCTACACCACCATGCCGTTCGGCTTGAAGAACGCGGGAGCAACATACCAGCGCTGCATGCAGAAATGCCTGCACGACCAAATCGGTCGCAACGCGCACGCCTACGTCGACGACGTCGTCATCAAGACCAAGGAGAAGCATACCCTCCTCCTCGACCTCAAGGAAACCTTCGACAACCTCCGCCGCTTCCAGATGAAGCTCAACCCGGAGAAATGCGTGTTCGGCGTTCCAGCCGGACAGCTACTCGGCTACCTTGTGTCAGCACGAGGGATCGAAGCCAACCCGGAGAAAATCGCCGCCATCGACAACATGCGACAACCAAGAAGCGTCAAGGACATCCAGAAGTTCGCCGGGTGCTTAGCTTCCCTCAGCCGTTTCATCAGCCGGCTCGGGGAGAAGGCTCTCCCGCTCTACCACTTACTGAAGAAAACGGACAAGTTCGTCTGGAGCGACGCGGCCGACGCCGCCTTCAAGGAACTCAAGCGGGCGATGACCACCACCCCAGTCCTAGCACCTCCGACTCCAAAGGAGCCCATGCTCATGTACATCGCCGCCTCCAATCGAGTCGTCAGCGTGGTCCTAGTGGTGGAACGAGACGAACCCGGCAAGCAGCGGCCGGTTCAGCGGCCAGTCTACTACCTCAGCGAGGTGCTCTCGCAGTCAAAACAGAACTACCCGCACTACCAGAAGCTCGTATACGGCGTGTACATGGCCACGAAGAAGCTGAAACATTACTTTCAAGAGCACCCGATCAAAGTGATAAGCGACGCACCGCTTGCCGAGATCATAGGCAACAAGGATGCAACCGGCAGAGTTGCGAAATGGGCGATCAACCTGACGGCGCACGGAGTCGAGTACGACAAGAGAACAGCGATCAAGTCGCAGGAGCTGGCGGACTTTCTCGCCGACTGGACGGAGACGGACCACGTACCGCCACCACCCGGCTCCGGCGAGCATTGGCTCATGCACTTCGATGGATCCAAAAGATACTGGGGACTCGGCGCCGGAATCGTCCTCACCTCACCCAAGGGGGGCCGACTCGAATACGTGCTACAGATCCACTTCACGGCGTCCAACAACGTAGCCGAGTATGAAGCTCTCGCACACGGCCTCAAGCTCGCCAAGGCTATGAACATCAAGCGAATCCTCTGCTACGGCGACTCCGACTTGGTGGTCCAGCAGACCACTGGTCACTGGGACGCCAAGGACCCCAACATGGCCGCCTACCGCTTCTTCGTCCAGCAGCTCGCGGGATACTTCGAAGGATGCGAGTTCCACCACATCCACCGCTCCAACAACGAGGCAGCCGACACCCTGGCGAACATTGGCTCTCTTCGCGAGGAAATACCACCCGGCGTCGCCCTCGAGAAGCTCTACAAACCATCCATCACGCCGTGTCCCGGCTCCGATTCCATCCGGATGCCGCCGGACACGGAGTCGGCTGGGCCGGCTCCAGGCGAGACGGAGCCCGTCGAGGTCCTCGTCATCGAAGCGGCTCCACCATGGACCCAACCCTTCCTCGCCTACCTCGCCAACAACGAGCTCCCGGCGGACGAGCTCATCGCCAGGCAAATCAAACGCCGGGCAAGTGCTTACACCATCATCAACAACGAGCTATACAAGCGCAGCGTATCCGGAATGTTCCAACGCTGCGTGAGCCAAGAAGAAGGAAACAAGATCCTCAAGGAGATCCATCAAGGCGAATGCGGCCACCACGCATCCTCAAGGGCAATTGTGGCTAAGGCGTTCAGGCACGGGTTCTACTGGCCGACTGCGCTGGCGGACGCGAACCAACTGGTCCGACTCTGCAACGGCTGCCAACGATTTGCAACACAGAAGCACACGCCGGCTTCAGCACTCAAGACAATTCCTATCACCTGGCCGTTTGCCGTCTGGGGGCTCGACATGGTTGGACCACTGAGGAGATCCAGTGGAGGCATGACACACCTGCTGGTAGCGGTCGACAAGTTCACGAAATGGATTGAAGCCAAGCCGATCAAGAAACTGGATGGACCAACAGCAGTCAAGTTCTTCAAAAGCATCATCTACCGCTTCGGCTACCCCAACAGCATCATCACGGACAACGGGACAAACTTCGTCAAGGGAGAATTCGCCAAGTTCTGCGGCAGGACCGGCATCCGGCTCGACGTGGCCTCCGTCGCACACCCGCAGTCGAACGGGCAAGTCGAGCGAGCAAACGGCCTCATCCTATCCGGCATCAAGCCTCGGCTGCTCGAACCGCTCGAGCGGGCAGCCGGCGCGTGGGAAGAAGAGTTACCTTCCGTCCTCTGGAGCCTAAGGACGACGCCGAATCGCTCAACCGGCTTCACCCCCTTCTTCCTCGTCCATGGGGCGGAAGCCGTCATGCCAACAGACATCGAGCACGACGCACCCCGGATCGTGCTGTACACGGAAGCGCAAGCTAAGCAAGCCTACGAAGATGGAATGGACCTGCTCGAGGAAGCACGCCAGCTTGCCGAATCAAGGTCGGCGATGTACCAGCAACAACTACGCAACTACCACAGCCGGCGCATCAAGAACGTCCACTTTCGAGAAGGCGACCTCGTGCTCCGGTTGATCCAGGACACCAAAAACATGCACAAGTTGTCATCGCCGTGGGAAGGTGTCGCGCCCCGACCCCGAAATTATACAGAGAGGCTATGTAAGCAACACAACCATCAATGTATAAAACAAAGATCGAGACTTGTGGAACAGAACTGGCACAAAGCATGACTCTACGACACAAAACATTTATATAGCAACTCATGTAACGAGGAGAATACAAATATTACAAGGCAAAAGGATCTCAGATCCTACAATTCAACAAGCGGAAGCGAAGTAGCGTTGTCTAATACAACAAGAAGCAAATTATGGCCTAAGAGGCCTACAGATAAACATCACCCAAGCCAGCTTGTTCCACGGTCCCAAGCTGCCACCTGGGAACCCCAGACTAGTAGTCGACGTCAACGAAGAAACCACCTAGGCGCTCGGTGTCGTCCTCCTCTGAAATACAAAATCATAAAGGCAGCAAAGAGAGACTGAGTACGATGTACTCGCAAGTTTAGTAGGGCGATATAGGCCCAATGACTGACGGAGGCTCTAAAGCTGTTTATGTAGTTCTTTTTCATAATGCTAGTTTTAAATAACTGAAACATAAAGGACACATGGCATTCGTCTACTCAGAACATTTTCGTAAAGGGGTAAGAGAGTAACATTTTCACCTTTCGGTTCTCGGCGAACCTACTCACAACCATCACCACTCGTCTCACTCAAAGGCACTCCCTCGACTCACCCTCGAGGAAATGAACCTTTATCACCAGTTTGTTATGCAACCTTTAGCTGCCATAACAATTAGGTTAACGTTATCTATGATCTTATATCCGATACCAAGATTGTCCATAACCGTGGACACGGCTTTTCGAAAAGATTTACCCTTTGGTACCGTCCGGCTCACCTAGTTGGCCCTCTTCCGGGGAAGGCCGGCAAGCAGGCGCGGTTAAACCTTTACCTCGCGTGGGACTATCCAAGAGTCATCAGTGGCCACAGGACAGGTTTCAGCGCCTATTTCAGCACCCCGCCCCATCGCCATGCCCTAACACCACCGTCCACATCATTCTTTTTCCACCCACATACTCACACGCAAAAGGAAAACCGAACTAGAGGACCCTTGGATACGCCCGCACAAGTTATTCAGTTAGTAAGGCGCCCATACACCCACCAATGGCAGCACGCTCGTCTTGGTTCAAGAGGTAAAGAACTCGCACCTAGGGGCTAGAGTGAGGCAAAACACCATCCCCGATGGCAACTCACCCAAGCCGTCTTAGCATTTTAATTAAGCACCCCACATATCCACCAAGTCCGCATCATTCCTTCTTCAACAACAATTATGGAAATAAACAACGGACATAACTAGATATCTCCACTAAGCATTTCTAAGCATGGCTAAGCATAGCTAGCATATGAATACAACAATTCTAAATTATCTCGGCCAACACTTCAGCCCTAGGTTTCATAGGTAGGGATACAAGTGATGGCTCGGGGAAGAACATGCATTCATAGGATATTCTAATATTTCCCAAAAAGACATTTGAACCGCATGCAATATTATGGTGGATAAAATAAGTTGATAAAATCATAGGATGCTAAATGCCAAGAAGGTTAGGTTATCTCTTGCCTTGCTGCCCGGTGGTGAAGCACTGATCGTCGGGGTAGTTAGAGAGGCCCTCGACTCCGGAATCTATCGATACCCCAAAAGAAATACAAAGCACACATAAATCACATGAACTCAAAATGCAATGCTCAATCACATGATGACATGTCCAATTGATGCAACGATATCATTATATAGATTAAAAGCAAATTTAAATGAGGAGCCAAATAATTAGTGCAATTATTTGAAACCAACCCCATATTTATCTTAGTGGCCACATTCTTTATATAATATTAAATTATTGTAGAGGTGGCTCAACTATGTATGAACATGACAAGAATGGATAGGATTCGTCATTCCGATCAATTCGGTAATTTATTTGTAAAATTCGGAACACCGATGAATAAATGACAAATTAATTAAATAATTGAGATTACTTCATTTAATCAAATTATGAATAATCATCAAATAAAAGTTTGTGATCATGATGTGATAAGTGCATGGTTTGATAGCATTTGACATGTTGATCACATTGATATTTAATTCATAATTTTTGGACAATTTATTAAAAAGTTATGAATTTCCCAGTTTGGGTATTAAATAACCCATTTTAGGAATTCTTAAACAACAACAAGATAATAAGTTCCAAAAGATCATTTCAATGATTCTATATCGTAGAGTATGTCTTGCTGATCAAATTGGCATTTAATTTGCAATTTTTGGATCATTAATTGAAAAGATATGAATTGTTTTAATTCGATTTTATTTTCCAAAAAGGAAAAAGCAAAAACCAGACAGGCCGGTCTCAAGCCGGCCAGGCCGGGAGGCAGGCCGGGCACCAGCCCGAGTGGCCCGGCCCAGAGCCGGCCCAGGCTGGGCTGATGGCCGGGTGGGTGGCCGAAACGGCCGGCCCAGAGCCGGCCCAGACAGGGCACGCAGGCCGGGCACCTGCCCGAGGTCCCCGGCCTCAGGCCGGCCCAAGCCTCGGCCAGGCCGGACTAGCTGGGCACGGCGTCGCGACGATGACCGCCGGCGGATCGGCGCCGGGAGAGGGGGAGGGGGCGCGGGAAGAGGCCGGAAAGGAGGAGGAGCTCACCAGGGCACTCGTGCGGGGCCGGAGGGTGAGGGAAAATGGCCGGCACTCGCCGGAATCGGCCCGAGCGGCCGGCGGCAAGATGGACGATGTCGAGGACGCAGGCGTCGGCTCCGGCCCTCTCGATCCGATTCCCTGGACGGGGAGCTAGAAGAGCTCGTGGCGGAGCGGTTGACGGGGTCGGCGGGTCCGGGGAAGCTCCAGCGGCGGCAAATCGACGGCGACCAACGGCGGCGATGGAGGCGCACGGTGGAGAGAAAAAAAGGTGACCCCGATCCGGAAATTAAGGGGGGGGAAAGGATCGGGATTGAGGGGAGGAGCAGGGGTGCGGCATGGGCGGCATCCTCATCGACCACGGCCACGGTGGCATGCGGCATGGCGCCAGTGCCATGGAGCACAGTGAGAGAGAGGGAGGGAAAACAGGAAATTGCAAAGAGGTCCCTGGGATTTTTGAATTGCTTGCAAACAGGTCCAGCAGCAGGGTTTATCTATTTAAAAGAGCTATTTAAGCAATTTTGTAAATTTGGAAATATTCATGTGGGCTCCCTATGTCCTAAGGAAACACCACAAAAATTATTGTCCCAAAATAAAAATGTTTGCACCACATTTGTTCATAAAGTTTAGTTATAGCTATTTTTGATAAATTGCAAAAACCATTTAATTGGAGCAAAAAACCCTTTCCAAAAATAATGAAAATATTCATGGAGGCTCTCACAACAGTATTGAAGCTCCCCATAATTTTAGTTTGAATTTTTGGAAAACTTAACTTGGTTCCAAAAATAGAATTGTATTGAACCAAATTGAATTCTCAAGTTTATTTATTTGCTTGTTAATAATTTGTCTTTACCAAATAGTTATAATTGGATGATTGAAACTTCCGGAACAAATTGGAAGTTCAACTTTATTTGGTTTCAACAATTTGAGCAATTTATTTGGTTTGAAAATTTTGGGAAGGTGGGCTTCCCATTACAATTGTTTTCCAAAACAAGGTGCATTTGTTAGCAATGTCAAGTTTCACATGCATGCCATGATGCACAGGATGCAAAGCAAAAGTGGAAAAATTCTTCGTATTTTTCATAACCAAGTTAGGGCTGTTACAAATCTACCCCCCTTACAGGAATCTCGTCCCGAGATTCTAGGCTTGAGTGAAGAAGGTGGGGTATTCCTGACGAAGACTAGTTTCTCGCTCCCATGTTGCTTCTTCCTCGGAATGGTTGGACCATTGAACTTTGAGGAACTTGATGGACTTGTTGCGGGTTTTCCTCTCCGCTTCATCCAAGATACGGATAGGATGCTCGCGATAGGTCAAATCCTCTTGAATGTCCAATGCCTCATGGTCAACCCCACGGATTGGATCCTTGAAGCACCGGCGGAGTTGGGAAACATGGAACACATCATGAACATCCGGGAAGTTGGAGGGTAGCTCAAGTTGATAGGAGAGATCTCCTCGCTTGGCTAGGACGGTGAAAGGGCCAACATAGCGAGGTGCCAATTTGCCCTTGATTCCGAAGCGACGAACGCCTCGGAGAGGAGAAACTCGAAGATAGGCCTTATCACCGATTTCATAGTGGACCTCTTGATGGTGCTTGTCATAATAGCTTTTCTGACGGGATTGAGCGGCTTTGAGGTTTTCTCGAATGACACGGACTTTTTCTTCGGCTTCATTGATCACATCAGGACCGAAAAGTGACCTCTCCCCGGTTTCAGACCAATTGAGAGGAGTCCGGCATTTTCTCCCATATAAGACCTCAAAGGGAGCCATTTGCAGACTGGCTTGGTAGCTATTGTTGTAGGAGAACTCGGCGAGAGGGAGGTATTTTTCCCAACTCTTACCGAAGGAGATGACACAAGCCCGAAGCATGTCCTCAAGAACTTGATTTACTCTCTCAGTTTGACCGTCAGTTTGAGGGTGGTATGCGGTGCTAAAGTTGAGACGGGTTCCAAGAGCCTCTTGGAAACTTTGCCAAAACTTGGACGTAAATAAGCTTCCACGGTCGGAGATAATCCTCAAGGGAACCCCATGCAAAGGAACAATCCGGGCCATATACAACTCCGCCAATTTAGCAGCATTGATATCTTCCCGAACCGGAATGAAATGGGCAACCTTTGACAATCGGTCGATGATGACCCAAATAGCATTGTTGCCCTTTTGTGACTTTGGAAAACCGGTGATGAAATCCATACCGATCTCATCCCATTTCCATTCGGGAACGGCTATGGGGCGGAGGGTACCAGCTGGCTTTTGATGTTCTGCTTTCACCCGGCGACAGACGTCGCATTCAGCAACAAACTCGGCGATCTCGCGCTTCATGCAAGACCACCAGAATTGAGGGCGCAGATCTTGATACATTTTGGTGCTACCCGGGTGAATAGAGATGGGTGACTCATGAGCTTCAGAGAGTATCAACTCCCTCACATTTCCACTCTTGGGCACCACTAGACGGTCACCGAAATAGACCACACCATTGTCATCAACCAAGAAACAATTGGCCTTCCCATTTGCGATCTTCTCTTTGATCTCGAGGATTTCAGGATCATTTTGTTGGGCGGCCTTGATATCATCCTCGAGAGTGGACTTGATCTCAAGGTTAGCTAGAAAACCAGAAGGAACAATTTCCAGGTTCAACCTGGCAAATTCCTCGTGGAGAGCCGGTTGCGCCTTCTCAACCATCATGGTATTGCAATAGGCTTTGCGGCTCAGAGCATCCGCCACGACATTTGCCTTGCCGGGCTGATAGTTGAGAGTCACATCATAGTCTTTTATCAATTCCAGCCATCTCCTCTGCCTCAAGTTCAGATCCGGCTGGGTGAAGAGATATTTTAGACTTTGGTGGTCGGAGTAGATCTCGCAACGGTTGCCCAAGAGGTAGGGCCTCCATTGCTTCAGAGCATGTACCACGGCGGCAAGCTCTAGATCATGTGTTGGATAGTTTTGCTCGTGTGGCTTGAGTTGACGGGAAGCATAGGCGACCACATGGCCCTCTTGCATCAAGACACATCCCAAGCCTTGGAGAGATGCATCGCAATAGACAACAAAGTCCTTGGCGGTATCGGGAAGGACCAGCACCGGAGTGGTAGTGAGCTTGACCTTGAGGGTTTGGAAACTCTCTTCGGCCTTGTCTGACCACACAAATTGTTTGCCCTTCTTGAGTAGCTCAGTCAGCGCTTTGGCTATTTTAGAAAAGCCCTCGATAAATCGGCGGTAATAACCCGCCAATCCAAGGAAGCTTCGGATATCTTTGACGGATTTGGGAGTTGGCCAATCCAGGATGGCCTGAATCTTGTCTGGTATCACCGCTACTCCGGCAGCTGACACCACATGTCCGAGAAAGATGAGCTCCTTCAGCCAAAACTCACATTTAGAGAACTTGGCATATAGGCGGTGATCACGGAGCTTGGTCAAAACGAGTCGAAGATGATCAGCATGTTCGTCTTCGGTCTTGGAGTACACAAGGATGTCATCGATGTAGATGATGACGAACTTGTCGAGATACTCGTGGAAGATGGAATTCATTAGCCTCATGAATGTAGCCGGAGCATTAGTGAGGCCGAAGGACATGACGGTGTACTCATATAACCCATACCGGGTAGTGAAGGCCGTCTTCGGAATATCCTCCTTTCGGATTTTTATTTGATGGTAACCTGACCTCAGATCCATCTTGGAGAACACCGTGGCTCCAGCTAATTGATCGAACAAGTCGGTTATTCGAGGGATTGGATACTTGTTCTTGATGGTCACCGCATTAAGAGGGCGGTAGTCAACGACCAGTCGAGGAACATTCGTATCCCTCTTCTTGACAAAGATGACCGGGCAGCCCCAAGGTGAGCTACTCGGCCGGATGAAATCTTTTTCCAGCAGCTCATCAAGTTGCTTCTTCAATTCGGCTAGCTCTTCCGTTGGCATACGGTAGGGCGTCTTGGAAACTGGGGTGGTTCCCGGAACCAGCTCAATCACAAACTCCACGCTGCGATCGGGTGGCATGCCGGGCAATTCCTCCGGAAAGACATCGGGGAAATCACACACCACAGCGACTTCAGACAGATCAGGCGGGGTGATGCCTTCCAGGAAATAAAGACTGATCTCCGGCGAGAGGGGGGTGGCTGCGGAAGGAACTGCAGAAGTTGGGGACCAATAACGCACTTCCCCATACCTTGGGTGGAACACAGTGACAGTCTTGGCCGCACAATCTAGGTTGGCCTGATATTTCACTAGCCAATCCATGCCCAGAATAACATCGATACCCTCTGACCTCAGGGCTATCAATGAGAATGGAAAAGGAACTGACCCTACGGCTATTTGAACATCGGGAGATATCCAATTGGTACGCCAACTAGAGCCGGGTGTCTTGACCACTAACGGAGGATCCATCATCACAAAAGGTATTTGATGGTTGTGTGCATATGATATGGATATGAACGAATGCGAAGCTCCAGAATCAAATAACACTGAAGCTGGATAAGTATTGATTTGAAGCGTACCCATGAGAACTCCGGGGTCCTCCTCAACGCCTTCAGCCGAGACGTGGTTCAAGCGGCCACGGCTGATGGTGGTAGCCTTGGCGGCTGGGGTAGAGGGTGCTGGTGCAGGTGCTGAGGGAGCCGGTGCCTTCTGGGGACACTCCCTGGAGTAGTGACCCGGCTCACCACAGTGGTAGCAAGTGAGCCCCGGTGGTGCAGGTAGTCGAGGCCGAAAACCGCCTCCAGCCGCACCCAAGGTCGAGGTAGCTGGGCGAGGCGGAGGTGGCAGGTACCCGGTAGGCTTCGGCGCGAAGGGCGCCTTGGGCACCGCGCTGAAAGGCACGAAGACCTTGCGCTTCTTGCCCTCAGAGGAGGAGCTCTGGTGATCAGCTGGGGCTGGCCTCTTGGAAGCCTCCAGCTCCTTCCTACCCTGCTCCATGGTGAGAGCCTGGTTGTAGAGCTCCTGGTAGGAGGTGAACCTGAAAGGTAGGAGCTCGTATCGGAGACGAGGTGCGAGCCCCTTGCGGAAGAGGTATTGCTTTTCCTCATCATTCGTCACGTCCCGAGGGGCGTAACGGGAGAGGTGGTTGAACTCCCGTCCATAGGACTGGACGTCCATGCGTCCCTGGGTTAGGTCCAGGAACTCCCGCCTCTTGAGCTCGAGGATGGGCTTGGGGATGTACGCCGCACGGAAGGCGGTGCGGAACTCCTCCCAAGTGACAACATGGCCCGCGGCGACCATTGCCACGTGGCTCTCCCACCAGGAGCCGGCGGCTCCTTCCAGAAGGTAGGTGGCGAAGTTGACATGTTCTGCCGCCGGAACGTGAAGAGCGGCGAACTTGCGCTCGATAGCCCGAAGCCAATCATCCGCATCAAGCGGCTCCTTAGCCTCGGAGAAAGTGGGAGGTTGGGACCGCAAGAACTGGTTGAGAGTGGTGCAGTCCGTGTTCCTCCTGGCACCTTGCTGGACCAGCTGCTCGAGCAACCGCTCATTGCGCAGACGGTTTTGCTCGATAGCCATCATCACCTCCGCCATTGTGGGTGGCGGCGGTGGGTCAGGACTGCTATGTTCCCCACGACGGGTAGGAGCCATTCTGAAGAATTGGAACAAAGACAAGTTAGTAACCAACTCTGACGGTTAAGGATAGATCATTGGTTGCTCCCAGATATAGATATTAAGAAGCAATAAACACCAAAGACAGATTTAGGCAACCACAGGTGACATCACGTCATCGTGGCGATATCAAACGGATATTAACGGACTTGAGGTATAACTGGACGGTAAGAACCCAAACTCCGAGAACCTAATCATCGACACCAAGCACAAAACAAATAGAGGTAAGAATCAGAGTAGAGCGAGTTGGATGAGAAGCAAAAGAATCCTAAGAAGGTTTTCACAACTCATTTTTAGGTTAGAAATAATTTCACTAGACTCGACATCGACCAAAAGAAAGGGTTTCCTACAGGCAGTCCTGCTCTGATACCAACTTGTAACGCCCCGACCCCGGAATTATACAGAGAGGCTATGAATTCGACACAACCATCAATGCATAAGACAAAGATCGAGACTTGTGGAACAGAACTGGCACAAAGCATGACTCTACGACACAAAAGTATAGCAACTCATATAACGAGAAGAATACAAATTACACAACAGAAGGATCACAGATCCAACAAGTCAACAAGCGGAAGCGGGTAGTGTTGTCTAACAACAAGAAGCAAATATATGGCCTAAGAGGCCTACAATAAACATCTCCCAGCCAGCTTGTTCCACGGTCCCAAGCTGCCACCTGGGAACCCCAGACTAGTAGTCGACGTCAACGAAGAAACCACCTAGTCGCTCGGTGTCGTCCTCCTCTGAAATACAAAATCATAGAGGCAGCAAAGAGAGACTGAGTACGATGTACTCGCAAGTTTAGTAGGGCGATATAGGCCCAATGACTGACGGAGGCTCTAAAGCTGTTTATGTATTTCCTTTGCATAAAGCTAATTTTAATAAACCGAAATATAAAGTGACACATGGCATTCGTCTACTCAGAATATTTTATAAAAGGGTAAGAGAGTAACACTTTCATCTTCGGTTCTCGGCGAACCTACTTGCAACCATCACCACTCATCTCACACAAAGGCACTCCCTCGACTCACCCTCGAGGAAATGAACCTTTATCTCATGTTTGTTATGCAACCTCTAGCTGCCATATCAATTAGGTTAACGTTGTCTATGATCTTATATCCGATACCAAGATTGTCCATAACCGTGGACACGGCTTTTCGAAAAGATTTACCCTGCAGGGGTGTACTAATTTACCCATTGGTACCGTCCGGCTCACCTAGTTGGCCCTCTTCCGGGGAAGGCCGGCAAGCAGGCGCGGTTAAACCTTTACCTCGCGTGAGACTATCCAAGAGTCATCAGTGGCCACAGGACAGGTTTCAGCGCCTATTTCAGCACCCCGCCCCATCGCCACGCCCTAACACCACCGTCCACATCATTCTTTTTCCACCCACATACTCACACGCAAATGGGAAACCGAACTAGAGGACCCTTGGATACGCCCGCACAAGTTATTCAGTTAGTAAGGCGCCCATACACCCACCAATGGCAGCACGCTCGTCTTGGTTCAAGAGGTAAAGAACTCGCACCTAGGGGCTAGAGTGAGGCAAAACACCATCCCCGATGGCAACTCACCCAAGCCGTCTTAGCATTTTAATTAAGCACCCCACATATCCACCAAGTCCGCATCATTCCATCTTCAACAACAATTATGGAAATAAACAACGGACATAACTAGATATCTCCACTAAGCATTTCTAAGCATGGCTAAGCATAGCTAGCATATGAATACAACAATTCTAAATTATCTCGGCCAACACTTCAACCCTAGGTTCCATAGGTAGGGATACAAGTGATGGCTCGGGGAAGAACATGCATTCATAGGATATTCTAATATTTCCAAAAAAGACATTTGAACCGCATGCAATATTATGGTGGATAAAATAAGTTGATTAAATCATAGGATGCTAAATGCCAAGAAGGTTAGGTTATCTCTTGCCTTGCTGCCCGGTAGTGAAGCACTGATCGTCGGGGTAGTTAGAGAGGCCCTCGAATCCGGAATCTATCGATACCCAAAAGAAATACAAAACACACATAAATCACACGAACTCAAAATGCAATGCTCAATCACATGATGACATGTCAAATTGATTGCAAGAATATCATTATAATATAAATTTAAATAGCAACATTAAATGGGGGGCCCAATAATTAGTGCAATTATTTGGAACCAACCCCATATTTTTCTTAATGGCCACATTCTCAATAAATTATCAAATTATTAGAATGGTGGCTCAAATATGCATGAACAAGACAAGAAAGGATGGGGTTCGTTCTTCCGATCATTTTGGTATTTTATTTGTAATTTTCGGAGCACCGATGAATAAATGACAAATTAATTAAATAATTGAAATTTAATTGATTTCATCAAATTATGAATAACACCAAATAAGAATTTGTGATCATGATGTGATAAGTGCATAACTTGATAGCATTCGAAGTGTGGATCACATTGATATTTAATTCATAATTTTCGGACAATTATTTAAAAAGTTAAGAATTTCCCAATTTGGGTATTAAATACCCCTTTTAGGAATTCTTAAAACACAGCAATTTTATTTAGACAAAAGGGAAAAACAATGTTACCCAAAGATAGGAAATGTTTTTCTGAGCATTGTCATATTTAATTTGCAAATTTTGGATCAATATTTAAAAAGATATCAATTGTTTTATCTCACTTTATTTCATAAAAAGAAAGACAAAGGAGCAGACAGGCCGGCCTTGTGCCGGCCAGGCCGGGCTCCAGGCCGGGTGGGTGCCCGAGTGCACCGGCCCAGAGCCAGCCCAGGCCGGGCGCAGGCCGGGGCAGTGGCCGAGTGAACCGGCCTGTGGCCGGCCCAGATCGAGCCCAGGCCAGGTACCCAGGCCGGGCAACCGCCCGAGACATCCGGCCTCAGGCCGGCCCAGGCGACGGCCAGGCCGGGCAGGGGCGCGTGCTGACGACGCGGTCGTCACCGGCGGCCGACGGCGACCAACGGCGGCGGGAGAGGGAAGAAAAGGGGCGAGGGAGAAGCCAGAAAATGAGCTAGCTCACCCGTGAACCCGGTGGTTTGGTCGGGGTGGCGAGGGGTGGGCCGGCGACGCCGGAATCGCGCCGGCGAGTGGCG
Organism: Puccinellia tenuiflora; assembly: GCA_012064385.1. Lineage (NCBI taxonomy): Eukaryota > Viridiplantae > Streptophyta > Magnoliopsida > Poales > Poaceae > Puccinellia > Puccinellia tenuiflora. Next base: position 95,301 of record QRDG01000961.1, on the reverse strand, counting down.
ACGGAGGTGGAGGTGTGCCGGGGACGAATCGGTCGATCCCGGGCCACCCCGGCTCGATCCTGCCGGTGAGGAGGGGGAGGAGGAGGCGGCGATGCTCCCTGTAGGCTCCAACTCGTGCGGGGTAGCTACAGTCGTCGGCGGCCGGCTCGGCAGCTACGGCGGGCACGGAGGAGCTCGGGAGGAAGAAAATGACCCCGTCGATCCGGAAAATTAGGGAGGAACGAGGAGAGAGGAAGGTGAGGGGCAGGTGAGCGACGCGGGGGTGCTCCTTAAAGGCCGCAGAGGCCACGGCGGCAGGGGCAGCTCGGCCGGCAAGGAGGCATGGCGCCAGTGCCGTTTCCAGCACAGAGAGGAAGAGGGAGAGAAAGGAGGATGACAGGGGTGGCCCACCCGTCAGTATTTTGAACATTTCTTCAATTTCTATTTTTCTTTTTAGTTCACCGACAATTTGTGATTAAAAGGGGCACTAAATAGTTTTAGAAAAATGTGCAAAAATTCATATAGGCTCCCTTTAACATTTAGAACCTCCATAAAATTTGGTGCCCTAAAATAAAATGTTTGGACAACATTTGTTCACAGCTTTTAAATAGAGGTATTTTTGACAATTTCCAAATTGTAATTATTTAGAGCACTTAAGCATTTCCAAAAATAATGAAAATATTCATGGAGACTCTCACTATAATACTGGAGCTCCCCATGATTTTAGTTTGAATTTTTGGAAAGCGTAACCTGGGCCCAAAAATAGGAATCGAAATGAGCCAAATATGAAAACTCATATTTAGTTCCCAATTGCCAAAACTTGAAATTTGAGAAAAGAGGATAAGAGGCAAAAAGGGAACTTCCTAAACAAGTTGGAAGACCAAGAATGGTTGGTTGACAAAAAGGACAAAAATTTTGGTTGGAGGTTTTGGGAAGGGTTGGCTTCCCATTACAAATGAGTTCCAAGATCAAGTTTAATATGGCAAAAGGAAAAATGCATATGGATGCTATGATGCACACAATGAAGCAAAAGTGAAAAAAAATTCTTCGTATTTTCCAGTTCCAAACTAGGGCTGTTACACTATACTTGCCAAGTTATTGCAGCTTCCCCCATCAATGATTACACGAACTGAATGGTCTTTAACGACAAATTTTGTTTGAAAAATATTATGACGTTGATGGGATTCAGTATGCCCCTCCTGTGCACTTGGCAGACGCATGGTGACAAGACTTGGGTATTTATCCGCCATATAAGCATCACAATGTATTTCCTCCGGATCACTAGCGGAAGAGTACTCACCATTTTCCTGCACGAATAGAACTCTCTTATTTGGGCATTCCTTTTTAATGTGACCGCGCCCTCCGCAACCATGACATAATACGTCCCTTGTGCGTCCCGTGGAGGCGGTCGAATAAGAACTCTTCACCGGTTCTAGAGAAGCCTCTGACACTTGTGCCGGTGATTTTGTGGTTGAACGTGCACCGTTGTGGGAGACAGTCGGTGTAGACTCACTAATTAATGGAACAGCAGGAGTGTGTGTCCATGATGTGCTACGACCTGCAGAAAAATTTCCTCGTCCCTTGTTTTGTCGTCCCTGCACTTGTCTTTCAGCTTTACAAGCAAAATGGAACAAACGAGTGATAGAATTGTAATATTTATAGTCCAATATATCTTGTATTTCACGATTCAAACCACCTAAAAATCTAGCCATCATAGCATCTTCAGTTTCAACTAATCCACAACGCATTAAGCCAGTTTGTAGTTCTTGATAATAATCCTCTACAGTTTTATTGTCTTGTTTTAAACGTGTCAATTCATTCAGTTTATCACGAGCATAATATGAAGGAACAAAATGTTGTCGCATAGCCCGTTTTAAAGTATCCCAAGTAGTAGGTATATTATTCTCATTAACACGACAATACTCACTCCACCAAATAGAAGCAAAATTTGTAAACTCACTAGTAGCAGTTTTAACTCTTTGATTTTCAGGAATATCATGACATGCAAATTTTTGTTCAACTGAAAGTTCCCAATCAAGGTAATCATCAGGATTATATTTACCATTAAAAGCAGGGATTGTTAATTTAATTTTAGCATTAGAGTAATCAATGCCTCGAACCTCATGGCGATCTCTTCCCATACCTTGGCGGTTGAAGCGCAATTGTCGATGAGCACGGCCGCTGTTATGGTTAACATGATGGTCATCCTCGGTGTCACCGGCATAATCCTCGTAGTTGTCTCCTTGTTCATCATGGTTACCACCGGCCGCGGCGGTAGCAGGGTGTCGTGGATCACCAAAAGCCACACGCTGAGCTCGTGAAGCAGTGGGACCACCGGTGGAGTTCCGAGTAGCAGCTATGTTGTCGACGGGAGGTGCAACTCGCAACTCATCAAGGCGTGCCAAGATATCTTGGAGGTGTGTGTTTGACGCAGCTTGGGCATCCTCGATGGCCTTGAGTCTCTCTTCAATCGCGATCTGGGCACCCTCGAGTTGAGCAAGACGCTCGTTGGTGACCTTCACGTCCTCGGTGAGGCCCTCAAGTGTAAGCGCATCCCCTGGCATGGTTAGCACAAAGAGAAAAATACCACAATAGTGCAATCTCTCTCAACAACTAGGACGTGGTGGGGGAAAATCACATACAAAATCAGGCTTACTATCAAATTCTTACTTTTTCTTACCAATGGTACAGGTGGCAATCGGCACACTGGTGTTGGCTTCAAACTATCAATGGAGATTGGATGGAGCGATAACCAGGAATCAGTAATGTCGGACCCTGTAAACTGATTGGTAGAAAAAGTGTAGCTTGGGATGGTTTCTCAACTCACAATATAGTGGCACAATTTAGCAAAAAGAAATGCAAGCTGAATGATTGTTCAAACTCCTAACTAGTGGTGGCAGTCGACTAGAAAGAGATAAAACAATCTAAGCCAGATACTGAAATAAATGAGTCGGAAAGTGGAGAAAAAAATAGCTCTGTTCAGCTAGATATAAGTGAAGGACAAATAATTATACAAGTCTCGAAGCAGGATATTAGACAAAGTGTCACGTGTAATCCAGCTAGCAGGAAAAAAAAGTCCAGTATAAGGACTCGTGACAACCACGGCGAAAAGAATAAACACTGATGGAATGCTAGCCGGCCGGATAGTGTGCACCAATTTTCCTTTTTTTTTGAACCTTTTTTTTAACTTTTTTTACTTTTTTTTTCTTTTCCGGCCGGATCCTAGCAAACGATAAACAAACTGATTACTTTTTCGGCTGGAACGTGTTGTGCTAGGGATCAATCAGGTGATCGAAGAAACGACAACAGATGTACTAGAGCTGCTAGCACTGCACAAGATCGATTAAAGAAAGGATGTACTGGAATCGCTAGTACTGCACGCGATCGATCAAAGAAACGATCAGCGATATGCACGAAGGCAGGCACGAAAGCGGCGCAATACGCGGCCGGCTGGCAGTGGATAATGGTGGAAAGCGATGGCAGCGGCAGAAGTGGTGTAGCGGACGGCGCGCTCGCGACAGATGGAACTGCGGCGGCGGCGGAAAAATTGGATTTTTTTTCAAGATTAAATGCAGCGGAGATGCGTGTCCGGTGGAGAGAAAAAAAAAGTGTGATCTAGTAGATGATTTTAACCCAAACTAATCTAAACCAGCACTAAATCTAGGATGAATGCAATCAAAAACTCAACGATGCAAATACTAGATGTAAAAATTGCTACGGCTAAAAAGATAGGTGAAAGGATGAACTAATCTACTATTATTTTTAGCTTTTTGTTGGACTGTAGGTAATGAAAACAGATCTAATCTACTAAAAACTGTAAATCTCTCACCGATCAACTGTAGCTCTGATACCACTTGATGTAAACTGGGGATTCCGATCTTTCGATAAGAGAGGATAACTACGATTTCTGGAGGATTTGACTCTCACGATTCGGCTACCAACCGTACAGGGAAAACCGTACACGACTGATATCCACGGCAATCGCTGAACCAACTCCAAGATGTTATCAACCGAGCCAACGGCGCGATCAACCTGTCCACGAAGAATTTTTCCTGCGTGCAAATCGAAGAACAAGCAAGAAAATAATAGCGTAAGCAATCTGAAATTGCGGATATGCTAGATGAACAATAATCTCAAAGAGATGAAAGTTGAGGTTCCGATAGGATGTCTGGACGGTCGCAATAGCCGCTACGAGCGTAGACAAAAGTAGCAAAGGGGCTAAACTTTCTCGAAACAAAACCTAAGTAAAAACCCTAGATTGAAGTCTCTATTTATTGGCGGCCGGCCGGCCGGAAACGCTTCAGACGTGTACACGTATTGGCCTTGGGCTGCCTCCTTGCTTTCACATTGAATTGGGCCTGGTACATGCGTGGCTTGCATGGCTTGGGGCCCACCCACATGCATGACTGCACTTCACGTTGATGATCTCCATGGATGGCATGATATCCTGGTTGTCCTCTTGCTTGTACTTGCTCACGTACATCTCCAACCCAATTACGATATACGTAGTAGTTATAGATTCAGTCGTATCCGAGACATCCATGTCCTCATAAAAAAACTTTTGCGACCAAGCTTTTTTTATTTGACGTCATCTTCGGGTTGGTTCGCGGAAATCTTTGAAAAGTATCTGGTGGAGACAGATTCTCAGGGTTCCACCTTTGGGCTCCTTTTGCGTTCTTGTCAATTTTCCTACACATCAATGTGCAAAACAAGAACATTGTGCAATTTTGCCACTATTAATAGGTTAGTCCAATAAATACATAAAATGACATAAAATTATAATAAACACATGTGGCATTTGATATAAAACAAGCATGGAACATCAAAAATTATAGATACGTCTGGGACGTATCACTAAGTTGTCAATTCAGCCACACCTGGAAAAGCACTAGTAACAGAAGTGATGTGAAAGCAACAATAATGTGAGTGTAGTAACAACAAAGTAGCAGTAGCAAAAGTAACAATGGAGGCAATGGTGCGGAAAATATTTGATGGATGAATATGGACCGGGGTTCCCATCTTTGCTAGTGGTAACTCTCCAATAAAAAGAGCATGTGTTGGTTAAACAAATTACAGTCGGGCAATTGACAAAATTGTGGGCGCATAACAATGCTATCATGACAAGGTACTGAACTATTTAATTGGGCATTACGTCAAAATACATAGACCGTTATCCAACTGCGTCTATGACTAATAATCCACCCCGGGATCGCTATCTAGCCTATCACCCGGAAATATTAAGTTGCAAGCAACAGATCATTGCAATAAGTATGGTGCATAATGTAAGCAATGAAACAACACAAGGAAGTAAACATCGTTGTTTTACCCCAAGTAGCAACAACACATCTTTAGTCTAATCGTTTCTGTCAACCCGAGCTCAGACAAAATGAGGCATGAACCTACTATCTAGCATAAATACTTCCTCCTGGAGATACACAAGTAATTACGTGATCAAGGAAACCACAAGGATCGGAGAGCATGCAAGATCTTAAATAAAACATAGATATAAGTGATGAACAAACTTGATCATAATTACACAATTCATCATATCCCAACAAACACAACACCGATTACATCAGATGAATCTCAATTATGTAAAGCAGCTCATGAGACTATTGTATTGATCAGCATGGGAGAGGGAGAGTACCAACTAGCTACATCTAGAACCCGTAGTCCATGGGGGAACTACTCACGTAGTATCGTGGAGGAGGCGTAGTCGAAGGAGATGGTTTCGGGGGTCAATCCCCGTCCCGGCAGGGTGCCGGAACAGGAACAATCGGACCCGCGAAACTTGTTGGCGATGGCGGCAGCGCTCGGAGTCTTTTTCTGGAGAAAATCTTCGATGTCCTCGTGTTTTTAGGTCAGGAGAAAATATATAGGTGAAGAGGCAACGTGAGGCGGTGGACGAGGGCTCCAGGTGGGACCCCCACGCGGTCAAGCCTGGTCCGCGGCCAGGTGCCACCTGGAGGCTATGGGCCCCTCCCGGACTTGTCCTTCTGGCTCTCGGGGTCTTCTAGCGAAGTAGAATTTCTTTAATATTTTGGGAATTTTCCGAGCACTTTGGATTTTGGACCTTTTCTGCAATGCATAGACATAATAAACAGAAACTGGCACTAGGCATCTTGTCAATAGGTTAGTCCAATAAAATATGCCAAAATGATATAAAAACATAATAAACACATGTGGCATTTGATATAAAACATGCATGGAACATAAAAAATTATAGATACGTCTGGGACGTATCACGCTCCAATGGGTGGTTTTGCGAGTTTGATGATTGACCAAGTTTGACCATTCATCGATAAGTTCATCATCAACTTAACTATTAGCATCTTGTTTAGAATGTGTAAACCAAATTAAGTCAATTTGTGCAAATTTGGGTCATGACATAAGTAAGTAGCCATGGTTAATTATGGCCATGCATGACTTGATCACTTGGCTTGAAAGCCTTGAACCTTCATAGATGATAAGTCCATCTCGTGAGGACTTTTAAACTATTATGCACTATGTATCCACATATTTCTATCCGAACTTGTGTGGGCATGTTTTTGAAATTCAAATTGAAATTTGAACCAAAATATACGTTTCGACCAAAATTCTATTTAGAGCTAAAATTGAAATTTGGTATGTGGTATTGATGTTGCAATGCTTTCTCAACTATTATGCACTATGTATCCCCATATTTCTATTTGAACTTGTCTGTTTTTTAATTCAAATTAAAATTTGAGCCAAAATTCTAATTTTAGCCAAAATTCAAATAAGGTCTGTGGTATTGATGTTGCAATGTTTCCTCAACTATTATGCACTATATATACCCATCTTTTCTACCCGAACTTGTTTGGTTATGTTTTTTAATTGAAATTGAAATATGAACCAAAATTCAAGTTTGAGCTAAAATTCAAATTTGGTGTGTGGTATTGATGTTGTAATGCTTTAACAACTACCCCCTCCGTATAAAAATATAAGATGTTTTAGCTATTCCAATAGAAACTAGATACATATGCATTTGGACGTAATTAGTGTTTAGATTCACTCATTTTGCTTCGTATGTATGCATGAGCGCACGTTAGGTGATCATCCGAGAACTTATGTGAAGTAAAAATCATAGTCATGAAAAATGTGATCCCAAATCAGCTCTAAAGGTATGACAAGCAGCCTCATCTCTATGCGAGTGTTTTTTGACCTTCTCTAAATGAGGGAAAAAATCCTTGACATCTCATGTCCAAATATAGGGTCTATGCCAAATATCGGATTGTTTGGACAAACCATGCCATGCTTAACCCTAAACATTAACTCATTTCCCCTAAAACCCCTACAACCTTGTTGGTGATAGCGAATTTTTGTGAAGGTTTTTTCATGGAATGTCCGTATACTAAGTTTCTTCCTCTCCCTAGCAACTTATTCACATAAATGGACGATGCCCGCAAGTTTCATATTTTTTTGATATTTTAACTACTTATGCTCGACCCTAATCACTGAAAACATACCCTCTCAGAACCCCTCAAACCCCGTCTAAAACCCCCGCACCCTTCCGGGTCGTTGATCGCTGTGCGTGGACGGTTTGGATCGGGCGCTAGGGTTAAGCCGATCCGCGAATAGGCTGGTTCTGCTAACTGAATGGGTGGATTCGGCCGGTGGGACTCTTCGTGGCTTGTTCTGTGTGTTTGACCATTCATCAGTTTATCCAGATTTTCTTTAGAGGTCACACAAATTCAGCACTACATGCATTTCTTCCAACTAGTAATTTGTTTGCAATGAGTGGCAAAGAGCCGTTGAATAGTTCAGAAGTTGTGGCCCCGTTGTTGCACAGTTCGAATGAAGAGGAAAAATGACACTAACTGTAAACTTTCCTACCTAAGCTTAAGATTCCTAACAACAACTATCTCATGCATAATCCTACCAATAATCCGAACATTGCGATTATAATCATGAAGAGGATAACATTAACCCCGAATGCATAGTTTAAGCATATTTCCTTCTCATGAGCATATTTTCTGATTTGCTTCATCTTCAACCTAAATGCATCGGCCTGGATCTTTTGATCGTCCATGATATCGGCGAATTTTAGCTCCATTTCCATCTTCGTCTCTTCAATTCTCCTCTTCTACAATCCACTTCTTTTCTGCATCTATCTTCCTCATTGCTTCAACCATCCTTCTTTCGGCCCCATGTAGCTTCTCTTCGGCCATCCTCGTTTCCTCCTCAACGTTCAAAACTTGTACGAACATTTTTCCTGAAACCGAACAGAATCTGAAATATTTCGTTAAAGAAAAATAACGAATGAGCATCGCCAAGATACGTACCTTATAGGAAAATTGAGATACGCTGCAGCGGGAGCTCAACTGGACGAGTGGCCGTGCCGGGGGTGGAAGCGCGACCGCGGATCCGGCGCGAGAGCTACTCCCGACAAAATGAGGAGCGACAGCGTGCTTGCGAGAGGAGGGCCGCAGCGACAGGATGGTAGTAAGTGCGGTGGTTTGAGTCTTTGAGACTGAGCTGCACGTCCCGTCGAGCTTTCATGCTGCTATAAAAAGGATGGGGAGTGGGTTTTGTGGACTCAAGCTTCAGGGCATCCAATGATAAACTTAGAAAACATTGACTTTTTGACTAACTTTATATGGCTTGTATGAAACGGTGGGATTTTATCGGGTATTAATTGTAAATATTTATGTTTTTGTCTAGACTGCCTTTTCCTTGTTCAGTTGTTCCTTCTCCACGAAGCCTCCAAACTCGGCTGTGCGGAAAGGCTCTTGCCTCTGGGTATAGTACTCTCTAACGGACAGTTTAGGAGTCTACTACTAGTAGTCTAGTACCACAATAAAAAGTTAAAAACTGGGGAGTGGGGACACAACGATTCTTTGGGTTCCGCGCTAGGCTCTTCGCTCCCGGGAAGAGGCTCGCTCGATTTCTTTGTTCCACCCGTTCCCTTTCTTCCTCCCTTGCAGACCCTTCGACCTTGGAGCTGAGTTGGCGGCGAAGACGCGGGAGGCCTCCGACCTTAGAGCTGAGTTGGCGGCGAAGACGCGGGAGGCCGCGAAGCCTTTACAATTCGTTGTAACATGCCATGGCTTTGTTCCGTTGTTCTTTCTTAGATTTTTAGAACCCGGCCTGTTTCTTGGGATCATATGAAAAAACTACTACTCATACTTCCTCCCATGTGGTTAATATAAGATGTTTTAACTTTTCTCACTTTTATAGATTCGTATGCACCTAGACACTTTTTAGTGTGTAGTTATACTCATTTCACTCCGTATGCAGTCCATAGTGAAATAGCCAAGGATGCACATTTGTATGTAATGGATTAATTTTACTCCCTCCGTCTAGGTATGTTCGGCTAGAGCATCTCCAACAGCCTTTGTATATTATATTGCTTTAGCTGGTGATATTAAAGGGAGAGAGAATGTTTAGAAAACCAACAATGTTTTTGCTTTGGCAGCCTTTGTATATTGGATTGCTATATCTGCACAAAACACACAATGACATGCGGGACAGTTTGTCATAGAAACATCTCATACTAGAATACGTACATATAGACGTATACTAGCACAAACTCGTGTACATTAACAATACACGCGTAACACGTACACACGTACACACGCACGACACATACACGTACACATACAACTCATACACATGGGGAATGCTGATTGAATGAGCATTCACCATATTATGCCTTGAAGAGGACTCGAACCTCCATGCGCACACACATCACGCACACACGCAGCACATACACAGACGTACACATACATACGCACGTACTACACGTACATGCACGCACAACACACAACACAAGTACACACATCACACTGCATGCAGCGCAAAATTTTCCATCTCCCTCCATGTGAAAGCAACAGGGTTTTACTCCCAGCGAAATTAACACTAGTGGAAAATGCCCTTCCGTTTTGCCCTTTTGTCCCGCAATAATAAAAAACCGGGACCAAAGGGGTCATTGGTCCCGGTTCCATCGGCCGGGGCGCCGGGGAGCAATCGTCCCGGTTCTATTGGGACCTTTGGTCCCGGTTCGTGGCTAGAACCGGGACCAAAGGGTCTGCACATGCGGCAGTAGCCGTGGGACCCCTGGCAGGCTCCCTTTGGTCCCGGTTCCAGCCACGAACCGGGACCAAAGGTCTTCCCTGCACTATATCATCTTCTTCCACCCGAGCTCATCTCCATTTTGAGCTCATCTTCCACCATTTTCTCCTCCTTTTCCTCTCCCTCACTCAAGTTAATCCCCATTTTTTTGCACCACTTGTGAGGATTAAAGGCACCCCATCTATTCAAGGGTTAGCAACATCATCCTTTCCTCCGAAGTTGCAACTTTAGCTCATTTCGTTGCTAGTTTAGCTCATTTCAGTTTTTGTAGTGCAAGCAAGGTGTTTGATGAAATGCCTAAGTTAGAGAGTTTATTTTTTATATGCATTTTGAGCTCAAATTAATTTATTATTTGTGGATTTTAGTGTCGTCCCGTCCTCACCGCCGTCGATAGCCCGCATCGTCCCGTCACCGGCACCACCTCGGTGAGCTTTTTTTCTTTATCTTCTATTTTAAGAAAAATGACATGTATGATTTAAAAGCATATTTATTTCTTGTATATTTTTCTTATGTTTTTTTAATATGTATAGTGTCATGGTTTTGATATCCGCCCCCGTCGGCCCTTGTCCGGTCTATGATTCGGATGTGGTATATTTTCATAACTATTTGTTTCATTTCGTGTTTAAAACAACTATACCTACCAACTTGACATAGAAACTTTTATCTAGGAGGTAGTTGAACCGGAAATTCCAACCGACCCTATTGTCGAGTTTTTTGTAAAAGAAAACAATGATTTGAAAGCAAAATTGGAAAGAAGTGAAGATCTTCGTCTGCAATGCCTAGAAGAGAAGATGAAATTGGAGTTGAAGCTTGCCGACATCATCGATGAACACGAGTTCAAGCTTGCCGACGTCGCACATGCCCATGAGATCAAGATGGATGCAATGCGCTTGAAGATTAAAAAGATTAGAAAATATTCCATTAGTCAGGAGGCTTGGTACCATTATGTTGTTGGTTCAGTAGTTACCTTAGTTGCGATTTTGATCGCATTTGGTGTTGGATTTAAATTATTTAGATAGTTGTATGTTAGTTTCAATTAATGTATGTTTTATGAGGACTATGCATTACAATTACTTTACTTTGGTTTTAATGTGATGAACTTGTATTAACTAATTTGGTCACTATTATATACTCTTGATGTAGTGCAATAGTTTTTGATATATTTATATAATGCAGATGAGCCGGCAATGGATGTATAGTGACCGACGATTTCCCGACTATATTAATGGCATGCATTATTTTCTCCGTGTGGCTGAGAAAAACAAGCCGTCGAATGGTTTTATTTCTTGTCCATGTAGCGTCTGCAAGAATACGCAGGATTACTCTACCTCAAAAACCATTCACGTCCACCTGTTGCAGCATGGTTTCATGTCCGGTTATAATTGTTGGACCAAGCACGGAGAAAGAGGGGTTATAATGGAAGAAAATGAAGAAGAAGAGGATAATGACAACTATCCTACGTTCACCGAAGACGGTGATACTGCAATGGGGGAAGACGAAGCTGAAGAAGAGCCCATTGTTGATGAGCACGATGATGATTTTGGTCGGGCCATTCTTGATGCACAGATAAACAGCGGAACTGAAAACGAGAGGTTGAAGTTGGAGAGCATGTTAGAGGATCACAAGAAATTGTTGTACCCAACTTGCGAAGATGGCCAGAAAAAGCTTGGTACCACGCTGGAATTGCTGCAATGGAAGGCAGAGGAAGGTACTTCTGACAAGGGATTTGAAAAATTGCTGAAAATAATAAAGAAGATGCTTCCAAAAGATAACGTATTGCCCCCCAGTACGTACGAAGCAAAGAAGGTTGTCTGCCCACTAGGATTAGAGGTGCAGAAGATACATGCGTGCATCAATGACTGCATCCTCTACCGTGGTGAGGAGTACGAGAATTTGAATGCATGCCCGGTATGCGGTGCATTGCGGTATAAAATAAGGCGAGATGACCCTGGTAATGTTGAGGGTGAGCCGTGCCCTAGGAAGAGGGTTCCTGCCAAGGTGATGTGGTATGCTCCTATAATACCACGATTGAAACGTTTGTTCCAAAACAAAGAGCATGCAAAGTTGTTACGATGGCACAAAGAAGACTGTTTGAAAGACCTGATGTTAAGACACCCCGCCGATGGGTCGCAGTGGAGAAAAATCGACAGGGAGTTCCCGGAATTTGCAGCTGACGCAAGGAACTTAAGATTTGGGCTAAGTACAGATGGCTTTAATCCTTTCGGGGAGCAGAGCTCTAGTCATAGCACCTGGCCTGTGACTCTGTGTATTTATAACCTTCCTCCTTGGTTGTGCATGAAGCGGAAGTTCATTATGATGCCAGTGCTCATCCAAGGCCCGAAGCAACCGGGCAACGACATTGATGTGTATCTGAGGCCATTGGTTGAAGAACTTTTACAGTTGTGGCGTGACGAAGGTGTACCTACGTGGGATGAGCACGAACAAAAGGAATTTGACCTACGAGCGTTGCTGTTTGTAACCATCAATGATTGGCCTGCACTTAGTAACATTTCAGGACAGTCAAACAAGGGATACAATGCATGCACGCACTGTTTAGGTGAGACTGAAAGTATACATATGGGAAACAAGAATGTGTACCTGGGGCATCGGCGATTTCTTACAAAAGGGCATGCCGTAAGAAAGAAAGGCAAGCATTTCAAAGGTGAGCCAAATCATCAGACGAATCCTAAATTACCTAATGGTGATGTTATATATGACATGGTCAAGGACTTAAAAGTAATCTTTGGAAAGGGTCCTGGCAGTCTATCTGTTCCGAATGACGCTGATGGACACGTACCCATGTGGAAGAAGTGCTCTATATTTTGGGAGCTACCCTATTGGAAAATACTGGAGGTTCGCTCTGCAATCGACGTGATGCACGTGACGAAAAATCTGTGCGTGAACCTACTAAGCTTCTTGGGCGTGTATGGGAAAACAAAAGATACACCGGAATCACGACAGGACCACCAACGTATGCACGAACGAGACGACCACCTGAATCCAGATAAGTATCAAGGTCTTGCCAGCTACGCTCTTACCAAAGAAGAGAAGGAGATCTTTTTTGAAGTCCTGAGCAGTATCAAGGTCCCGTCTGGTTTCTCGTCGAATATAAAGGGAATAATAAACATGGCAGAGAAAAAGTTCCAGAACCTAAAGTCTCATGACTGCCACGTGATTATGACACAATTACTTCCGATTGCATTGAGGGGGCTTCTACCGGAAAATGTTCGAGTACCCATTGTGAAGCTATGTGCATTTCTCAATGCAATTTCTCAGAAGGTGATCAATCCATTAACTCTACCAGGTTTACAGAGGGAGGTGGTCCAATGTCTTGTCAGCTTCGAGTTGGTGTTCCCACCATCCTTCTTCAATATTATGACGCACCTCATAGTTCACCTAGTCGAAGAGATTAATGTTCTCGGTCCTGTATTTCTACACAACATGTTCCCCTTTGAGAGGTTCATGGGAGTCTTAAAGAAATACGTTCATAACCGTGCTAGGCCCGAAGGAAGCATCTCCAAGGGCTATGGAACAGAGGAGGTAATTGAGTTTTGTGTTGACTTTATTCCTGACCTTAAGCCGATCGGTGTTCCTCAATCGCGCCATGAGGGGAGACTGCGTGGAATAGGCACGCTAGGAAAGAAAGCAATAATGTGTAAGGACTGGGATTCTTTCAATCAAGCACACTACACAGTTCTACATAATTCCATCTTGGTGGCTCCGTATATCCAGGAACACATGAATATTTTACGCTCTAAATGCCCGGAGCAGCCTGGAGAATCGATTGAAAGAGAACACATGAAGACTTTCAGCGGATGGTTGCAAACACGTCTCATTAATGACAACACTGTTGAAGAACAATTATACTTGTTGGCCATAGCACCATCGTCGACTATATTGACTTTTCAAGGGTACGAGATAAATGGGAATACATTTTACACGGCCTGACCAAGATAAAAAGAGCACCAACCAAAACAGTGGTGTCCGCTTTGATGCAACAAACAACAATGGGAAAAAGGACACATATTATGGTTACATAGAGCAGATATGGGAACTTGACTATGGACCTTCTTTCAAGGTACCTTTGTTCAGGTGCAAATGGTTCAACCTGGAAGGCGGGGTAAATGTAGACCCGAAGTACGGAATGACTACGGTGGATGTAAAAAATCTTGGGTACGACACCGAACCATTCGTCCTAGCCAATGACGTGGCTCAGGTTTTCTATGTGAAGGACATGTCTTCCAGACCGAAAAAAAGAAAAGATAAGCAAGCGAATACATCATACGATGAGCCAAAGCAACACATAGTTCTTTCAGGAAAAAGAAACATCGTAGGAGTGGAGGACAAGACGGACATGTCGGAAGATTACAATAATTTTCATGAAATTCCCCCCTTCACGGTTAAAACTGACCCAACCATCGCGTTGAATGATGAAGATTGTCCATGGTTGCGGCGCAATCAGAAGAAAGGGACACACACGAAGAAGAAAGGGACACACACTAGATAGGGATGTTGGTGGTAATGTGTAATAATGTATTAAACCTTTTATCAAATGCACACAGTTTCACCTGACTTGTTATTACCTGCATATCAAATGACTTGTATGACTTGTATTCGGTCGATGAACTGAAGGATTCCTAGATATAGAACAAAACATACGGTTTCACCTGCATACAGCCCAACAGTGGCTCGTGAGTGCCTGCATATAAAATGCACTGTTGGACGTATGCAGGCGAATCCGAATGATTTGTATTCGGTCTTTGCCTTCCGGACTAGTTTGACTAGCTTCTTCTCCGCTGTTGCCGTACTCTTGTTCTTCATCTCCTCCTCGATCATGTTTGGTATTTATAGCTAAAAGATCAGGGCAACTCTTCGTCTTTAGTCCCGGTTGGTAGATTGAACCGGGACTAAAGGAGCGTTGATATGTGAGCCGTTGGATCAGAAGCACATGGATTCCCGTCATACAGCCCAACGGTGGCTCGTGAGTGCCTGCATATCAAATGCACCGTTGGGCTGTATGACGGGAATCCGAATGATTTGCATATAGGGTCATGTGGCTGATCCAACACTGGTTTTTCCCATCCGGAAGCTTGCGCATCCGTCTCGCGTCGTCGTGAGCAGCAAATCGACCTTCGATCCAAGCAGCCGCAAGACATCTCTCATGATCTAACGACCGTCCCAAAAAGTGTTGGGAATGTTGTAGATCATGAGAGAGCCTTGCAGCTGCTTGGATCCGACCGAGGGGCATGGCTACCACTTCCACCACCACCACTCCCACCTCCTCGGCAATTCATTATTGTGTCACCCAAATCCAGTGGCTGGATTCAACCTACCTGAGGGCTTGTGTTTCCAACAGCATCGTTGTATTGTCTTTATTCACCGACCTACAGGAGGTGGATCCAATGGCTGGCCGGTGAACAAAGACAACACAATAATGCCAGGGAACATGCCAGCAGGTAGGCTAAATCCAACCATTGGGTTCGGTGGCAAAGATAGACGCTCGTTCGCTGCAGGGACGTCGCTATTTATAGGCGATTAGAAGGTGTACCTGTGGATGAGGTGGGAGTGCAGAAAGAAACACACCCCTGATCCAACGGCTCACAAGCGCTTGAAAGAAACACACCCCTGATCCAACGGCTCACAAGCGCTTGAAAGAAACACACGATCCGTGTGCTTCTTTAGTCCCGGTTGGTAACACGAACCGGGACTAAAGGCGGGCATTGGTCCCAGTTCATGCCACGAACCGGGACTAAAGGGTATTTTGGCGCGCGCCTTTTCGGTGCACACGATCCAACAGCTCACAAGCACTCGAAAGAAACACAACTCTGATCCAATGGATCACAAGCGCTCGAAGGAAACACACGATTGCGTCGATTGCATCACTGGTACGAGAAAGCTGCAGCGGCCGGGCATGAAGCTTTCTGGGTGAGTTATAAGAAAAAGCATTAGTTCACGGATGACTTGTTATATATTCCGTTTTCGGAAGTATTTCAGTTATTCAATCAAGATGCCCTCGACAAAGTCATCGTCAGTTCCTATTGTTTGTAAGTGATTTATTTCTGCAATTTAATTAAGTCTTCAGCTCTGCACGTTCATTGCCTTTAATTATCTCACTATATTCTTTTGTATTGTAGAATGATGATTGTCGAATGCAGAAAAAAGGGCATCTATGACACTGGGTTCATTGACCCAAATTATATTCATGAAGTGACCGTACAATACAATTGGAAGACCACCGAGGATAGCTTGGTCAATTGGTTAGTGAAGCAAAATACTTGCGGAGAAATACTTTTTCCTTACGTCAACAAGTGAGTGTTACCTTCTACCCATTCTATTTTGCTTTGCATATCTTTAGTGTAACCGATGAGTCATTGACATATAAACGTGCGTAGTTTCCACTGGATTCTGCTAATCATTAGAGTTGACCAAGGAGTCGTTCAAGTCATGGACTCGCTAAGGAAACCAATGGAAAAGTACCAACGCATTCAAGATATGCTCCAGATGTAATTTCAATCATTATCGCTCTATATCGACCTCTGTCATTCATTTTCAGATATCAACTAATCAATAACTTCTTTAATCATTTTTCTATTGGCGGGCAGTGTTTGGAAACGGTTCATAAAGATCGTTCCAGGGGAGTGGAAACCGGAGCTGTATTTTTATACCACCAACGTAAGTAGTACTATATATATTGCTCCATTATAAAGCAACTCTTTAATTCTAGTTTCAATACCATTATGAAGCTTCACTATTATTTGATTAAATTCTATTTTTTTGTAAAGTGGTGTCTGAGGTAGGATACTGGGACAAATTTATGTGGATTCTATGTTTGCGAGTACATACGCTCTTTTGTCTTAGAGCGGAATAGAGAACAAAGAACGCGTGATGTATGTATACACTCTTCTCACTTTTTATTACCATGCATATTGTGTTGACTTCCATCCATAAATTATTTTATTATGATTTCATATATATATATATAGTTATAAACAACTCACATATTCATATTGATCTAGATGGAGAGAATGCGGGACCAGCTCATACCATCGAAGCGCCTAAAAGCACTTCAAGAGGAAATTGCGGGATTTTTTAACTCCGCGGTCCTGAAGAGAGATGGAGAATTTTTTCACTTGGCAAATTCTGTTTTGCCCGAGGACATGTAATTGACATCATCTCGACGTGTGAGAAACATTATGTCGGCGTGTGACGTTATGTATGTATATATGAAACATGATCTCGACGTGTGAGAAACGTTATGTATGTATATATGAATCAAATATTAATGCATGGTAGTACCACTGACACGGCACGACACGACACGACACGGCATCGGACACGACGACACGGCACAACACGGCACGGCACGGCGAGACGGCACCTATTGATTTAAACCCCCCCCCCCCCCCCCAAAAAAAGAAAGCATTTGATTAAAACAAAAAAAACATTCGGTTAAAACAAACAAAAAAGCATTCGGTTAAAAAAAAAAACTCTCGGTCCCGGTTGGTAATACCAACCGGGACCAAAGGGTTCCCGCCCGGAGCCGCCCCGCCCCGCCCACGTGGAGGGGCATTGGTCCCGGTTCTTAAGGTACCGGGACGAAAGGCCCCCCCCCCCCCCCCCCTTTGTCCCGACCCTTTAGTCCCGGTTAGAAAACCGGGACCAAAGGCCCTTTGGAACCGGGACCAATGCCCCTTTTTCTACTAGTGTAAAGGAAGAGAAAGGTGCAGCCAGGAGTAAATTTAGGAGGAGAGAGACAGAGCCATCTTTGCTGGTGAATTTGGACAATTCATGCTAACGAGCCTTAATCCACGGCAGTTTTGGGACAAATAGTTTTTCACTAGAAGCCTAACATACCTAGATGGAGAGAGTATTTGAAGCATCAATGGTTAGTCAAAAATATTCTATATAGTTAAGAAATCAAATATTGGTGGCACACTATACAGAAATAAATGGAAACCTTTGTTTTTTGTCGGGTACAGGTGCAACCTGGACGTGTCTAGGAGTAGAACTTCCAAATGGTGCATACCCCTGCGCGAGCGGAACATGATAGATTGTGTACAAGTATCCAGGTTTCGTACTATTTTGGTCGCACATACAGTACATATAGTACGAGTAGTATCTCTGGTCAAACTGATATGACAAGACGGTAACTGCACCACAGCATATTGGCGTGCTAGTGTAGACGAAGTTAATTTAATACTCGCCTTCCCGATGCAGTTGCCACAGAAGACAAAGAGAAAGGAAATAGTAAATCCCCTTGCCTCTCTATCTTCTTCTTCACCTCCATCATCTCCATCATCGATCCCTGCAAAGGCCAACACCGCCATTCTGATAGCTTTCTATCGTCACCCCGCCCGCAGACCCAACACCCTTCTGCATATCGCTCGACCTCTCCTCCAAAACCCCAATTACACATTTACATCCGCGCCCCTCGTGAATCCATCCAGCGGAATCGATGGCATCATCGAGCGACAACCGCGAGGTGCGGACGCTCACCGCCGATCCGTTTGACCTCATCATTGAGCGTCTGGACGTTACCTCCGCCGTCCGTCTGGCCGCATGCTGCAAGGAGTTTTCCCGCATGGTAGCGTTCAATATGGTTCGGCAACATTGGGATGAACCCTGCCTGCTGATGCCCAATCCTGCTCGTTGGTACTTTGATCGTGATGGTGCGCAGGACACGGTGTTTAACGTCGTGCCCCTCGACCATCCTCGGCACACCGCCAGCCTGCCGTTCATGGACAGCAGATACTAGGTTAGCATGAACGGAGACTGGCTCGCCGCTGCCGACGAAAGTGGAAACTGGTTCCTCATGAACGTCTATACCGAGTGAGAAATCCAGCTTCCATCGACGAGGACCTGCAACATTATGCACAGTCCTGAGATTGATGGGTATCGCAATCCTCGTGAAAGGTACTTCATGGCCCCTGGGCAAGTCCTGAATTTGATGAAGATCGTAATCTGCGAAGTGCCCACAAAAGCTGGACATTTCAAAGATTAAGCGCTCATCGCCTTGTTCGAGAATGGACTCGCATATCTGGAAGGTGGTAGCCAAGAGTGGAGATTTCTCATCTCTGGCCACTCCAAACCGTATGAGAGGTACAGTGATGCCATCGAACATGGTGGCATCATTTTTGCAGTGGAATTTTTTGACGGTGCCATCTACTGCTGGGATCCCACACTTGACGGTAATTTTGCAATCCATATGTTATATCACATTTTAATATCACTCCCATGCATGATACATTACAACTGAATTAATGTATTAGTTTTCAGTTTCTGTTTCACCTTTAACTGAATCTAAATGATCACACCATTCATTTATCTAAACTTCTGAAGATGCACAATCTCACTCCCATGCATGATACATTGCAACTGAATTAATGTATTATTTTTTAAGTTTCTGTTTCACCTTTGACTGAATCTGAATGATCACACCATTCATTTATCTGAACTTCTGAAGATGCACATTTTAATCTCACTCCCATGCATGATACATTGCAACAGAATTAATGTAAGTATTTTTTTTGTAAGTTTCTGTTTCACCCTTGATTGAATCTAAGTGATCACACCATTCATTTATCTGAACTTCTGAAGATGAATGAACCACTGTTAGGAATGAATTTATATACGCAGTATGTCTTCCATAAAAGAATGAGAACATAAATGCCTTCCTGAATTAGTAACGCCATGCACTCAGCACTCGCCAGCACCCTATTCAAATGGGATCGCAGCACAATGAAGCTGCCTTTCTTGTTTTTTTTTTCTCTCTGAGATTTTATACAAGGCAATGAGATTTTATACACGCTGCCTCAGTTTGAACCATGAATGAACAATGTAGATTGTGTAGTATTATTGGCAGCATTTTCATTTATCATGCTCCGACTCTCTAAGCATGAACTATGGACAAAGCCATTGGTACAATAAGAATTTCACTAATAACACTCTCTTTTGTCTCCAATTCCAATGTAGCAGCAAATTTGGCCTTGCCCTTTGTGATCCCATCAGCAATGAATATGGAGATGATGGACCGGCCGCTAGGTAGATGGGTTTTTGCTCGAACAGCCGACGACGAACGCTTGATGATCATATATGACAAGGACGATTGGCGTGACTATTGTGGCCCAGATCAGACTCTAGACACTCCGAACAATATACATGGATTTAATCTACATGAGTATCTTGCCTCTGCCATCCATGTTTTTGAGAAGGATCCAAGCTCGGTTGGACCTGGCGTCTTCCTTTCGAGGCGAGTTGACAACTTTGGCACACATTCTCTGTTCGTGGGACTGAATTTTTCGATGAACCTGAAGATAGATAATGGCCAGACTCCTAATGGCACCTTGACGTCATTCATGAGAACGAATTGTGTGTACAGATCGTACTTAGGGTTTCGTGATACAACATTCCCTGTAATTTGTCGCATGAACCTGCAGCCAAGGAAAGGTGAGGGTGTGGCAGTCATCAGCCTTCCACCAAATGGCTGGAGAAGCCCCAAACAGACTCCGATGTGGTTTAAGCCTAGTTTAGATAGTATCCGCGTGTTTGGTTGATTCCTAGACGCTTCATGGATCTTGTGGTGAACATAATCAATTATGTATTGTGGTTGAACAATTTAGCTAACTTGATGAATAGGTTCATTTGAAATGGTGACTCGTGTTTATATTCTTCATTAATAAACCTTGTATCGATGCTTAATTTTTTGCATTAATTTGAGCAATTTGTGACCCAAGATGAAATTTTAGAGTGAGCAAGGATGTGCTAAGAAGGAAAATATTCTTTACTAAGTGGGGGCAAATAACTATTTTATCTTGGAAAGTTAAAAAAATTGAAAATTTGAGTGCGGGTGCACGAGTGGCCCAAGCAACACGCATTGTACGCAGGCACCCTTTTTTTTAGTGAATAGGTAACTTTAAAATGCAAAAACACATAGGAGAACTTGGGTACCCTATACCCTGATATCTAAAAATATTTACAAATTTAAGCAAATCTCAAAATTTTCCAAAACTGACATTCGGGCAAACATTATCAAGTATAGTACCCGTACAAAAAATAACTTTCATCGCACCCTAGGTCAAATAGTTGGCTATAGTAGCGTTAGATACACGCTATATTCGTCAGAATTTTATCTTTTTGCCCAGAAGTCAATGAGAATCGTTTCCTAGCCAATTTCTTTTACACGAGTAGAATAGTTGGTTATCTTCAAACGTAATTTTTTTGGTATCTTTTTACCACTTTTTGTAGTTCTAATCCCCCCAGAAACGAGCTATACATACCATCAGAGTTCAGTCCCAGACCCCCTCTCTCCCACCCCGTTCACTACACTCTCCTACACTGCCATGAACCGGTCGCCTCCTTACAGCCGCCTAGTGGCTGCCGAGGCAGAGGTACATCACCGGAGTTTCGTCACTGGGGCCGATTGGGTCTTCCGCCAGCTGCACCAGCTTGACGGACGATTAGATCTCTGCAATGAAGATCCGGGCGGCAACAGGATCTACAACCATTTCTGATGCTTCGGTGGCGCCATATTGTCCGACGGCCCCGACACCATCTCCCACGGCACTTTATTCGTCGTCGGAGGTGCCATCTTTTCTGGCGGCACCGGTGGCGGCAACATCTTCCCCCACGTCCCCAGCACTGTTTTATCGGGCGGCAGCACCCTCATATGTACGTGCTTAGTTAATGAGAGTTGGGTTTTTCTAAAACAAGTTCTTTGTGTATTGACGCTAAACAGTAGCATTCTGCTGCATATATTATATTTAGAGTTTTGGACTGTACAAAAAAGACAGAGCTATACTATGAATCTTACAATATGTTATCTACTGCTAGTACTATGGAGCTACTCCCTCCGATCCATAATATAAGCCAATTTAGCAAGCTAAATTAACTTGCTAAAAGAGCATACATTATGAAATAGAGGTAGTAGAAAATAGAGCAGTGGCTCTAAACTTATCAGTGTTAGTTGTTCCTGAAACAATTTCCCTTTCTTCATATGTAAGCTCTTTTAGATTTAATATGGTGACCAATGTGCATCGTGCTTAACTTGATGTAGGAGCTAGATATCTACAACGTCAACGAGAATCGCAGTCCTCCCAGATATGGAGTTCAGAATTCCGAGGAACTCACTGGCCAACAAGCTAAGGTTGCCTGATCGGCATCCAAGGGCGTTGCCAGCGATAATGAGAGGGCGAGCCGGGCGAGGCCGCCCTAAGAAGCTTGGCCACTCGGAGGACACTCCTCAGTGCTCGCGCTTCTGTGTGCAACTCAAAGACGAGGACCTGTATGTAATAGCCCCAGTTTGGTACCTGAAAATATCCATAAATTTTTCCACTTTTGCATTTCATTTTTGCATCATGGCATACCTTTTTCAATTGCTAAGTTTAACAAGCAACACTTGAAAACATTTAAAAGGGAAGCAAAACTCTTCCCAAACCTCCAAACCAAATGCATTGCTTTAATTGGCAAACAAATTATCTTGAACTTCCAAATTGTCTAGGAAGTTCCAAGAATACCATTTATAAATATTTGTCAAAGGCAATTGCTTGTCAAGCAAAGAAATAAATTTGGGAATTCAAAATTGGTTCAAATCAAGTCCTATTTTTTAACCCATGAAAAACTGTTCAAAAATTCCAAATAAAAATATGGGGAGCTTCCTTATCTTATTGAGCGCCTCCCTAAATTGACATAGAATTTTTGGGGTTGTTTGAGTGCCCAAATAAACTAGCAAGCCTATGTTTGGATGGATTCGTCGGTACTACCGGGCTTTAGCCGGTAGTACCGAGGCGTCTTCGTCCCTGTGGTGACAGTGGCAACCACTGTCGCCATGCCGCCGCACGCGCTACCTGCTCCCTCGGAGGCTAAGCACGCCAGCATGACGCCCACCTGCTCCTCCTCACTCCTTTCCCTACCTGTTTTTCCCCGTAGAGAAACCCTAACCCTAGCTCTACGGCCGACGTCGCCCCACCGCTGTCCACCGTGCATCGCCGCGCTAGAAGCCTCCTCGAGCAAATCGAAGTGGCGGAAAATCTCCGCCGCGACGCCCTCTACCTCCTCGCCCGAGGGAATCGAGCCAGGGAGCCCTCAGTCGCCGATGCCGCCTTTCTTCCCCGACCACGGCCACCGCTCCGTCGAGCTCAATTGCCGTCGATTCCGGCCACCTTTTTCACCACCGCGAGCACCAACGCATCCAGGGTAAGCATGCGAGCCTCCCGGGCATCCTCGCTCTCCCCCTCTTCCTCTAGTTCCAGTTCGCGCCGTCGATGCCGCCGTTACTCTCCGCCATAGCTCGTCGCTGGGGTCGTTACCGGCGACCATTTGGACGGTAGCACCGCCCGTAGTTTCCCCGTAGTCCAGCGATCCAAATGCGACCGGTAGCGCATCATAGGAACCACCTCGTTGCCGTGCGCATGCTCGCCGTCGTCGCGGTCACCGCGCGCACACGCCGGTCCTGGCTTCGGCCCAGTCAACATGCTCCATCAGTACTACCGTGCTCTTAGCCGGAAGTACCGACCGTGAGCTGAATCGGTACTGGACGCTTCTGTTAGTTTCCGGAAGTAGCCCGGAAGTTTTACCGGAAGTACCGCCCTTGACCGGTACTACCGTGCTCTTAGCCGGAAGTACCGACCGTGAGCTGAATCGGTACTGGATGCTACTATTAATTTCCGGAAGTAGCTCGGAAGTTGTACCGGAAGTACCGCCCTTGACCGCTACTACCTGGCAGTTAGCCGGTAGTACCGACCTAGCTAGTTAAAACTTGTGAAAATCATAACTTAATACCTATAAATCCAAATCTCGCAAATGATATACCAATTCGATCAGTAAAGCAAACGCTATCTAATTATGCTAATTTCACATCATGACAACAAATTTCCTTTGATGTCTTTCTTTAAATGGTTAAAAGAATTAAATTCAAATAATCATTTAATTCACCATTTAATCATCGTTAATTGGAAAATTACAAACGAGGTACCAAAATGATCAGGAGAACAATACCTATCTATTCATGTCTTGTTCATTAATATTTAAGCCACATTTTTAGTAATGTAATAACTCATAAGCAATGTGGTCATTAAGTTGAATATGGGGTTGCTTCCAAATAATTGCACCAATTATTTGGCACTCCATTTCATTTGTTAGCTAAATTTAAATGATGATATCAGTGCATAAACTTGACATGTCATCATGATTGTGCATTACACCTCTTGTATGCCTGTTATTTATTTGTTCTTCTGTTATTGTTTGGGTATCAGTAGATTCAGGAGTCGAGGTTCCACCCCCGTGCCTTGACGATCCGTGCTACACGCCCCGTCAGCAAGGCAAGAGATAACCTAACCTTCTTGGCATATATCATCCTATTGTTTTATACTATTATTTTCTCCACCATAATATTGCATTCGGTTCCAATGTCAACTTTTGGTCAATGTATAGAGTAACCCATGAAGTGCATGTTCCCTAAGCCATTACATGTTTCCTCCTATTATCCATAGGTTGATGTGTTGGCCTGAGTTAAAGATCATAACTGTTGTACTATATGCTTAGCTATGCTTAGCCATGCTTAGTCGAATGCTTAGTTGTCCAGTAATTATTTCCATGAATATGAAATTGATGGAATGATCGGGCAAGGTGGAGACTTGTGGTAAATAATAAAATGCTTAAAGGCTTGGATGAGTTACCATCGGGGGATAGTGTTTTGCCTCATTCTTGCCAACTAGGCTGAGAGTGCTTTTAGCTAGAACCAAGAACAGAGTGTGCTTCCAACGGTGGGACATATGGAATCCTTACTAACCGAATAAATTGTGCGGGCATATCCAAGGGTCCTCTAGTTTGCGCTTTCCATTTGCGTGTGCGTTGTAGGTTAGATGAAGGTGCGATGAGGACGGTGGTGTTCAGGATGTGGCGATGGGGTCAGGGGCTGAAATAGGCTGGATAAACTTGTCATGTCGTCACGATGACCCTTGGATAGTCTCATGCAAGGTAAAGGTTTAACTGCGCCCGCCCTGCTAGCTTTCCCCGGAAGAGAGCTAATTATACAGGCAAGGGGTCGGACGGTACCGGTGGTAAAAACAGTACACCCCTGCAGGGTTTAATCTTTTCGAAAAGCCGTGTCCACGGTTATGGACAAATCTTGGGAAAGGCGGATTAGCTCATAGAAAACCTGAACCTAATTAAAATTTTGGCAACATGTGTTTAAAAGGTTCATTTCCTCGAGGGTGATTCGAGGGAGTGCCTTGGTGGTGATGAGTGGTGGATTCTGGCTACTATTGGTTCAATGTGAACTAAAGAAAGAAAGTTTACTATCTTATCCCCTTTTGAAAAACCTTCGAGTAGTCGATGCGATGAGTCATTTATGTCTTCAAAAAGGAAAACTAGCTTTATGCAAAACAACTACCATATAGCTTTAGAGCCAATCAACATTGGGCCTATATCGCCCTAGTAACCTTGTGAGTACGTCGTACTTAGCCTTGCTTTGTTGTTTATTAATTGTTTCAGAGGAGGACATCGCTGAGCAGGAAGGTGGGTTCTTTGTTGACATTGACGAGTAGTCTGGGGTTCCCAGGTGGCAGCTTGGGACGTCTCGGAACAGGCTGGCTGAGATATGTTTATTATAGGCCTCTTAGGCCATAATTTGGATCTTGTTGTTAGACAACTAAATTTGCTTCCGCTTGTTGTAATGTTGGGTCTGTGACCCCTGTTGTGTAATTTGCTATCTTTCTCGCTATATGAGTTGAACTATCATCTCTTGTGTCGTAGAGTCTGTGATGTGCCAGTTGTTCCACAGTCTTGATCTCCTTATTATGCATTGATAGCTATGCCAGTGTTTATGGCATGATCGAGGTGTTGTGTGGGAGCGGTAACCCAATTGCCCTTCGATTGTGTAGCATAGCCTGTGGGTTACATAGCCTTTCTGTATAATTCCGGGGTCGGGGCGCTACACTATACATGCTGGTCATCCCCAGAGAATTCAAGCGGCAGCTGAAGAAGCGGTTGCTTCCGAGGCCCGTCACACTCAAGACCAGCATTGGGTGCTCCTGGTCTGCGCACATTGAGGACATGGACGGTGAGCTGGTCTTCAACGACGGTTGGTACCAGTTCGCAGATGCACATGAACTACAGCCTGAGGATGTCCTGGTCTTCAAGGTGAAGGGCGATTCCTCGATGAAGGTGGAGATCTACGACCGTAACACCTTCACCCAGAGGGTTATCTAATGTGCTGATCACCCTTAGTTGTATGCATGATCTGCTGAGATAGCTCGATCGGGGATTCAAAGAAATCCATCAGTATCTTACTCAAGTAACTAGATATATATGTTGGATTTTTTATCTCTTTATTATTTTGCTTTTGTACTAGGGGTTTGGCCACTGATTATCATGATGTTTGAGAACTTGGCTTATGTAATAGAGGACTGGTTACCCCGTGATGTAATCATTATAATTAGCTAGCTAAGCTAGTATTCTGCAATTATATGTGTCTGACTGGTGTTACGTTACTGTCGCAACAGTGGAACACAGGGTTCCCCTGATGCGGTCAAAGTGGGTCCACCGCCAGTGGGCCCACCAAGAAGGCGAACAAGGCAAGGGTTCAACACCGGCAGGTGTGCCCCCTCCCCCCCACCTGCCACACGGCAACCGGACAAGGACGGCATCGACAACCACGACTAAGGACCGAGTGACCTTCCGGGGTCACCCTCAACCCGGCAGATGACGCGGAGGTCCTGGGGACCCGGACGCCCGGTAGGAGGCTAGGCTCACCCCTAGGATCCAACCTCCGTACAGGCGAAGAGGATAAGTTTGCCAGCTCCTGCTGGAAGCTCCTAGAAGACTTGGGCGCCAAGAAGATGGAGGTGCCACGCGGGGACACAGTCGGTAAAGGTGTCGGCCTTTGTCCGCCCACCCTGCAAAAGGTGGGCGACCGCACCTAACCCCCCTGAGAAGAATACTTGGACGAGAAGAGGCCACGTCGCCTCATAAGAAGAACCTGGAGGGGTTTTCCCGCCTAAAACCCCTCCGTCCCCAAAGGTGCCCTTGTGGGATCCCCTTAGCCTATAAAAGGAGGACCGAGGCACCGGAGGGAGGGGACGGAATCAGAGAGAGTCGGAGGCTAGGCTAGGTATCGCACCAGCAAGATTAGCATAGGCGAGAGGTGATCTCCTCCGGGAAAGGATCTGCTCGTCTTCAACCTCTAGCCAATACCTCCTGGGTTCTCACCCGCAACCACCTCTGTAAGCCACACCATGATGACCCACTCAATCCAGACATGCAAGAGTAGGGCTTTTAGCCACCGGGCGGCCTGAACCTGGGTAAACTCCTTGTGTCTCTGTGTTGCTTGCTAGTACGTAGATCGGAGATCTTGACGAGGTTCTCCCGGAAGTTGGCGTCTCCCAGCCTCCTTCGCACCCCGTGCCGAACCTAAAAAGGGGGTATCCTTTACTCCCGGTGTTCGTGATCCAAGACACGACATCTGGGGCGCCAGGTAGGGGGCGCAAGCGCTGGATTCGTCTTCATCGACTTCGAGATCTTCATCGAGATCTTGATCGGCGTCTACGTCGGCCTCGTCGCTAGGTTCTTCGATGGTCCGCGTCGACCTTGTCGCCAGGTTCTTCGACAAGATCCACGTTGGCCTTGTCGCCAGGTTCTTCGAAAAGTTCCATGTCGGCCTTGTCGCCAGGTTCTTCGACAAGGTCCTCGTCGGCCCCATCGTCAGGTTCCAATGGTAAGGAGAATGCCTTGTGCTCTGAGATGAAAGCCGCTTTCATCTCACAACACAAGGCATTCTCTTTATCGTTGGAATCAAAATATTGTAACCTTAAAACGGACATTTCCAAGATATCGAAACATCAGGGAATGGTTTCTTCTATTTGATTGGCATCAAAAAATGCCGGCAATCTAGACTTGAGGATTGTTCTGTTCATCTTCTCCATAACTCCAACATGATATTTAATTGCATTAGGGGGCTTCTAATTTGACAGTTACTGGATTGCAGTATGTCAATTAATATGGGACTTAGCAATATTATTTGGACTTAGCAAAATTTCTATGCAACGAAAAGCGAAAAGTTTTAGGACTATAACTTCTACGAAAAGCGAGAAGTTAACTTTTACAGGACGTGGGTTGAGAAATAACATTTCTTACTCTAGGTTTTTCGGCGGGATAGTCCGCTGGATCGTCCGCTAGCACCACCCTGGATTATTGTGCAGATCATCCACTAGATCGTCCGGTAGCACCACCCTGAATCACATAGTGCCACAACATTTTAATCATCGGAATTATCAAAGACACATTACAAAACTAAACAAAAATGACTTGGATTTGTGCCTCATACTTAGGTCAGACACACAAGTAGACCTGCAGGATCTCGTGAGCCAAGTATGATGCACAAAACTTTTACTTGTGCATATCACAAGACTCACAAGACCTGCAGGCTTACCACCTAGTGCCACAACATTTTAATCATCGGCATTCGGAAAAAGAGAGAAAAAACAAAATGATTTCGGATTTGTGCCTCATACATATTTAAATTGGACACACATTTCAGGGACGGAGCAAGCGAACCAAGTAGGATGCACAAAATGTTTATTTGTGCATATCACAAGGTTCGCTAGCATCACCCTGAATCATATAGTGTCACAACATTTTAATCATCGGCATTTGGAAAAAGAGAGAATGAAAACAAAAATGATTCGGGTTTGTGCCTCATACATAGATTGGACACACATTGATCAGGGACGGGGCAACCGGACCAAGTAGAGTATGCACAAGATGTTTATTTGTGCATATCACAAGGTCCGCTAGCACCACCCTGAATCACCTAGTGCCACAACATTTTAATCATCGATATTCAGAAAAAGAGAGAAAAAACAAAATGATTTCGGATTTGTGCCTCATACATATTTAAATTGGACACACATTTCAGGGACGGAGCAAGCGAACCAAGTAGGATGCACAAAATGTTTATTTGTGCGTATCACAAGCTTCGCTAGCACCACCCTGAATCACATAGTGCCACAACAGTTTAATCATCGGCATTATCAAAAACACAGTACAAAACTAAACAAAAATGACTTGGATTTGCACCTCATACTTAGGTCGGACACACAAGTAGACCTGCAGGATCTGGTGAGCCAAGTATGATGCACAAGACTTGTACTTGTGCATATCACAAGGCTCACAAGACCTGCAGGCTTACCACCTAGTGCCACAACATCTTAATCATCGGCATTCTAAGAAAAAAACAAAGATAAACCATGCATAACACAATAGATAACTACACAACATCAACAAGAGTGTCTAAACATCAACTCTAATACAATAAGTTGCATATTATATTAAACGGTTTAAACATCAACTCTGATAATTTCTATGGTTACTGATTATAAAACAAAATCAACTCCATGTCTTCAACTCTTAATGTTACGGAGCGAGAAAGCAGAGCGGTACGTACCGGCGGAGGGCAGGAGGCGGGCGGTGCGGAGGCGGGCGGCCCCTCGATGCGATCGGTGCGGAGGCGGCCGGTGCGGAGGCGGGCGGCCCCTCGATGTGGTCGGTGCGGAGGCGGTCGGTGCGGAGGCAGGCGGTGCGGAGGCGGCCGGTGCGGAGGCCGGTGGCCCCTCGATGCGGTCGGTGCGGAGGCGGCCGGTGCAGAGGTAGTCGGTGCAGAGGCGGGCTCGTCGACGGCGGCGTGGGGGAGCAGCGGGGTGGAGCTAGGGTTTGGAGCGGCTGGCCGATTGGATCAGAATGGTGGGGAATGGAGCGGCCGGCCGGATCGAAAGGGTAAGGGGCTAGCGTAGCGCCCGCGCACATGTAAGCTATGCGCCGGAGGTACGTTGCGTTCTGGGGTACAACTTACCGCCGGCGCACTGGACAAGCGACGCGCCGGTGCTAACCAGCTTAGCGCCGGCGTGCATGCGGGCGGTGCGCCGGGGGTATGCGCGGGTGGGGGGCGGGGGCTGGCCCCACACTTACCACCGGCGCGCATGATATTCAGTGCGCCAGGGGTAATCTGTTACCGCTGGCATGCAACTATTGTGGGCGCCGTCAGTAAATAGCGCCGGCGCACCCATAATTTGGTGCGCCGGCGGTAACTTTTTTTCTATAAGCCTTTTCCTAGTAGTGCAAGGATAAAAAGCAAAGGAAGGTCTCCGGACCGGCGCCAGAAAGACGCCAGCAAGACGGACGTGCCCCAAGCGGCGTTGGAAGCAAGAGGGTCTCCGGACCGGCACCATAAGGGTGTCAGCAAGACGGACGTGCCTCCAAGTGGCGTCGGAAACAAGAGGGTCTCTGGACCGGGGCCAATGGGCCCCAGCCAGTAAGTTCCTGTGCCAGTGGAGGCTGGCTAGGCAGGCGGCTATTTCAGCACAGGTCCCTGATCCTGCGGGTAACCGCAGGTAGGGCAGAGTTATGTCTTAAAAATGGCATAGAAGACCCGCCATGGCGGCAACGTGACGAAACGATTGCTAAAATAGTCAAAGGAGGTCGACACTGGGCTAAGTATAAACGTGCTTGCACGGGCTTTTTCATTGTTGCATATGTTTATGCATTTTGGCTAAGACGAAAGCGGGCGTTGTTTTGGGGTGGCGCCTCCGCGACAAAACTATTAGTTTCCCTCGGGCAGTGGAGTCGTGGGCTGAGGTCCGTGTGGTCAAAAAACAGTGGGTTCTTGGGGGGATGTGCCCTGTGTCGGTAGTTCAGACCCGTGTGATTGCCCACGGCTGGTTAGCTCTCACGCCCACTAACCCTTCCCGAGAGCGTTAAGCCTCCACGAGTGCAATAAAACTGATAAAACTTGGAAAAAGTTTATTTTCATTCGAAATGTACAAGTTTACAAGTCTTATTTTGTGGCACAGCTCCAAAAATGCAGTTCACAATCCCTGTTATTGTCCCACTTGTTTTCAGGGTTTCCCCAGGATCACCTGTCATCCTCGCGGGACAGGCACTCCATGATCTCGTTCACCTGGCGGGTTACCTCGGGATCGGACAGCATCTCGGGGGTAAGACCCTCCAGATCGGGCAACGAGGGAAGTTGCAGACGCCGCCGACGGAGGGCCGCAACAAACTAGGCGGCCACCTGCCAGGTCGCAGCCCTCCCCGCCTGGAGAGTGGCCATGCTCACACTCTCCTTGATGCCGCCAACAAGTGAAGCCACGAGCCCCAGGAATGAAGGGTACTGCCGGAGGGAATAGGAGTGGTTTGGCGAAAGGACAGGCAAGCCTTTCACCTTTAGTTCAGCCAGCGCCTCCACGTTCTTCGAAGACCTGGTGTGCATCTTGAGCAAGAGATCGTCGTTGCTCCGCCTGTGGAGACGGAAGTCTCTCTCCTCTTTGGCGTGTGCCTCCTTGGCCTTCACCAGGTCGCCCTACACCGCCTTGAGCTGGTTGGAAAGTTCCTCGTGCCGGTCCCAGGCGATTTGCGCCTACGACTTGCTCGATTCCATGGCCGCCCAATTTTCGGTGAGTTCCCTGGCTTCGGCCCGCCGCACGATGTTCATGCGTTCGGTGGCTTCGTCCCGAAACTTCACCACACCCTCCAGATCTCGGACTTTCTGTTTCAGCGTGGCATGAAGGGCGCCCGCACTCTTCTTGAACTCTTCGGCCTTAGCAAGGGCTATCTTCTGCGCGTCGACAATGGCTGTCAAAGACGCAATCTTCGCTGCAAGGATGGCCCTGGAAGGGGTTACCTGAAGACGGCACGGAGGTTGCCGGGTCCCGACCCGAGGCGACCTGCTCTTGCCTGCAAAGGGGCGGCGCCTGCACCGCCATCACCAGCGACTCTCCAGCTCCACTCTCCGGGGAACCGGCCCCCGGAGGGGTCCGGTCAGGAGGCAAGAACTCCTCCGCAACCGCCGCAGAGCTCCCCGCGGCCTCTCCCGCCTCCTCATCTTCATCGACGCGAGCGCGCATCCGGGGGCTCTCGGACCCGGAAGACCTGGAAACGCATGACAACAGTCAAGGCAACCACAAACCTCGGTGAACACGAAAGGCCAAGGGCGGAAGTCTGGACTCACCTCAGGGCTCGTTTAGTCCCAAGAATCCCCACCGCTTCTCCGCCAAATCTCTGAAGAGGTCCGGCACCGACACGCTCTCGTCGTCTCCTTCATCGGCAAGAATCGGGGGCGGGAGGGCTTCGTATTCTCCATCTGACTCCTGCCCCACCTACATGTTCGGAGGTGCTGGCCGCTTGGGGGGGTGATACGTCTCAAACGTATCTATAATTTTTGAGTGATCCATGCTTGTTTTATGTCATTGTCACATGTTTTTGCCATCTTGTTATATCATTTTAAGGCATTTTATTGGACTAACCTATTGACAAGATGCCCAGTGCCAATTCCCTGTTTTTGTGCTGTTTTTGTTGCAGAAAGTTACTTCTAGAAATATTCTCGGAATTGGACGAAAATTTACGGAGATTTTTTATTTAAGAAATGAGGAAGGGAGCCAGAAGGGCGACTCCAGGGGACCCACACAGGCCAAGGGTGGCCCCATACCGCGGCCTAGGGCCCACCCGCGGGTGGGACCCGCCCCTGCCCTGTGGGGCACCCCTCGGTCGCTTCCGACGCCTATAAAATCACATCCGACGCAAAAACCCTAACTCCCGAAGGATTTTCCCAAATACGCAACAGAGCTCCGCCGCCATCGCCGACAAGTTTCGGGGGTTCAGAAGGTCCTGTTACGGCACCCTGCCGGGACGAAGATCGACCGCCGGAGCCATCTCCATCGACATCGCTGCTTCCCGCGATGAGGAGGGAGTAGTCCCTCACCGGGGCTGAGGCTTATACAAGTAGCTATGTGGTTAACTCTCTCTCCCATGATGTGATCTTCATTGTGATCATGAGCTTTGTTAGTATAGTTGAATACATGATGTTTCCCTATGTGTAATGGATATGATTTTGCTCAAGTGATGTTATTTAGTACAATTTCCGGAGTCACCGTTGTGATCACGGTATCTCGGTGACAGTGTGGGTGCCGTGTGTGACTCTATGGATAATAGATTGGAAGGATCTTCATCATGAGTTTGTTCTTTATTATTGTTGGATTGAATAGATCATAAGATTTCTTGATGCTCGTGTTATTGAAGAAAGAGACTATTCAAGAAATATGTTGTGGTGTTTGTTAGTACTATCTTTGGATGCGGATAGTGACAGCATGAAGTGTCCATAGATGTGGAATATGAACTTTAAGGTGTGCTTTTCGTAGCCCTACGCAATTCTCATCCTATTTGATCCACGAAAGAATGATCTCCGAGTAACGTCTACCATGCATGTGTTTTTGTGGAACTATTACGTGTTTAATTATGTTAATGATGTTGAGAGTAGTCACTAGTGAAAGCATGAAGCCTAGGCCTTTTTCCAAGCATTGATACACCGTTTTTAGTCACTTTTGTCACTTGTTTGCTTGCTGCCATTTTTATTACAGAATTACAAAATCACCTTTTACCATATCACTTGCATTTTACCATCTCTTCGCCGAACTAGTGCACCTATACAACTGACAATTGTATTAGGTGTGTTGGGGACACAAGAGACTTCTTGTATCTTAATTGCAGAGTTGCTTGAGATGGATATCTTTGACCTCTACCTCCCGTGGATTCGATAAACCTTGGGTTACTCACTTAAAGGAAATTTGCCGCTGTCCTCAAACCTCTGCGCTTGGAGGCCCAACAAGTCTACAAGAATAGAAGCGTGTAGTAGACATCAAGCTAATTTCTGGCGTTGTTGCCGGGGAGGTGAGCGCTTGAAGGTATCTTCTTTAGATTCTGCAGTTATATCTTTTTGTTTCTTGTTTTTATTTCAAGTTTGGCTTATGGAACGTTGTTCTTTGAATTTGCTTTTTGAGAGTGACCTCTCCACCACTCCCATGGTGGATAAGGTTACTCCACATACTGAATGTATTCCTTTCAAGATACCGATGGGGATAATTGATCGTGTTATGAGCAATTGCTATGCAGGAGATGGAGCTATACATCCTAGTTATCATCTGCTTTATATTAAAGAGTTATGTGAGTTGTTTGAGATTGCAGGTGTATCAAGAGAGTTAATCATGAGGAAATTATTTTCCTTATCACTTAAGGAGAAAGCATTGGAGTGGTATAGGCTGCTAGACAATTCTCACTTGTTGGATTGGAAGGAGCTTATGTCTCTCTTTTATTCTAAATTTTATCCTCTTCATGAAATTCATCGAGATAGAAATTATATCTACAATTTTTGGCCACATGACGGAGAGAGCATTGCTCAAGCTTGGGGGAGATTGAAATCATTAATGCTTAAATGTCCTAACCATGATCTTTCCAAGGATATTATTGTTAACAATTTTTATGCAAGGCTATCTCGTCATGACAAGGAAATACTTGATGCTTCTTCTATGGGTTCTTTTACAAGTAAGAAGATTGATGCTAAATGGGATCTTATTGAAAAGATTCAACAAAACATTGAAGATTGGGAGATCAACAAAGGTAAAGAGTCAGGTATAAATTATGAGTATAATTGCATTAAGTCTTTTTTGAAACTGATAGTTTTAATAAGCTTAGTGCTAAGTTTGGACTTGACTCTCATATAGTTGTTG
Source organism: Puccinellia tenuiflora (assembly GCA_012064385.1). Lineage (NCBI taxonomy): Eukaryota > Viridiplantae > Streptophyta > Magnoliopsida > Poales > Poaceae > Puccinellia > Puccinellia tenuiflora. The sequence goes on along the minus strand of QRDG01000961.1, from coordinate 60,682 downwards.
ATATCTATAAATCTTTTGCTTCTCATATTAATATTCCTAAAGAGAAATGGTCTAAGCATCATGAACCTTTCAAAGACATTTGCAAACAAAATGAAATTGTTAATGATGATTGCAATATACATGATCCAATCTCTACAAATAATTCCATATAAGCATGTTAATTTTTGTGGAGTGCATAGACCTTGTGAAAGCACTCGGGTTGAAGAAGATAAATATTGTAAGCAACATAAGCATGAAAGAACTAGCAAATGGCATAAGGATTTATATAAATTTTCTAGAGAATTAAATGACCTCTATCCTTTTATGTGTGAACATTGCAATGAAGAAGGTCATTTTAATTTCCAATGCTCGTACTTTAATGATATAATTATTAGCCAGTTTTGTGATAACATGATCACTTCTAGTCTTTATGATGAACTTAATTTATTTTTGGGGTGTGAAGAGTTGTCAGAAAAAACTTCTTGGTTAGATAGTAGTACTTTTGGGAAAAATAGCATTGTCAAGGGAGCTTATCATTATTGTGTTGTGAATTGCCGTGACAATGCTTACATTGCAAAAATTAGAAAGAATATCACTTCACCAAAGTATAAAAGGACATATGTTTCTTATGTTGCCAATAATGAAAGGGAGAGATTCTCCCAAGTTTCTCCTGTCTTTTCTAATAATGAATCAGATTATGTGGAGAAGCTTCCTTTCCAACCACTCCCTCCTAAGGTGGTGAAGAAGAAGAAGAAGAACGGAGGGATGAGTAAAAATAAAGAGGAAACGGTATCATCCCCTAAGCATATTTCTCCCATCATGGTTGTTCCTAATGAGCATGAATCAAAAATTATTGAAGATGATCCACTTAATTGTATTCATTATTATCCTGATCTTAAGTCTATAGGCACTACCGATGGCACCCGTCCCCATTGGGTATGGGTACAGCTTAACCAAACCCGCACCCGCGTCCTACATATCTTACCCGCACCCACACCCGTACCCGCATCTGGGTATAGATTTTATACCATACCCGCACCCGTCAGGGTATTAAAAAACCATGGGTAAACCCACACAACAACTCAGCGAGATAATATTAACAACATAATGTATTAGAAAAAAAGACATGTAGGATCATTTATTCACTAATTCGTCCTTAAGTGCTGAGATCGATCGTGCGGGCGTCGGGCCGTCTATGGTGCAAGAGACATGAGGCGTGGGCGTCGTGATGTGAGTTGACCTAGACGTGGCATGCTAGCGGGAGGGGGGTGGGGGGTTGGATAAAGTAAAACCCAATTGGTCACATGGTTAAACTAAATTGACTGTAAAATTAGCACTTGTCCTGTAGGTATCAAATTTTGGAAATTGTGATTTTTCTAGAGAACTAACATGTCATCTGCAAAATAAACTGGGTACGTGGGTAGTGGGTATGGGTTCTTCTATACCACAACCGCACCCACTGGGTACACACTTTTTACCATTTGCATACCCATGGGTAAAGTTTTTTTACCAAACCCTCACCCTACAGGGTAAAAACCCGCAGGGTATGTGGGTACCCATTGCCATCGGTAATAGGCACTATTGAAGAAGATTATATTATGCCTGTTACTTATTGTGATGATCATGATTGGGAAAATAATACTACTTATGATCATGAAAATCTTTTTGGCACCAATTTTGAAAATGATGATATTGATAATTGTTATACTGTTGGGAATATTCATGCGGAAATGCAATCCTGCTCCCGAGCTCACCAGCTCCTGCTTTTTTGCACGAAAATAAAAAAATAGTAACAATTTATGAAAAAATCTGAAAAAAAAATCGAGACACACGCATACAAGTTGTTCACACTCGTGAATTTTTTCGGAATGAAAAGACATCCCTTGCGATCTGTGTAAAAAAGACAAAATCAGCTTTTTCAAAAATGTGTTTTTAGATCTATTTTGACACACTCACTTTGTCTTTTTTGTACAGAGCACAGGCAATGTATTTTCATTCCAAAAAAATTCACGAGTGTGAACAACTTGTATGCGTGTGTCTCCAATTTTTTTCAGATTTTTTCATAAATTTTTACTATTTTTTTATTTTCACCGAACTAAGCAGGAGCTGGTGAGCCCGGGAGCAGAAACGCCCCTCCCATATTCATGTTTCTTCTAATCATAATGTGGAAAACCCCAAGCTTGGGGATGATGAGTTTGAAAATCCTTTTGGTATTGAAAGTCATGATGATTTGTTTACAAAAATATATGCTTGGAAAGATGACTATCCCCTTACTTATGATGATATTATGCCTCCAATTTTTGATGATTATTGTGATGATAACTATGCCATAAAGAATGATTTTAATCATCCCTACGAGACTCGTCATAATTATTACTCTCCTACTGAACATCATCTTTCTAATACACAATTAGTCTATCATGTCCAAGTTCTATATGATAGTCCTACTCTCAATGCTACTAATAATAAAGATTTTACTTATGTGGAGAGTAATAATAATACTTTTATGCATGTGAATCATGAGAAAAATGCTTTATGTGATGGTTATGTTATTGAGTTTTCTTATGACTCTACTGAAAGTTATTATGAGAGAGGGAAGTGTGGTTATATAAATTTTCATCTTATGAAGTTTCCCCTCTTTATGTTGAAGGTTTTAATGTTGCACTTGCTTTGTCTTCCTATGCTTAATGCTTTATGCTCCAATGATTTATTTTCTTACAAGATGCCTATGCATAGGAAGAGAGTTAGACTTAAATGTGTTTGATATTTGCTTCATGATGCTCTTTTTTGCGTTCCAACTCTTATTCTTATGAGAGCATCATTAAAATTATCATGTCTAGCTAAAAGGCTTAAAAGAAAAGCGCTTGTTGGGAGACAACCCATCTTTTAATTTCAGTTTGTTTTTTATTTTTCTTGAGTCATGAAGTTGTTGCCTCTGTAGCAACTTCATTGTATCTTTTTTTTTTGGTTTTTTGTGCCAAGTTTAGCCTCTAATGCATTGAAAGTGCGAGGTGTTGTTTTACTGTCCAGAAACAGATTTCTGTCCTTCACTGTTCGAAAATCTAGAAAATCCCTGAATTTTATCTTTTTCTGATAATTTTAGACAGCAAGCCTGATACTTTTATATATCTTTATTTAGTTTTGACTTTTCTGATTTGAGCTACACAAGTGCTTCGAAAAATTCGATCTTTATAGACTATTCAGTTTTTGACAGATTCTGCTTTTATTTTGTATTCGCCTATTTTACTATCGTCAAATGTGATACTCTTGAGGAGGAGTACCACATTGAGGATTAGTAACCGTAGCTAATGCCCAATAAAGTTGTTTGCAATTTGTCTTGAGTTGAACACATGTGCATTTTAATTTATGAGCACTAACCCTCTAATCAGTTTATGAGATGTTTTGTGTGAAGAGAGTTTTTAAGTTCCAAAGAAGAGGATAATGAAGAAATTGAAGATGGATCAAATCTCAAGCTTGGGGATGCCCCCATGGCACCCCCTCTGAATATCAAGAACCATCAAGCGTCAAAGCTTGGGGATGCCCAAGGCATCCCCTCTTCTTCATCGACTACATAAGGTCGTCTTCGTTGAACTAAGTTTTTATCACTTTACATATTATGTGCTATGCTTGGAACGTCATTTTATTTTGCTTTGAGTTTTGTTTTGTTTGTTTGCTGGTCATATTCATGTTGGATCCTATCCATCTTGTGTGGGAGAGAGACACGCTCCGCTTTTTCGTTTGAATACTCCTTTGCTTCGCTTATATCTTGTTGAGTATTCTTAGCTACTATTTGTTTGCTAGTAAGCTCTCGCTTTTAGCTTTTATCTTGTTTAGAGCTGCTAGTTGTTGATGTTAAACCCTCTTGTTCTTCACTTATATTTGTTAGAGAGTTGCTATGGTTGCTTGGTTAATTTGTTAGAACGGTAAAATGCTATGCATGTGGTAGTGGTATGAAATAGAAAAACCTGCATAGTCTTGTAGATCACTATGTGGATAATTTGATACTCTTCAATTGTTTTGAGGCATTAAAATAACTAATGGTTAAAATTTGTTGGTTAATGGTGTTAGAACTGATTAGTGGAGATGTGTTAGTAAAGCGTGGAGCCGTACTTCTCTGAACTAAACAACCTAAGTCAACAATGCTAATCTGTCATGAATTCTGCTAAGTTGAAAATAAGTTCCTAGTGGGTAGTTACTGCAACGGTCGGGGAAGCCAACGGGGCACTTGTGTCGCCGCCACGATCCCTCTCGGGGTGTCTCTAACCATTTGTGGAACATTGAAACTGCTAGTTGTTTGCAATATACGAAATGCATTGTGAGTTTTGGTTTTTGGCACTTCCACTTCCATATTTTGCTAGCCTCTTCGGTGCTGCGCAATGCCCTCTCTCACATTGAGATTGGTGCATACTTCGCGAGTACATCCAACTCCGTGGGAGAACTTCATCCTGTTCTCCTACACATAAGCCAACTATCTTCCTCAAAACAGCCACCATACCTACCTATCACGGAATTTCCATAGCCGTTCCGAGATACATTGACATGCAACATCCATCATTACATTACATGACTTGATGTCGTTCTTCATTACCATATAGTTTGCTTGATCATTGAGTTAGTGTGCAGCGTGGCTTGCCACATGTTCTACATTTTTTTTCACACTACGCTCGATCATGCATACCTTCTTTTATACATCATGTATTAGTCTTATGAGTTATGAGTACCAAAAAATGTGATGATCCATTTGTAATATAGAGTGTTGCTCCTACAGTGAGGTATAAAATAAAAAAAAGAATAAAAGAGCCCAAAGGAGGCCATATGAGAGAGCATTTAAAAGAGCCAAGGAGGCCACCCAAAATCCAAAAAAATAGAAAATGAGAGAGGGAGCAACACTACTATCCTTTTTACCACATGTGCTAGTAGCACCTACATTTCATTATAGAGAGTTCTCATGTTGTTTTAGTAGTATAACTATGTGGGGAATTAACATTATAAAACTTGGCTTGTATATTCCAAGGATGAGCCTCCTAAAGTGAGCTCTAGGTCTTCATGAGCAAGCAAGTTGGATGCACCCCCACTAGTTCCGTTGGAGAGCTTTCATACACTTATAGTTCTATGTGCATCTGTTGCATGGCAATCACTACTCCTCATACAGTGTCAACTACGGGACTTCCTTCTGTCTTGTGGTTACCTTCTCCACTGTTTGAGCCTTTCTTTTTTTGACCTTCCAAACCTCCATCATTGTTCTCTTTGCCATAACATCATGGTGCCAAGGCCACTTCTTACTTGCACTAGTTGAGTAGACTTCAAAACAGTTGATTTGTGAAGTAGATGGATTAGGACACTTGACTTGAGCTTGGCTATTTTCATGAATGACTAATTAGATGCTTTGAAGAATGATTGATACTTTACATTGGAGACATAATTTGCAATTCTTCTTTCTAAACCTTATGTATGGTTCCATGTCTCCAACGCACTTATTCATGAAAAGTTTCTAGCATTTGTTAGCTAGCGTTTGTTAATCATTGTTTGCTTAATGTCAACTATAGGCAATTGTTTTGGATCACCTTATTCACATCATGTGCTTTGCATTAATATCGTGATCAAGATTATGTTGGTTGCATGTCTCATCAAAAATTATTTTGTTATCACTTACCTACTCGAGGACGAGTAGGAGTTAAGCTTGGGGATGCTGATACGTCTCAAACGTATCTATAATTTTTGAGTGATCCATGCTTGTTTTATGTCATTGTCACATGTTTTTGCCATCTTGTTATATCATTTTAAGGCATTTTATTGGACTAACCTATTAACAAGATGCCCAGTGCCAGTTCCCTGTTTTTGTGCTGTTTTTGTTGCAGAAAGTTACTTCTGGAAATATTCTCGGAATTGGACGAAAATTTACGGAGATTTTTTATTGAAGAAATGAGGAAGGGAGCCAGAAGGGCGACTCCATGGGACCCACACAGGTCAGGGGCGGCCCCCTGCCGCGGCCTAGGGCCCACCCGCGGGTGGGACCCGCCCCTGTCCTATGGGGCACCCCTCGGCTGCCTCCGACGCCTATAAAATCACATCCGATGCAAAAACCCTAACTCCCGAAGGATTTTCCCAAATACGCAACAGAGCTCCACCACCATCGCCGACAAGTTTCGGGGGCTCAGAAGGTCCTGTTCCGGAACCTTCCGGGATGGGGATCGACCGCCGGAGCCATCTCCATCGACATCGCTGCTTCCCGCGATGAGGAGGGAGTAGTCCCTCACCGGGGCTGAGGCTTATACAAGTAGCTATGTGGTTATCTCTCTCTCCCATGATTTGATCTTCGTTGTGATCATGAGCTTTGTTAGTATAGTTGAATACAGTATGTTTCCCTATGTGTAATGGATATGATTTTGCTCAAGTGATGTTATTTAGTACAATTTCCGGAGTAACCGTTGTGATCACGGTATCTCAGTGACAGTGTGGGTGCCGTGTGTGACTCTATGGATAATAGATTGGAAGGATCTTCATCATGAGTTTGTTCTTTATTATTGTTGGATTGAATAGATCATGAGGTTTCTTGATGTTTGTGTTATTGAAGAAAGAGACTATTCAAGAAATATGTTGTGGTGTTTGTTAGTACTATCTTTGGATGCGGATAGTGACAGCATGAAGTGTCCATAGATGTGGAATACGAACTTTAAGGTGTGCTTTTCGTAGCCCTAGGCAGTTCTCATCCTATTTGATCCACGAAAGAATGATCTCCGAGTAACATCTACCATGCATGTGTTTTTGTGAAACTATTACGTGTTTAATTATGTTAATGATGTTGAGAGTAGTCACTAGTGAAAGTATGAAGCCTAGGCCTTTTTCCAAGCATTGATACACCGTTTTTAGTCACTTTTGTTACTTGTTTGCTTGCTGCCATTTTTATTACAGAATTACAAAATCACCTTTTACCATCCATATCACTTGCATTTTACCATCTCTTCGCCGAACTAGTGCACATATACAACTGACAATTGTATTAGGTGTGTTGGGACACAAGAGACTTCTTGTATCTTAATTGAAGGGTTGCTTGAGAGGGATATCTTTGACCTCTACCTCCCGTGGATTCGATAAACCTTGGGTTACTCACTTAAGGGAAATTTGCCGTTGTCCTACAAACCTCTGCGCTTGGAGGCCCAACAAGTCTACAAGAATAGAAGCATGTAGTAGACATCAGGGGGGGCTCTACCACAGCACTTTCTCCACTTGCGGGCACGTTCCCCTCTTCTCGGAGGGGTGCAGGAGGCGTGTGTCGGGCCTGCTCTCCCGGGGCAGCCTCTACCTCGTCTTTGTCGCCAAAAGGACTAGGCTCCTCCGGGGAAAAGTCCCCAAATGGCGGTCCCACCACCGTCAAAGATCTCCCGTGGGCTGTCGACTGCCTGGGCATCGGGAGAGGGTCCAGGAACTCGGTACCCTGGAGCCCATAGGCGTTACACCGCGGCATGGGAGGTACGACATGTCCACCCTTAGTACGGTCAAACAACAAGAGAACTCCCAGCGGAAGGCAATATGGCACCCCCGGGATCAAGAAGGCCATCTTCCTCCCCAACGGCTTCGATGGTACCAAGGTCCCCATCTTCTGGCGGACCTCCCATAGCGGTTGGGGCCTGCGCTGCAGCGGGGCAATTCCTCACCGGATGAAGTCTCCAGTAATCATAGCACAAGTCACCTTGCTGTCACGGAGCTCGATTAGCCGCTCAATGGAAAAAATAGCACGCTATTTCGGCGCTAATTGCACGTTATAGCATAATCAAAGGGTCCACACTATATTTTACTACATTTGATCGCTATGGTGCTATTCGCGTAATAGAACGCTATATCGCGCTAAAACATCGTAACGTTATAGCACGCTATTTTTCCTAGCAAAAAAAAACAAATTTTCCACTTTAGAAAGAAGAAGTTGCTGCCTTTTTATAGTGGTGATGAACTACAATTTGTTGGTTCATCTTCTGAAACAGAAATTGACATCGCTATTGTTGAGTTTCTAAATAAATAATTTATACTATTTATATTGTTGCTTCTTAGGATGTTGATTTTAGGCTTTTAAACAGTTTGAGAACAATTTTTATATTTGGTTATGCGTATATTGTTCCTTTATTTTTGTTGAAATCAATCATTTTACACTATAACTGTTATTTTTTTCATAACGCTATTTTAATATAGCACGCTATTAGCACGTTATAGCGTGCATAGCGTCTCGAATAGGCTGCCGCTATTTCTTGTAGCACGCTATTTTTTTACCTTGCTTCATCTTGAGAACTCATATCCTTAGAGTTGGCCAAATTCTCGGCGGGGGCAGTTGGCACCAGAAGATGAGGGCTAGGGTTGTCCGCCAAGACGAAGTACCAGTTGTGCCTCCACTCTTCCCAGTTGGCGTGAATCTTCGCCCCCGGGTACTGGTGCGCCGAATCTTTCTTGAGGCAGAAGGACACTCTGCCCGCTATCCACCTCGACCTCCCCATGCGGGGCATGAAGTAATGACAGAACAACACCACGGAGGGCATAACACCGACAAACGCTTCGCAAGCGTACGCGAAGGTCGCCAAAATCAGCACCGCGTTCGGGTGCAGATGGAGCATATGCAGCCCTAATGCTTCTAGGACCGCGATGAAGAAATCAGAAAAAGGAGGGAGCAATCCCATCACGGAGAAGTCGTGAAAGGTCACCACTTCACCTTCTCGCTGGGGGCCTGCATCCGGGCGAATCTTCAGCTGGTCGCCCCCAAGGAACTCCACGGCAAGCACACTGCGGGCGTGAGCAATCCCCTCCTCGCTCGCGAACAAGCTCGGAGAAAACAAGGCTCAGGTTACCCTCGGTGGGGGAAGGGGAACGGCCTGGGCAGGGTTCGCCGCTGCTTTCTCCTTCCCGACAGATTGCCTCACCTTCCTCACCACTCCTCTCCCCCGCTTGGGCGCCATGGGTGGGAGGAGGAAGCGCGCAGCAGGCAGCAAAACGAAGAATATGGCGCACAACGAGAAGGAAGAAGGCAGAGCGCGGCGGGCGACGATTTGGGGTTTTCTTCGATTTGGGAGAAGTAACGGCTATAGTTCCGATGAACCGTGGCTTATAAGGCATCCCACGCGTCGCGTCATGTCCCCACCACTCCGGCAGGCGCGGGGATCGAGGAGGCGTTCCGCTCGGGGCGCTTCCTCCCGTTGGATTAAAGATGGACGTTGGCGATCCGCACGGATCGCAACGTTCACCAAGACAAAGAAGACCCGGGGGCTCGCGCTGCTTCCCTATGAGTGCGGCCTCGGCGGATGGGATGGCATAGTCAAGACAAGACGCCGAGGACCCACTTTGACTTTTTGGTCATAGCCCCGGCACTAGAAGGACGTGCCCGCCGGGACTATGCCCGGGGGCTACTGTCGCAACAGTGGAACACGGGGTTCCCCTGATGCGATCAAGGTGTGTCCACTGCCAGTGGGCCCACCAAGAAGGCGAACAAGGCAAGGGTTCAACACCGGCAGGTATGCCCTCCCACCTGCCCCACGGCAACCGGACAAGGACGGCATCGACAACCATGACTAAGGACCGGGTGACCTTCCGGGGTCACCCTCAACCCGGCAGACGACGCGGAGGTCCCGGGGACCCGGACGCCCGGCAGGAGGCCAGGCTCACCCCCGGGCTCCAACCTCCGTACAGGCGAAGAGGATAAGCTTGCCAGCTCCTGTTGTAAGCTCCTAGAAGACTTGGGCGCCAAGAAGATGGAGGCGCCGCGCGGGGACACGGTCGGTAAAGGTGTCAGCCTTTGTCCGCCCGCCCTGCAAAAGGTGGGCGACCGCACCTAACCCCCTGGGAAGAATACTTGGACGAGAAGAGGCCACGTCACCTCATAAGAAGAACCCGGAGGGGTTTTCCCGCCTAAAACCCCTCCGCCCCCAAAGGTGCCCTTGTGGGATCCCCTTCGCCTATAAAAGGAGGACCGAGGCACCGGAGGGAGTGGACGGAATCAGAGAGAGTCGGAGGCTAGGCTAGGTAGCGCACCAGACAAGAGTAGCATAGGCGAGAGGTGATCTCCTCCGAGAAAAGATCTGCTCGCCTTCAACCTCTAGCCAACACCTCCCGGGTTCTCACCCGGAACCACCTTAAGCCACACCATGATGAACCACTCAATCCAGACATGCAGGAGTAGGGCTTTTAGCCTCCGGGCGGCCTGAACCTGGGTAAACTCCTTGTGTCTCTGTGTTGCTTGCTAGTACGTAGATCGGAGATCTTGACGAGGTTCTCCCGGAAGTTGGCGTCTCCTAGTCTCCTTCGCGCCCCGTGCCGAACCTAAAAAGGGGGTATCCTTTACTCCCGGTGTCCGTGATCCAAGACACGACAATTACTTTAACTGATTGTATGATGCTATGCTAGTTTCAATATGTTATCTATTTACGTGTATTTGACGTAGCTACATGGGGCTTTGTATGTTCTGAAAGAATCAAAAACAATATTTTAAAGATACAGAAAAAACTGAATTATGTAGTCAAACTGATTTATTCTACCAGCTTGCTAATTCTTAGAGCGAAATACCTCGTATTTTAGGCTGTGAATTATTGCAGGTGCAGTTCTGTGTTTGGATATGTCCAGGACTCTTGGTACGTATGGGGCCTCATTCCTTCCGAGACACGCTGCATTTATTCCTTCACCTAACACACGCTCTCCATCGCTCCGCTCATACCACATCTCGCCCGGCTCTCTCGCCTCCATCCATCATCGGCGACCATAGGCACCGATCGACGCGCTTTCGACTGCCTCCTCTACGGCTGTGTGGCGTCCGTGCCACGGAAAACTCAAATAAGGCGGCCGCTCACGGATCACCCCTTATCCGCTCGTCCCGCGAGCGGTGGCAATGGCGGTATGTAATCCCCAAATCGTCGTGTATATATATGATACGGAGTAGATGATGATATAGTTCTCAATATAAGATATTTACTTAACCCGTTTGCGTTGACTAGGATTACAGACAAGTTAGTTTTGTGGCTACTATTGTGAACAGTATAAAATTTGTAGTTTATCGATCCATGGCCGATGATTATTTGTGAGGAACTGGGCATGTTTTCATTGGGTGGTCTTTAGGCCGATGATGATTTTGTGTTGTTTGCTTGTTCGACCTGTAGTGGCCGATGATGAAGTGCAGTATGCTAGCGTACTTGAAGTTGGCAGCATTATGCATTGCGCTCTAGCTAGATCAAGTTGAGTTCTACCCATAATATCAGATATTCTCGGGTTCGGGTCTAGCTAGCATAATTGCATTATGCCTGATCGACTTTGATAATTTCATGTAGCTGATATATCGATCGGTCTAGCTAGCTAGATTCACAAGCTTAATGTTCAGAAATACCGGTCGATCTAGTTAGATTCAGAATCGTAATGTTCAGATATATCGGTTGATCTAGCTAGATTCAGAAGTGTAATGTTTAGATATATCGGTCCGCCAAGCTAGATTCAGAATCTACATGTTCAGATTGTGTGTGTGATAAGAACAACCCTCCACGTGACTGTTAGATATCTTTCTTTGGGTGTTATGTTTGCAACTATGCATGGTCAGTAGCTACAGACATTATCTGATCGCGGACATTTCTGTTTGTAGTGTTCAGCCAATAAGCTCAAGCTTGGAGAGAGCTCATCATGGAAAAAGACAGGAGAGTGCTCTGCTACCCGGATGGGGAGGCCCCCGAAGCAAGTGGGTCATGAGGAGAAGACACATGACCACTTCTGCAAGGTGGTGTTACCTCCCGGGTTAGAGGTGCTTGTTATCCCCGGTCACTTTCGGCCCTGGTTTGATGGTGAGTGCCCAGAGACCATCAAGCTGAAGCCCTCCACTACCTGCATCTGGGATGTCGACGTGAAGGAGCAAGATGGCAAGATTGTCCTGGATGGAGGATGGCCAGAGTTTGTCAATGCCCATGACTTGAAGATAGGATACTCCCTAATATTCAATAAGCTTGACACCAGATCCCTGAAGGTGCTCGTATTTGATTACACTTGCTGCGAGAAGGAGATCAAGTGTCCATGTTATCACCCATCACTGGAGGAAGAATATGTATTGCAGCCCTATCGAAGTGTTGGCCGTTAGGTTTTATATATGTTACTCAAATGTTCTGTAGAGAGGTGGTATAAATGTACACCTCTGTAATGTTGCATTGTGGTGAACATGATGATACGTACTCTTATAATAAGGTCGCAATAATCCAACATAGCACACGTGTCTGTACAGAGAGGCTGAGAGGTAGGACCCACCAGCTTCAGGTGTAGCGAGGATGCTTGGCATAGCAACATACGGGGGGCTGGGAGAGCTTTCTATTACATCCCCTGAGAAAAGGATCAACCATTGAGTATTTTCCTTAGAATCTCGAAACTTGACGGCAACAACACAATACAAGCACGAGTGTATGCATGATTCAATTTCAGAACTAAAACACGTGTGTCAGATCATCATATTAACCGGCCTGCTGCCTTTTTAAAAAGATCATCTCCTGTCTATGTGACTGAAGTCGTGTTCTCATGTGGTCAAGGTACATTTGCTAACTAGTAGAACTGATTTGCAATGTCGAACATTTTCTACTACGAAACAGATGTAGCAGAGGGCTAGCAGTACATAAGCATACCGAATTGTGTAGCGCAGTGGCACATCACGTACGCATGGCTGAATCAACTCATGAACGGTCTCGTGTTCGAGTTTCTATTTATGCAGTATATTTAATTTTTTTGAAGAGGCAACCTAGGACATATTTTCTGCATAGACCCACTAGCTCGACCCTAACACGTTTGTATCGTGCAAATTAACCTTCAGGTAACGGGAGAAACCGAAGATAAAAAAATAAGTTACTAGCGAGAATCGATCACGAAAAAAAGGTAGCTAGAATCGATCGCGAGATCACACAATCCTTTGAATCGCCGACATGGTGGACCGACCTGCATCGCACAACCTTCACGTAACGGAGCAACCAAAAAAAATGTCACGAGCATCACATAATCCTTTGAATCACCGACATGGTGGACCCAACCGGTTTGAACTGCATTGCCTATCCTTTAGGTAACAGAGCAACCGAAGAAAAAGAGTCAGTTGAAATCGATCACGAGATCACACAATCCTTTGAGTCGCTGACATGGTGGACCTGTCCTTCATCGCCCAACCTTCATGTAACGGAGCAACTGAAAGAAATAAAAGTCAGGAGATCCCACTGTCCTTTGAGTCGCTAACATGGTGGACTCGTCCTTCATAGCCTAGCCTTCAGGTAATGGAGCAGCCGGAAGAAATAAAAGTCAGGAGATCCCACATTCATTTGAGTCGCTGACACGGTGGACCCGTCCTTCATCGCCCAGCCTTGAGATAACAGAGCAACCGAAAGAAATAAAAGTCAGGAGATCACACAGTCCTTTGAGTCACTGACATGGTGGACCCATCCTTCATCGCCCAGCCTTCAGGTAACGGAGCAACCGAAAACGCTTCAGATGAGAGTAAAGTTGATGGGGGGATACTTTATAGGTAGGCCCATGGACCCGGAAAGTAGACCCGCCAAGACCAAGAAGGCCAAAGCCGAGTCACGTATCAAGTCGCATGGGCTGGGCTGGAGACAAGCCGACCAAGGCCCATGATGAAGAAAGGACTCGTCAGCAAGGAGTCCAAGTACAACCCGGAGCCCTAACTTGGAAGGCCAAGACGTAGAGTAGGACTCCGTGTTCTAGTGTGACTCGGTATGACTTGTAAGTCCAGGGACCCGGCAGCCTTTATAAGCGGGGTCCTGGACCTTAGATCGATAAGCAAGCTGAATCAGACAAACCCTAGCCACCAGAGAGAAGTCGCCGGCTCCTGAGTTGTAGGAGCCGGGTCCTTGTAATCGAGACCTAGCAAAGAGCAATAACATAGAAGCAGGAAGTAGGTCTTTACCTCTAATCAGAGGGGCCGAACCTGGGTAAATCCTTGTTCCCTGGCGAGATTAACCGTTCCCACGTACTTCGATCACCGATGGCCCCAGAACTCATCTTCCCTGAGGAAGAACTTGCCGTGACAACCCCACGACAGTTGGCGCCCACCGTGGGGCCTATGGTGTTGAGAGGAGTTGAGATCGTTGGAGCAGCTCGTCGGGCTATGGAAAAACTCGCCATCGGTCGGGTCTACACTGATGAGCATGGAGAAACAGAGATCGATGACTCTGGTTGGACTTCAGACATGCATGAAGTCGACGAGGGTTATCAGCTTGTCTTTGGAGGAATCAACGTGTTCGTCGGCATGGTTTGCGCGTCGGGTCTTCGCGCGAACTCGGCGGAATCTGTATCAGAGCCAACCGTTGTTGTCGAGTCTGATGGAGAAGAGTCAGTCGGAACTTCAGAGGTCGGCATCATCGCCGAGTCTGAGGAGCTTCAAGCTGAGAAGCCAGAGATGCTGCAAGAGTCAGATTACGATGCAGATTCAGAGTCTATCTTACCCTTGTTTGAAGATCGGCTTGGGTATGGTATAGAGGAAGAAGATTATGAGGAGTCGCCAACACGTGTCCGCGTTGTAGGAGTCTACATGTCTGGAAACACCGGAAACCAATTTGATCCAGCTCTATTGACAAAGGAAATTAATGCAAATAATGCCGCAGAGAGGGCGGCTGAGTTAACCAACGCTCGTGCTGTGTTGGAGAGGCAACTAGCTGATATCACAGAGGCAAACCGTAGACTGGCCGAAGAGCAGGCCCGAGTCCAAGATGAAGCTCAGGTCGTGCGGAGGCGCCGCGAGGAGCTTACTTCAATTCAACACCGCAGAGCCAGGAGTCGCCTGCGTGATGGAGTACACATCAATCCAACCAATCTATTCACCACACCCAATGGTCCAGGTGGAGGAGCAGGACTAGGAAGCTCAGCGGCTGTAGGAGGCGCCGCAGGAGGAGGAGCACCGCCACCACCACCACCACCACCCCCAGAAGGACCGGGAGGCAGCCGTATCAACGGACCACCGCCTGAAGGAGGAGTCGGAGGAGGAGCATCTGGTGGCTTAGGATCTCAGCCCAACAGATTTCATACCCCAGAGGGACATTACTCCAATCCTATGGACAACGTTCATGCGGCGACTCTGAGATTGGAGAATATCTTGGTACCAGAGGGACCAGTGGGTCAGGAGACTCGTGATGCTATCGAGCTACTGAAGACAGCTTTGACTCAGCAAGCTTTGTATCCAACTTTTCCAGATGCAAGTAGGCTACATTCAACACCTTTTAACTCAGGCACGAGGAGTCGGCACGGCGAGTCTAACCCGGCCAACCTACTAGTGCAAGGCGTCGTGAACAAGAGAGGAATCGCGCAAACATACCAACTACTTCACGAGCTCAGCTTGTGGTTGATGAAGCAAGGCAGCGACGAGAAAGAGAAGCAGCAAGAGCTCGGGAGGCAGAGAGGGACAGAGCGTTAGTGGGTGCAGCTAACCCGCCTCAGCCAACCCGGGTGCACGAAGAGGTGACTTCTCCTGGTGTTTCCCCAGCGTTAACAGGACCAGAGTGCCTGTCTGATGCCATCAGGTCCGAGTCCTTCCCCAGCAGTTTCAAGGAGCCGCGCAAGGTTCCAAACTATGAGCCCAACATGGACCCGACCTCTTGGTTGGGTACATACGAGATGGCGATGAGTATTCGCAATGCCACAGGTAATTTGTGTGCCAAATTCATGTATCTTATGATGGAGGGAGCAGCCAAGGTTTGGATGCGCAACTTGCCTCCTAGGTCAATCAACTCTTGGGAGCAATTGAAGGCGGCTTTTATTCAGAACTTCCAGGGCACATGCAAAAAGCTTAGTACCATCGAGGACCTGGAGCGGTGTGTTCAGAGAAAGGGCGAGTCGGCAAGGCACTGGATGAAGCGGGTCTCAGAGATCATTAACTCATCACAAGGACTCCCACCAGTCTCAGTGCTAATGGCGATGGAGAGAAATTGCAGTTACAATCCCTTGAGTTGGAAGCTAGGTCGTATGAAGGAGAGCCTGAATCAAGGTATTCCCCTTACGATTGGCGAGATCATGGCAGGTGCTAATAAGCACGCTGCCACAGACAAAACAAAGGATCAGGAGGAAGGGGCTAAAGGACAAGGTGGCAATGTTTAGAATCAGAACCAAAATCAAAACCAGAATCAAGGTGGTGGCAAGCGGCCATATGGAGATAACTCTGACCTAGTGGCCAATACAAACACTGGAGTCAGACGCAAGGATAACAATTCGCATGGATACCAAGGCCGTACTCCAAGCACAGAGGAGGTCTTGAGGATTCCATGCCCTAAACATGCCAAGAATGGTAGATGCGGTCATACCTTGGGACAGTGCGTAGATTTGCAGCGCGCCAGGTTCCAAGGGCCAGGAGGAGGTAACAACAATGGCTATAGAGGAAACAATGATGGCGGACGACCTGGCAACCAGGGTGGAGGAGTCGGCAATAATCTAAACCAACCTCAAGGAGGAGGTAACCAGCAGGGCGGGTTCCAGCAGAACCCAAAGCAGCTTCAGGATAACAATGGGCAGTATTATGTCACAACTCGGCCACAGAACCCGAGTCGTGGCAGTTACCATGTCTTCACAACAAGCACGTCCAAACGTTCCAAGAAGTTAAAGGTTAGAGCTATTCATGCAGTAGAGCCGGAGCTTCCACAGTGGCTCAGGTGGTCAGAGCAAACCATAACGTGGAGTCGGGCAGATCATGCACCAAGAGTCGACGACCCAGGGCAGCTAGCCTTAGTGGTGGCACCTCAAGTTGGGGGCTATACATTGAACAAAGTGCTCATGGATGGTGGAAGCAGTATCAACATCTTATATTATGATACATTCAAGAGGATGCAGCTGCAAGATAGGCAGCTAATACCTACTGAAACGGTTTTTCATGGAATCGTACCAGGGAAGTCAGCCAAGCCAATCGGTAAGATTTATCTTGAGGTTGCTTTTGGCACAGTGGAGAATTTTCGTTCAGAGATTATGCCTTTTGAGGTAGTGGATCTTAAGAGTCCATACCACGCTCTCTTTGGTCGACCTGCATACTTTAAGTTTATGGCCAGACCATGCTATGTTTACTTGAAGCTCAAGATGCCAGGTCCAGCAGGAGTTATTACAGTTAATGGCAGCAGGCAGATGGCATTGGATTGTGAACTAGGTGATGCAGCTATGGCCGAGACAGCTTGTGCTCAAGAGGAGCTGAAATTTTACAAGGCAAACGTGGACCCGGAGGACAACTCGGTCCTTAAGAAGCCGGCCACAGAGGAGAAGATGAAATTCAAGTCAGCTCAGGACACAAAGCAAGTCGACTTTACCCCTGGTGATTCTTCCAAGCAGTTCACCATTGGGGCACACCTCTCTGATAAATAGGAAAGCGCGCTCGTCGAGTTCATCCGTGAGAACCGGGACATCTTTGCATGGAAGCCATCTGACATGCCAGGAGTCCCGAGAGAACTCGCCGAGCACAGCTTACATGTTAACCCTAATGCAAGACCAGTCAAGCAGGGTCTGCGCAAGTTTCATGATGACAGGAGGAATGCCATAGGAGAAGAGGTGGCTTGGCTCCTCGCAGCCGAGTTCATCAAGGAAGTCTTTCACCCAGAGTGGGTGGCCAATCCAGTGTTAGTACCAAAGAAAACAGGAGAGTTGCGGATGTGTATCGACTTCACGGGCCTTAATAAGCATTGCCCTAAGGACCCGTTTGCTCTGCCTCGCATCGACCAGATCATTGACTCAACAGCTGGGTCTGAGTTACTATGTTTCTTGGATGCCTATTCAGGGTACCATCAGATTAGGCTCAAGATAGAGGATGAGCTCAAGACATCCTTCATTACACCCTTTGGAGCATTTTGTTACACAACAATGCCCTTTGGGCTCAAGAATGCAGGAGCTACATATCAAAGGTGCATCCAGAACTGCTTCAAGGATCAGATAGGGAGAAATATTCATGCTTATGTGGATGATGTAGTGGTCAAGTCTCAGAAGGCCGACTCTCTGATAGCAGACCTGACAGAAACTTTTCACAACCTACGCAAGTATAATATGAAGCTCAACCCAACCAAGTGTGTTTTTGGAGTCCCTGCAGGCAAACTCCTAGGTTTCATTGTTTCAGAGAGAGGCATTGAAGCAAACCCAGAGAAAATCAAGGCTATTCACAATCTGCAGAAGCCGACTTGTCTAAAGGACGTTCAGAAACTCGCTGGTTGTGTAGCAGCTCTTAGCATATTCATCTCAAGACTCGGAGAGAAGGCGGGTCCTCTCTATCGACTCTTGAAGAAGTCAGACAAATTCATATGGGACAAAGAAGCTGACGATGCTTTTGAAGGCTTGAAGAAAACCCTATCATCAGCACCAGTGCTTGCAGCTCCTACAGATAAGGAGCCCATGCTATTATATGTAGCTGCCAACGAGAGAGTTGTCAGTGCAGTAGTAGTTGTGGAACGTGCAGAGGAAGGAAAGGAGTATCCAGTACAGAGACCTGTCTACTACATCAGCGAAGTCCTAACAGATTCAAAGCAAAGGTACCCACAGTGGCAGAAGTTGGTCTATGGAGTTTTTCTTGCTAGTAGGAAGCTAAAACACTATTTTCAAGAGCATCCAATTAAAGTGGTGAGTTCAGCACCGCTAGCAGACATTATACGCAACAGAGATGCAACTGGCCGAGTCGCCAAGTGGGCAATTGAGTTGGGTCCTTATCATATCACATATGATCCCAGAACAGCAATCAAATCTCAAGCTTTGGTCGACTTTGTCAATGATTGGACTGATTGCACGTCCTCACCAAGTTCGCCTTGTACCAAGTATTGGACAATGCACTTTGACGGGTCCAGACAGCTAGAGGGCTCAGGAGCCGGCGTGGTTCTAACTTCACCAAAAGGAGATAAGTTGGCATATGTCCTTCAATTACATTTTGATTGCACAAACAACATGGCAGAGTATGAGACTTTGCTACATGGCCTACGTTTGGCCAAGGAAATGAACATCAAGCGTATCAGGTGCTTTGGAGACTCGGATCTCGTAGCTCAGCAAGTGTCTGGAACCTGGGACTCGAAGGACGCAAACATGGCGGCTTATAGAAGAGCAGTCGAATAGATAGCCGGGTTCTTTTCTGGTTATCAAGTGGAGCATATTGACAGACGCAAGAACGAGGCCGCAGACGCGTTATCACGACTCGGCTCTCGTCGAGAGAAAGTACCACCAAACGTATTTGTGGACGAGCTTCACCACCCATCAGTCAAGCTGCCCACAGAGGAGGAGTTAGCTTTCCCAGATCCGGAGTCGGCACTTGTGGCAGCAGTACAGGCAATCCCAGCATGGACAGATCCCTACCTTGCATATCTCCTAAGGGGTGAACTACCAAATGATGAAGTCAAGCGAAAGCAACTCATCGGGCGATGCAAGTCCTACACAGTCATTGATGGCGAGTTGTACAGAAGGAGTGTCACTGGAGTCTACCAGAGATGTGTCTCTCCAGAAGAGGGCAAGCAAATACTGCAAGAGATTCATGCAGGTGATTGTGGTCATCATGCATCCACTAGATCCTTGGTGTCAAAAGCCTTTAGACACGGGTTCTTTTGGTTAACAGCACACCTGGACGCAGAAAAGATAGTTCGAGTCTGTGATGGATGTCAAAGGTACGCAAGGCAAGACCACGTGCCAGCCCAAGAGCTCATGTGGCGCCCTCGCTTAGAAAAGCAAAGCCACGTCGTGAAATATGCTATTCCCTGGATCGAGTATGGATAGCAATTCACAAATAGATGTAATACCATGCATCAATGTCAAATAATTATTACATCGCGAGATCCATAAATAAAATATTCTTTACAAATTGCATAGCCAAAGGCTAGCTTGAATGTAAAGTTTGGCAGCGGAAACATAAGTAGCACAGAGAGCTTCATCATCTTCATGTGCCACTGGCATACATGTTGGTTGCAAGCTCGAAAGGTAGACGTCCTCACGCGTCATCGTAAAAACCTGCAACATTAACATTGCAGCCCAGGGAATTTGGGTCAATACCTTGTGACAGGCCGGCAAGTGATACTTTGGTGGAATATAAAATGGCAAGACTAATACTACATGCTTATTTGGCTGGTGGAGTTCAAGGCTATTGCGTAAAGCAAATTTTGTCCTACTTTTCATAAAACATTTCTTTCTCAAATAAGAAATATGAGACACACCCATGGAACACATCCAAGGTCTCATTTACCCGAGTTCACCCATCAAGTTTTATTCTGAAATTGGAATGAAGAGATCCTCCGACAACTTCCTTGCTTAGCTACTCAAAATTGTCCGTAACCGGGGACACGGCTATGATCATAGTTTTATTACTCTCGAGAGTTTGTGGCACTTTCCCCACTAGACTCGATCAACCCATTCTATCCTTAACCCACATTTAGTGAAAAGGAAAGGAGAAGACCAAGACGAGACCTTTCTGAAGCACTTTCCCAACCACTATTGGCTTGACCCGTTCCAACCTACAACCCCTACATCTGCTTGTCAAACCGGGCTGGTTCCATGCTACTTACTTAGTCAAGACAGAGCCCATATGACTAGTGGCTGCACTGGAAGCAACTAAACATGGAGTGACATCGAATCTCAATACCCTGGGTGGCCATCCACAAGTGCACATACTCAGGTTCACACCATGAAAATGGGCCTGAGCAGCCACTCAACTTTAAACATCCGAAGCCATCCATTTCCACCCAGGTGGTTCATTAATTTAGTAGAACTTTCACCTAACTTACTACATCAAAAACTTTCACAATTGCAGCAAGCATTTCTACTAAATTAATATAGGTACCTAGTCAACAGGATAGGATCTAACAAGTTTGCAAAGCAAAATAATAAAACTGTAGCAAACCTATCATGCATACTACTGAAATAGTCTACCATGCAAATATAATAAAATAGTAGGTCTTTCATGAAAGGGTGTATGCACTTGCCTTTGAAACTAGTCGTTGCTCACATACTCTTTCGACGTAGAACGTTGCTCTCCGTTCAATCTAAACATTGCAAAGAAACACAATCAACAACAATACAACATTCAAGTAAAACAAACATGAGGACAAACAAGGATGGCAACAAGGATAACTAGGTTGGTGGTACAAGTTCACCACATGATCCAATCTGCAAAATGAATCAGATAATTGGGTTTAGGATTTTCATTTGTGGTCAATATGAGAATGAGATTGCTCACCCAAAGCGAACGAATGTCGTTGTAGACGGGGAGAAAGATGTCCACGACACATGATGTAGACGGGTAGTCGACGTAGAATATCACACATGACCTCCGGGAAGTAGTCGATGTCGTGGAAGTAGCCAAAGTAGTCATACTCGGTTCATCGTCGTACGACACCGTTAGTCATTCACGATCGTCGTGGAAGAATTTGGTGGCTCCGGTCTTCGGGGTCGAAGGAGTTCACGGTGTCTTACACGAAGAAGTCGTCGGATTTCACGGCGGGTTGGGAGCGGGTTCACGACGGGAACATCCGGGTTCATAGCACCGGGAGGAAAACACGACGGAACGCGTACGGAGACGGACACCGGAAACGAGACACATCGGGAATGGTCGGGGCACGGAGGCATCCACGACATGGAAAACATACACGACGGGAACAAACGGAAGCACGACGGGGACGAAGACAACACGACATCGGGTGCGGTGGGCACAAGGAGACGGATACACGGACGGAGACGGATGGTCGGAAGCACGAGAGACACGGAGGTGGTCGTCGGGTCGGTTTCACGACGGGGACGCCGGGGACGGAACACGACACGACATCGAGGCGGAAAAATGACATGGTAGATTTTGGTGTCGGGTTGCGGTACACGAGGCGGACACGACGTGGAGGCACGTCGGGAGCAGAACACGACGGCGGCAACGGGGACGGACATGGACACATCAACGGACACGGAGACATAGGCAGCGTCATCGGGGATCAGACTCGGCAACTCGCGGCACGGACACGGGAAAAGGACTCCGGGTTCTTGCGGGCAAATCATCGAGCACTTGGCGGGCGGATGTCGTGAACACGACGGGAACATGCCGGACACGGAGGCGGACCGGGAGCATGGCACATCACGATTCGGGAACGAGCAGCAGCACGCGACCATGGGCCGGAGCTGCAGGAGCCGGGAGGAGGGAGGCGGCCGGGATAGGAGGGAGGAGCAGGGGAGGCCGGACTCGGCTCGAGCTGAAGGGGCAGCGGCGGCCTGAGGGAGGCGACGGAGGGGAGGACAACGTGCACGGCCACGCCGACGCTGGAGAGGAGGAGGGCACGGGGAGATGGCGGGGAGGAGGCGGCCGTCCGCGACGGAGGAGGAGCATGTGGCGGCCGGTGGCGGTCGGCTTGGGGAGGAGAGAGGTAGGCGGCGTGGAGGAGGGGAAGCGGGGCAGAGGCGACCGGCGGAGGGCTGGGGAAGGAGCGGCCAGGACGGAGGACGTCCGGCGTGGCCAGGGAGAGGATCGAGCGGCGCGGGGTGGCCGGAATCGAAGAAAACGAAGCGGCGGACAGCTCGGCCCCGGCGAGCGAATTCCGGCAGCCTAGGGCGTTTTGGAGGGGGCTTTTTGGGTCAAACGATGGAGGAGATCAAGGGCTTCGCATAGGAAGAAACGGCACTTGATTTGGTGCCTTAAATCGCGGGTAATTGAATCGGGAAGAAATGCTCAAGGTGAGCTGGCTCGGGCGTGATTCACGTCCGTGAAGATGACTGCTGACGTCATCAGCCCTTTTTTTCAATTTCTGTTTTTATGCATAACTTTTGAAATAAAGCTCCAAATCAAGTCAAATAAATTTGTAAAAATTTGTAAAATTCCAAATAGTCAAAATAGACATTTAGGAACTATTTTTGGTCAAAACAAAATTACAAAAATACCCTTTTGGTCAAATTTGCCTTATATGGCTATTTGGGAAATTTCCAAATTAAGGTTTATAATATCCCAAAATATTTAATTAAAAACCAGAGGATAATATGAGTAATATCATTCAAAATGATAACTCATTTTCATATTAAAATAATTTAAGATAAAACATTTTTATAAAACAAAGCTTGGAAGAGTATTTAAATTATTTCCACAAATGAAATAGGGTTTATAATATCCCATATTTTTTTTTAAAACAATAAACCAAAGGGGGAATACTATTTGAAAACCCCATTTAAATATTTCATTCCAAGACTTTAAAATTGAGATTTAAGATAAAGGAATATTTAATTTAAAATATTACTTTGAAGATGTCAAAACATCTTCTATAAAGCTTTCTTGATTTTTGGAGACTTTATTTAATTATAACAAACGTTTTAAATTTTTTGTGATTTTTAAACATTCCAAAATTTGGATGTTACAGCTCATAAACCATACCTATCACTTGGCNCAGACATTCAGGCTCTTTGGGGCACTTGCCTTTATGGTTCAGATATTTGACCACAGCACGAGCCCCCTCTTGTAGCCCATGACAGTAATCAAGCATCTCAGATAGTTGCTTGCTGTGGGCATATAAGTTTTGGGGGAGTCAGCCCCTGCAGAAAAGAAGAAGTGATTTCAGTCTAAAAGCAATTCAGAAAGGTGCAAAAGGAAGCAAGCGAAGTTTCTAAGCTTACCAAATATGTGTTGGCACATGGCTCCAATGCCTTTTTTGCAAGTGTCGAAGACAGCCTTTAGGTCATTGTGTGCCTTCTGGGCAATCTTTTTGGCATCAGCCGACTCTTCTTTACTTGCTCCAGTTTGAGCAGACAAAGCCTTCAGATCATTCTCCAGTTGAAGGGAGTGTTCTTTTTCAGCAGTAGCAGACCTGGCACTAGCAGTGGCCTGGTCCTCAAGCTCTTTCATGCTATCTTCATCTTGGAGACAATGCACTGCAATCACAAAGTCAGATTTTTGCAAGTCAGAATGGACAAGTCATAGAGCACAAGTAAGCTACGCAAGTCAGTATAGAACTCATGAGCTCCAAGTCGTCACAAGGTAACAACTTGGCGCTTGGGGGCTACTCAGGAGTCATTTTTCTATCAGAAAAGCAGGCATGGGTCCTAATCGACAAGTCATAAGCTACAAGTCGCCACAAGTTAGCAACTTGGCGCTTGGGGGCTACTAGTATATCAGAAATTTTTCTTCAAGTTAAGTATGAGTAAATTACATATGTTTGTAGCTCCAAGTCATCGCAGGCTGACAACTCGGCGCTTGGGGGCTACTCGTGGAAAGTTTTGGTCTAAGGACCCAACAGATAGCAAATTAGCAGCCCCGAGTCCTAGTAGAGCTAAAGACTCAGTGCTTGGGGGCTACAGTGTGCAAATTTTTCTATAAAGCAGTTGAGTTCAGTTCAAATCAAAGCACCTATCCTAGTCACAAGTCACCACAGACAGGTGCTTGGGGGCTACTGGAGTAGGAGGATGCTAAAAAAGCATAAAAGGGGAAGTCAGAAAAGCTTACTTCATGAACCATGTGGAGAGACCTAGAGCCACTTGTTCTTCATCCTTCAACCTCGCTGATTGATCGTTCAAGTCAACCGCTTCAGCATAAGCTTCAGAAAATGACATGTTATCAGCTACCCGAGTCGGCTGTGTAATCAGTAGATGACTTGATCTTGATGGATGGAGAGGCTGCAGGAGTTGGCTTCACAGGAGCCGGATGAACTTGAGGCGCAGTATCAGGAGTCCCAGTCCCAGAGGAGGGCTGGGCTATTGTTGGAGTCGCTGCCCGAGTCCTTGAAGGGGACTCGGGGATGGTTGGAGTCGTGGTTGCACCAGCAGATGCAGCAATGGAAGGACCTGTCCTTGTGCTTGTAGTCTCGGAAGCCGAAGGAGGTGCAGGCCCACGACCAGAGGTGACATCAACCATGCCTGGGAGCTTGGTTACTTAGCACAAGGCCGAGCCCTGAAATATGCAAAGATAGAAGTCAGCAACAAACCTAGTGAAAAGGGAAAAAGCAGAAGTCATTTGAATACAAGTACACAAACAGATGAGTCTTACCCGACATTGGTCTCCAGGTCCAAGGAGGCCTGAGAGTCTGAGGAAGGCATTGACATTCCGGAGTGATAGGAGTCGTCCTTGTGGGGAGGAGAAGCAGATTTCCGCTGGTGCGAGATAGGCAGAGGCTCAGGAGCATCTGTAGGCCCATCGGAGCGCAGCTTCCTCTTCCTGGCGGCAATAACACTCTGCATGTGTTCTTCAGGCTTAGTAGGTGAGCGAGAGGACCCAAGGACTCGCGAGAGTGGTACCTTGGGAACAGCCTCTTGAGATCTATTATTGTTTGAGGCTGGGAAGAAGAAGAGTGACTCCTGGCTGAGGACTCTTCAGATGGTGATGGCTGAGCAGCAGCAGAGGTAGTATCAGCTTGTCTAGTGACGGGAGCCTCTGGAGAGGACTCGTCGTCGTCAATCTCTTCCACAATGGGAGCCTCTTGCGAGGACTCCTCTTCAACAACATCTTCAGTTGGAGCCTCTGGCGAGGACTCCTCATCATCGTTGTCAGTGTCCTCTGCCACAGCAGTTTGGTCCGTGGCAGGAGTCTCCTCTTCAGCCTCAGCCTCGGCTTCAGCTTTGTTTTCAGTGCCAGCTCCAGAGGCCGGCTTCCAGAAGGAGTCGGTGAGCTACAACAGAGGCAAAGAAATGAGTTAGCAATTGACACAAGTGATATCAAGTTGGAAGTGAAATAAAGTAGAGAATGAGGTTTACATCGGGAGCTGGGTTGGTGGAACAGAATGGCTGGAGCCCAAAATGGGCTTGGTCCTTCACCGGTCTCCCAGTCAGCTTTTTGATAAGCCGACCAAGTTCGGGTCCGTCGGACAGTTGCTCCGTTACCCGGAGGTCATCACCAGCGCAACGTGTATAGGAGCAGATCAGCCGAGTCCTAGGACTCAGAGGCTGGATTCTCCAAGTCGTCCAGCAGCGCACTAAATCCATGTTTTCGAGATTGTGGGACAAGAGGGCCCGGATTCGAGTGATCAGAGACTCGACTCGCGGCCGTGCAGCATCAGAGCATCTAGCTTTCATAAGAGGAGTCGCCTGGAGGCGATCCTCAGAGAACAGGGGAAGTTTTGGCTCACCTGCAGGGGAGGTATCCTTGCAGTAGAAGAAGGATTTCTGCCAGTCCTTGATGCGGTTAGGAAAGACTGGCTTTGGGAATACAGAGTTGAGGCGCCGTTGAAGAGCAACGGCGCCACATTGGAGAAGAGGGCCCCCAGAAGTTTCGGGCTGGGGGTTGCAGTAGAAGAGTTCGAGCCAAAGGTTGAGATCTGGCTTGATCTGGAGGTAGTCCTCGCACAAGGTTACGAAATTGGAAAGAGTGAGAATGGAATTAGGAGCCAAATCGTGAATTCGCAGCTGATAGAGATCGAGGAGTTGGCGGAAGAAAAGATCGCCGGGGGGAGAAAATCCGCGGAACAGATGCTCCACGAAAACCACCACCTCACCCTTAGCGGGAGAGGGAACAATTTCATCCCCTGGGGCCCGAGCTTGAGCGTTGGAAGGAATCAGACCTGTGAGCCTGTGTGTCTTCAATTCTTCCGCCGTGACCGTGGATCCACCCCAATCAGCGGAAATCGATCGCTTGGAGGAGGATTTTGCGGCGGCGGCGGCCGCGGCAGCAATGTCCACCGTTGTCGATGGTTTAGATCAACGGTGAAGATACGGGACTATGTACGCGCGGGCATCGTCGATGTGGGTTAGTAGACGAACGACACGGGAGAAAGGATTTATACAGCTTCGGGACCCGGGAAACATCATCCGGGTAATATCCCTACGTGCTGTTTATGGCTAGGTTGTATTCCTCTCATGGTGGAAGTCGCCGATGAGGCGGCTCCTCTTATCTAGATCTGTCTGCCTCTATCCTCTTGGTGCGCCTTTCCCCTCCTTATAAAGGTGGAGGAGGCCGTCTTACATGTCGAGTCCTTTTAGGACACTACTAATCTAATACAAGTCGAGTCCTTTTAGGACACTGCTAATCTATTACAAGTTGGCAAGGTGAGTCCTTGTCCTAATCTGACTGTGGAGTCGGCCTGCTGGGCCACCCCGGATGGGCCACGTTAATCCTCCTTGCGGGTACCCATGTCCCATATCCCCGACAGTAGCCCCCAAGCTTTCGGGTGACTCATAGAGTCATGCGGAAGGTCTTGATTGGTTGAAGAAATGGGACACAGAGTCCGTGCCGGGTTATTTGCCGGCTTGTTGGTGTAGCGCTTTGCCGAGTTGTAGATGTCGATCATGTCGCGGCACCCGACTTAGGATTTGCCGGGTTGTCGATGTAGACTTTGCCGGGTTGTCGATGTAGACTTTGCCGGGTTGTCGTTGTAGATTTTGCCGGGTTGTCGTTGTAGATTTTCCCGAGTTGTCGATGTAGGCGTTGCCGAGTTGTCGATGTAGGCGTTGCCGAGTTGTCGATGCCGGCTTCTCCTGCCGACTTGTCAGTGCCGACTTCTTCTGTCGACTTGTTAATGCCGGCTTCTCCTGCCGACTTGTAAATGCCGACTTCTCCTGTCGACTTGTTAATGCCGGCCTCTCCTGCCGACTTGTTTTGAAGCGACTCCTCCTGTCGACTTGTCAATGCCGGCTTCTCCTGCCGACTTGTCAATGCCGACTTCTCCTGTCGACTTGTTAATGCTGGCCTCTCCCGCCGACTTGTTTTGAAGCGACTCGGATTTTTTCTCCGAGTTCTTTTGACGAGTTGTGTGACTTTGCTCGAGTTTGTTTACACATATATATGTAGCCCCCAAGCGCCGAGTTGTTAACTTGTGACAGCTTGGAGCTTGATGACTCATAACTTCAGATGATGTAGCCCCCGAGTGCCGGGTCGTTTGCCTGCGACGACTCGGGACTCCTTGATGTATAACTCATGACTTTCAGATGATGTAGCCCCCGAGTGCCGGGTTGTTAACCTGCGACAATTTGGAGATAAAAACTTTTTAAACTTGATTGTTATTTACCTTGTAGAAAAACCTGATCCGTGAGTAGCCCCCAAGCGCCGAGTTGTTGGCCTGCGACAACTTGGAGCTTCCAACTCTGTATTCCCTTTGACTTAAACTGAAAACCTGATAACATGTAGCCCCCAAGTGCTGGGCTGTTTGCCTGCAGCAACTCGGAGCTTAAAACTTTTTGAACTTGATTGATGCTTGAGCTGATTTGGTTCTTATAACCCTTCTTAGTTTTATACTGATGAATAAGTAGGCCCTGCCCGGTCTTTGCTAATTAGCAGCCAGTTTGTTGTACAGGTTGCATCTGACTTACCAGATAAAACTAAGGATAAGTTGGCATCTGAGCCAGGTCAATGAGTCTAGAACTTGGCTTTTTCCTGAAAGACAAGCCCCCAAGGACCTAATGATCAAAGTTAATAAAGACGCACTTACTGGGTGTCTCAGCAAAACTCTTACTGTAGAGAAGCCGGCTTTATCCATTTGATCACAATAATCATGTTATAATGTTGCAGAGCTCTCTGGGCTCGTTGGTGTTGCGGAGCTCTCTGGGCTCGTTGGTGTTGCGGAGCTCTCTGGGCTCGTTGGTATTGCGGAGCTCTCTGGGCTCGTTGGTGTTGCGGAGCTCTCTGGGCTCATTGGTGATATATAAGCTGGAGTATAGAGACATTGATATTTTTAGAAATCCCTTTGTGGGTGTAACTAAATATTTCCAATAAATCTGATGCAAGTTATAAAGAACTTGACTTTTAAAGAAATCCATTGCGAGCAATATATAACTCGACTTTGAAAAAAAATCCGGTGCAAGCAGTAGATAGCTCGACTTTGAAAATATCCGGTGCAAGCAGTAGCTCGACTTTTGAGAAATCCGTTGCGAGCAATAGCTCGACTTTTGAGAAATCCATGGCGGGTTTTTAAAGAACCCGACTTTGAGATTTGGCTATATTAAGCCTCCAAGGATCGATTTGATATGCCACCTAGAATTTTCAGAGATAATAACGGTACTCAACTTATATTAGCCCCCTTGCATTATTTAAAACTTACTTTGTAATCTTCTGGATTATCTCTGCAATTTTCTCATAAATTGGATATGTAGCTCCCGAAATTAACTCAAAGAGGGCTAACTTTATATAATTTAACCGAATGAATAAAATATGAAATTTTAAATAAAAGACGACTTAGCTGTTTATTTTCTATAACCGATGATGCTTGCGAGTCGGCGATAATCAGTGTGGATGGATCTGGCCAGCTTCTTTTCTTTGATCAACTCGTCCGAGTTCTAGTAATACCCGGTTTCTCTTCTTCAATCATGCTGATATGCGCTACGTGAGCTGCTTTGCTCTTTCTCTTCTTTACGCGTGACGTCCACGCAATAGCAAGCTAGCCACCTTGATGGCCTTCCTTTTTTCTTTCTTCCGACTTGGATTGGCTTCCACGGTTCCTTGCTTCTTTTTCTTTCTTCACGTGTAGTATGCAATAGCTAGCCAGCTTGAGTTTTTTCCTTTTTTTTCTTCTTCTTGGAATCTGAACCGAACAAGTTGGATACGTAATGCTGCTTTATTGATTCGTGTGAGCACCGGTTGCACCGGCTTTTCCTCTTTCCTTGGACCTTGATTGACTTGCACGAGTAATACTGCAGCCCGGCTTATCTTTCCTTGGCTTCCTCGCTGATTGATATGAGCCGTGGCTAATGGACGTGCTCGACTCGAACTGCTTATAATCTGTGCACGCGATGTTGCTCCGGAGTCGAACTGGAAACCGACTTGGGTTGGCAGCGGAATCGATTGACGTGCGTAGCTCCTTCCGATCTCGACTTCGTAGCGATTAGGCCAACGCCGTAGTCCAAACATCCGAGTCGTCTAGCGTATCTTGACGTGACGATCAACTCGCCGCCGTTGTTGATGAAGATTGGACCCATGGAATTGTGAATCCACGCGCACTTAGCCCCACGGTGGGCGCCAACTGTCGATGGTTTAGATCAACGGTGAAAATACGGGACTATGTACGCGCGGGCATCGTCGATGTGGGTTAGTAGACGAACGACACGGGAGACAAGGATTTATACAGCTTCGGGACCCGGGAAACATCATCCGGTAATATCCCTACGTAATGTTTATGGCTAGGTTGTATTCCTCTCATGGTGGAAGTCGCCGATGAGGCGGCTCCTCTTATCTAGATCTGTCTGCCTCTATCCTCTTGGTGCGCCTTTCCCCTCCTTATAAAGGTGGAGGAGGCCGTCTTACATGTCGAGTCCTTTTAGGACACTACTAATCTAATACAAGTCGAGTCCTTTTAGGACACTGCTAATCTATTACAAGTTGGCAAGGTGAGTCCTTGTCCTAATCTGACTATGGAGTCGGCCTGCTGGGCCATCCCGGATGGGCCACGTTAATCCTCCTTGCGGGTACCCGTGTCCCATATCCCCGACAACCGTCCTGCTCGACGAGGATGCCTTGGCCTTGGGTGCGGTCTTTGCGCGCTTGGGTGCCATGGCGTGCGGGCGGTGTGTGATGAGCGCGGGAAAGAATGAGCGCAAAGAGAGGGGCCGAACCTGGGTAAATCTGTGTCCCTAGGCGAGATTAATCTCTCCTACGTACTTCAAGCATCGATGGCCCCCGAACTCACCTTCCTGGAGGAAGGACTTGCCGTGACAACCCCACGACAGTGTGCAAATTTTCCTACACAGCAATTGAGTTCAATTTCAAATCAAAGCACCTATCCTAGTCACAAGTCACCACAGACAGGTGCTTGGGGGCTACTGGAATAGGAGGATGCCAGAAAACATAAAGGGTAGAAGTCAAGGAACTTACATTGTTAATCATGTGAAGAGATCTAAGAGCCGCTTGCTCATCGTCCTTCAGCCTCGCAGATTGATCATTCAAGTCGACTGCTTCAGCATAGGCTTCAGAAAAGGACATGTTATCAGCCACCCGAAGTCGGCTGTAGTCAGTAGATGACTTGGTCTTGATGTTTGGAGGAGTTGCAGGAGTTGGCTTCATAGGAGCTGGATGAGTTTGAGCCGCAGTATCAGGAGTCCCAGCCCCAGAGGAGGGCTGGACTATCGTTGGAGTCGCCGCCCGAGTCCTTGAAGGGGACTCGGGAATGGTGGGAGTTGTAGTTGCACCAGCAGATGCAGCAATGGAGGGACCTGTCCTCGTGCTTGTCGTTTCAGAGGCCGAAGGAGGGACAGGTCCGCGACCAGAGGTGACATCAGCCATGCCTGGGAGCTTGGTTACCTTGGCACAAGGCCGAGCTCTGAAATATGCAAAGACAGAAATCAGCAATAAATCTAGTGAAAAGGAAAAAGGCAGAAGTCATTTGAATGCAATTACAATAGACAGAGGAATCTTACCCAACATTAGTCTCCAGGTCCAGGGAGGCCTGAGAGTCTGAGGAAGGCATTGACATCCCGGAGTGGTAGGAGTCGTCCTTGTGGGGAGGAGAAGTCGACTTCCGCTGGTGCGAGACAGGCAGAGGCTCAGGAGCATCTGCAGGCCCATCGGAACGCAGTTTCTTCTTCCTGGCGGCGATAACACTCTGCATGTGTTCTTCAGGCTTAGCAGGTGAGCGAGTGGACCCAAGGACTCGTGAAAGTGGTACCTTGGGAACAGCCTCTCGAGAGCCATTGTTGTTAGAAGCTGGGGAAGAAGAAGAGTGACTCTTGGCAGAGGACTCTTCAGATAATGATGGTTGAGCAGCAGCAGAGGTGGTGTCAGTTTGTTTAGTGACGGGAGCCTCCGGAGAGGACTCGTCATCGTCAGTATCCTCTACAATGGGAGCCTCTTGAGAGGACTCCTCTTCAGCAACATTTTTGGTTGGAGCCTCCGGCGAGGACTCCTCATCAGCAGCATCATCCTCAGCGGGAGCCTCTTGGGAGGACTCCTCGTTATCATTATCAGTGTCTTCTGCCACAGCAGTTTGATCTGTGGCAGGAGTCTCCTCCTCAACCTCAGCTTCAGCTTCGGCCTCAGCTTCAGTTTTATCTTCAGTGCCAGCTCCAGAGGCCGGCTTCCAGAAGGAGTCGGTGAGTTGTACCAGAGTTGAAGAAAATGAGTTAGTAAACGATATAAGTAAGATCAAGTTAGAAGTGAGGTAAAGTTCAAGGCTTACATCGGGAGCTGGGTTGGTAGAGCAGAAGGGCTGCAGCCCAAAATGTGCCTGGTCCTTCACCGGCTTCCCAGTCAGCTTTTTGATAAGCCGACCAAGTTCGGGTCCATCAGACAGTTGCTCCGTTACCCGGAGGTCGTCACCAGCACATCGAGTGTATGAGCAAATGAGTCGAGTCCTGGGACTCAGAGGCTGAATTCTCCAAGTGGTCCAGCAGCGGACTAGATCCATGTTTTCCAGGTTGTGGGATAAGAGGGCCCGGATCCGAGTGATCAGAGACTTGACTCTTGGCCGGGTGACCTCTGAGCATCTATCTTTCATGAGAGGAGTCGCCTGGAGGCGGTCCTCAGAGAATAGAGGGAGTTTTGGTTCACCTGCAGGGGAGGTATCCTTGCAGTAGAAGAAGGTTTTTTGCCAGTCCTTGATGCGGTTGGGAAAGACTGGTTTTGGAAAGACAGAGTGGAGGCGCCGTTGAAGAGCAACGGCGCCACATTGGAGGAGAGGGCCCCCAGAAGTTTCGGGCTGAGGGTTGCAGTAGAAAAGTTCAAGCCAAAGGTTGAGATCGGGTTTGATTTGGAGGTAATCCTCACATAAAGTTACGAAATTGGATAGAGTGAGAATAGAATTTGGAGCCAAGTCATGAATCCGTAGCTGGTAAAGCTCAAGAAGTTGGCGGAAGAAGAGATTACCGGGGGGAGAAAACCCGCGGAACAGATGCTCCGTGAAAACCACTACCTCTCCCTTAGCAGGAGCGGGCACAACTTCATCCCCTGGAGCTCGTGCTTGTGCGTTGGAAGGAATGAGGCCTGTAAGCCGATGCGTCTTCAATTGCTCCGCCGTAACCGTGGATCCACCCCAATCGGCGGAAATCGATCGCCTCGATGAGGATTTTGCGGCGGCGGCGGCCGCGGCGGCAATGTCCACCGTCCTGCTCGACGAGGAAGCCTTGGCCTTGGGTGCGGTCTTTGCGCGCTTGGGTGCCATGGTGAGAGGGCGGTGTGTGCTGAGCGCGGGAAGGGATGAGCGCAAAGAGAAAGGAGAGAATTTGAGATGAAGGGGCAAGTGAGGGTTTCCAGACCTAACCCTTCGCAATTTATAAAGGGGTAAAAACCCTAAAGAGTTACCGGGGTGGTCCACAGTAGACTGTGGATAACGATTCGGTGATAAGTGGTTCAGCGGCTGAGAGCCAGACAGGAAATTATGATAGAGAAAGATTAAGGTCACAGAAGTGGAAGGAGCCGGCTTGTCTCAGAATGGCGAGTCCTATGACAGTGAAAGTCAAGTTGTCTAGTCCTTGTTCACAAGAGTCATAACAAACTCGGCCTGTAGTGCAAAGGCAAGATTGGTGGCTTGAACAAGGAATGAGGATGGACTCATTTTATACGTGTATTATGTTTTTATGCAGGAATTCATCTTGGAGCTAGCAGCAAACGACTTTGGAGCCTGTGGCTCAAATGGAAGGATTCGACCCAAGGAGTTAGAGGAAGCCGCAAAGCTACGCCCAAGATAAATTCGGGGGCTACTGATTGGGGGATACTTTATAGGTAGGCCCATGGACCCGGAAAGTAGACCCGCCAAGACCAAGAAGGACAAAGCCGAGTCAAGCATCAAGTCACATGGGCTGGGCTGGAGACAAGCCGACCAAGGCCCGTGATGAGGAAAGGACTCGTCAGCAAAGAGTCCAAGTACAACCCGGAGCCCTAACTTGGAAGGCCAAGACGTAGAGTAGGACTCCGTGTTCTAGTGTGACTCGGTGTAACCTGTAAGTACAGGGACCCGACAGCCTTTATAAGCGGGGTCCTGGACCTTAGATCGATAAGCAAGTTAGAAATCTTACAAGCAGAGAAAAGCCTTAAGAGAGAGACCAAGTCGCCGACTCCCCAGAGAGGAGCCGGAACCCTGTAATCGATATCAGATCTAGAGCAATAAAGAGAAGCAGGAAGTAGGTCTTTACCTCTAATCAAGAGGGGCCGAACCTGGGTAAATCCGTGTCCCTAGGCGAGATTAATCTCTCCTACGTACTTCGTGCATCAATGGACCCAGAACTCACCTTCCTGGAGGAAGGACTTGCCGTGACAACCCCATGACAGTACCCCAGCCCTTAGTCATGGTTGTCGATGCCGTCCTTGCCCAGTTGCCGTGGGGCAGATGGGGGGCCCATCTGCCAGTCTTGGATCCTTGCTTGGTTCACCTTCCTGGTGGGCCCGCTGGCAGTGGACACACTTTGACCGCATCAGGGGAACCCCGTGTTCCACTGTTGTGACAATAGTCCCCGGGCATAGTCCCGGCGGGCACGTCCTTCTGCTACTGGGGCTATGACCAAAAAAGTCAAAGTGGGTCCCCAGCGTCTTGCCTTGACTGTCTTGTCCCATCTGTCGGGGCTACGGTCGCAGGGGAGCAGCACAAGCTCCCGGCACTAGTAGGAAACTGCTTATAGCCGCCAGGCTACCGCTGGCGAACAGAATAAACCGTTCGCCAGCGGTATATAGCGCTGGCGAACACAAAATATGAGGTTCGCCGGTAGTAATGGTGGGCTCGGACGGCCGCAACGACGCCAACTACCGCTGGCGAACAACACTACTCGTTCGCCAGCTGTCGTGGGGTTACTCTTTGACTACCCCACGGTGATGGTACCTGGGTCACGCCAAGTCCATCAACCCTATGGCGAGGGTCCAAGGAAGGCCTAAGAAGGACGACGTGCGGCCCAAGATAGTCGACCGTAGGTCTTCAACCCTGATCGTCCTGTAAGTGCCATCGGCACCGTTCACCCGAGACCCAGCCTATCATATAAAGGCTGGGAGGGTCCCTCGTCTAGGAACTTAACTCATAGCCGCCATCTCAAACCCTAGCGAGATTTCCATCTCGCCATTGTAGCCACCTTGAGTATAATTCCAGACAAGCAGGAGTAGGGTGTTATCCTCCGGGAGCCTGAACCTGGGTAAATCGCCTCCTGTTAGCCGTCGTGATCACCAACGTTCATCTTCCTCCCCTTCAATCAACCTGGGGTACTCGACCCAGGGATTTGCCGAGCCCTAACCTCGTCAATTGGCGCCGTCTGTGGGAAAGAACGAGCGTTGGAACCATGGTCGCCCTGGCTCCATCAACCTTGAAGACCGACGCCTGCACCAGGAAGCCAATCCGGTCTGGCTCCCTCGAGTACGTCAGCCACCCGCCGGCCCATCGCTCGGCGTACGCTGAACTGAGTGAAGGTACATGGATCACCTTTGGTACCATGCACTACCTTATAAACAGCTACGGAACACTCCGATCTACGGTGGCCGCGCTACGCGCGGAGACGACACCCGCGTCTGCATCGACTACGTCGGCAGCGCCTTCACCTGCCGTGGAGATCGCATCTGCTGCGAGTGCAGCGATCGGGTCTTCGACTGCCGCGAAGATCGCACCTGCCACGACTACAACGACCACGTCATCGCCCGCCATTACCGCATCTGCCGCGACTACGGCGATCGCGTCTTCGACTGCCGCGAAGATCGCGCCCGCCTCGACCACGCCAACTGCCTTCATGGCAAAGACCGCGCCCAACGCGGCCATGTCACCCGCATCTTCGGCTACCAAGGAGATCGCATCGGCTGTGACCCCTGCGCGGATCAAGTCTACTTCGACTACTTCGATCGCGTCGCGAGCAAGGCCAAGATCTACATCGACTCCGAGTACGTCAGTCGCGCCTTCGCGCCGCGAGATCGTCCACAAGCCAATCGCACCCGCGTCGACGACAGCGACTCCATCACTCGCGTCCGCGGCGAAGGTCGCGAAACTCTACGGCAAGAGCCTCAATGGCAACTGTGGTACCCACCACGTTTGTCCCATTTTCGACTCCGAGCACGGCTCGGACGAAGGAAGCAGCAGTGGAAGCATCAGCCCCACTCCCCAGATCTACCCCGCACAAGTCTACATGGCCGGCCCGTCGCGGGCCAACAGCGCCGAACCCGTATATCCACTGGAGGTGGTCATGCCGGACCAGGTGACGCGGCTCACCATCACCCGCGACATGGCAATCAGAGCCCTGAAGCACGTTGAGGAGGGCACGTACCCCCCACCAGACGCACCCCGAGAGGACCTTATGGCGGTCCAGTACCTGCTGTGGAAGGAAAGCGAACGACTCCGCGCAGAGAAGGCCGAGCTACGCCGGCGCAAGGAGGAAGCCGACGCGGCAAGTGCCAGGAGGGCCGCTTATTCATTCACTGCCTCGACAGAGGTCTCGCAAGGAGCGAGACGCCACAGGGCCCGCGTGCCCCGGATGACAGAGGCCGAACGCGCCGGAATCACCCGCAACCTCGAATCGTCATACATGACTGAAGACGCGGACGGGATACCCGTCCCCAAAACACCTGGAGCTGCCCTCATGGCACTCGAAACATACCTGCGACTGACGCAGCCGCCTGAGGGTGACGCCCGTGCTCTCCTCCACAGGCAACAGATCATGTCCATCAAGGCCGTTGAAGAAGCTTTGGCGAACAAGGCGCCAACAGAAAGGGCGCAAGAAAATCGGGGTCGCCGCGACCGCGAACCCGCAGCACTCGCAGCCCCAGCTCCAAGACAACCGCGACAGCCGCAGCCAGGCGAAGACCTCCGCAACGTCATCACACAGAGGACGGTAGACCGCGGCCGCACCCAGCGGATGGTCAGCACTCCATCACGGTGGTAAGCTCCTCCGGGCTCTCCGACATCCTCACCAACCAAGCCGCGACAGGACGAGTCGCCAAGTGGGTTGTCGAGTTGGGACCCTGGGGGCTGAAGTATGCGCACCCGAAGGCAATCAAGGCCCAAGTCCTTCCAGAGTTCACCACAGAGTGGATAGAGGCCCAGCTGCCAGACATACCCGACTTGTCCAACGCATGGACAATGTACTTCGACGGGTCCAAGAAGTTCAGATCAGCAGGGGCCGGAGTCGTCCTCATCTCACCCAAAGGCGACAAACTGAAGTATGTACTGCAGATGGACTTCCCAACACCCTCCAACAACGAGGCAGAGTACGAGGCCCTGATCCACGGCATGCGGATGGCCAAAAACTACGGCGCAACTCACCTCATGATCTACGGAGATTCCTACCTTGTCGTGCAGCAAACCATGAAGCAATGTGACGCCATCGCCGACAACATGATAGCCTACAGGGACCTATACAACCAGCTGGAAGGCACCTTCGACGGCTGCGAGTTGCGGCACATCGGCCGCGAGAGCAACGAGGAAGCTGACACCCTCGCCAACCTCGGATCAGACAAAGCGCCGGTGCCACCCGGAGTCTTCCTCGAGCGCATCACGCAACGCTCCATCAAGCTCCGACCTGCGCCGGGACCCTCTACACCGACAACGAGCACCACCAACCCGCCCAGCACGGAGAAGGAACCCACGCCGGCACCTGTGGACACCACGCCAGCAGTCGAGCCTTGGTGGCCAAAGCCCTACGAGCAGGGTTCTATTGGCCCACCGCAATGCAAGACGCCGAAGAACTCGTGAGGAAATGCATCGGCTGCCAGGAGTTCGCCAACAAGCCGCACGCACCGGCATCAGCACTGAAGACCATACCACTCGCATGGCCCTTCGCTCAATGGGGGCTCGACATGGTGGGTCCATTCAAGAAGTCTTCTCCAGGCGGGCACAATCATCCCTTGGTGGCAGTCGACAAGTTCACGAAGTGGATCGAAGCCGTGCCCATCACAAGCTCGACTGCCTCCTCGGCAGTTAACTTCATCAGGTCGATCATCTTCAGGTTCGGTGTGCCACACAGCATCATCACTGACAACGGCACGAACTTCACAGCCGAAGAATTCAAGGTCTTCTGCTCTGACCAAGGCATCAAGCTCAACTATGCATCTGTCTCGCACCCGCAATCCAACGGACAAGTCGAGAAAGCCAATGGCCTAGTCTGCAAGGGCATAAAGAAGCGCCTGCGAGTACCACTGAGGCGCGCCGCGGGCGCCTGGGTCGAAGAGCTGCCATCCGTGCTGTGGAGTCTGCGCACCACGCCGAACAGATCCACCCAATACATGCCATTCTTCATGGTCTACGGCGCAGAAGCAGTCCTGCCCTGTGATATCATGTTCGACGCCCCCCGAGTGGTGGCCTACGACGAGTCCGATGCAGAAGAAGCACTCGAGGACGACATGGACAACTTGGACGAAGCACGCGACATCGCCCTTACCCGCACAGCCGTGTACCAGCAAGACCTACGCAACTACCACGGGCGGCGACTGCGGCCAAGAGCGTTCGTCCCTGGTGATCTTGTCCTTCGCCTCAAACAGAAGAAGGTGCACAAACTCGCCTCCCCTTGGGAGGATCCATACATTGTGACAGAGGCAATCGGCGACGGAGCTTACCGCCTGAAGGACTCGAAGACGAGGACAGTCTGCAGCCACCCGTGGAACGTTGCGCAACTGCGCCGTTTCTACGCCTGATCGACCCCAACTTGTAATAGTCTATAGTGTCAAGAAGCGGCAGGTTTCAGACGCACTCTTTCCCTCGCCAGGGTACCTGAGGGGACTGGAAGGGTTTTAATGAGGCGGCCTGCTCGCAAAAATCAATAAAGTGATTTGAGGAACAAGCTCTCCCCTTTACTTTTATCAGCAAGCAACTCAAAAATCCTCGGCCGCCACCTGAACCACTCGGGGGCTGCGCTGTACAGGTCTAAGTCAAAACCTAGGCCGCCACTCGACGCACTCGGGGGCTGCGCCACACAGGTTCCACTCGAAAATCCTCGGCCACCACCCGAACCACTCGGGGGCTGCGCTGTACAGGTCTAAGTCAAAACCTAGGCCGCCACTCGACGCACTCGGGGGCTGCGCCACACAGGTTCCACTCGAAAATCCTCGGCCACCACCCGAACCACTCGGGGGCTGCGCTGTACAGGTCTAAGTCAAAACCTAGGCCGCCACTCGACGCACTCGGGGGCTGCGCCACACAGGTTCCACTCGAAAATCCTCGGCCACCACCCGAACCACTCGGGGGCTGCGCCGTACAGGTCTAAGTCAAAACCTAGGCCGCCACCCGATGCACTCGGGGGCTGCGCCACACAGGTTCAACTCGAAAATCCTCGGCCGCCACCCGAATCACTCGGGGGCTGCGCTGTACAGGTCTAAGTCAAACCTAGCCCGTCACTCGATGCACTCGGGGGCTGCGCCACACGGTCCCCACTCGAAAATCCTCGGCCGCCACCCGAACCACTCGGGGGCTACGCTGTACAGGTCCAAGACAAACCTAGGCCGCCACCCAAATCACTCGGGGGCTGCGCCATACAGGTCCGACTCGAAAAACCCTTGGCCGCCACCCGATGCACTCGGGGGCTGCGCCGTACAGGTCTAAGACAAAACCTTGGTCGCCACCCGACGAACTCGGGGGCCGCACCACACAGGTTTCACTCGAAAACGCCTCAGCCGCACTCGGAGCACTCGGGGGCTACGTCGTACAAGCAACTCGACACACCTCGGCCGCACTCGATCCGCTCGGGGGCTGCGCCATACAGGTTTACAGAAGTCCACAAGATACAATTCATTTGCTCGGGGGCTACCCCCACCTCGACATGCAAACACTCATTTTTTTCCATTGAGAAAATTTTCTCGTTACAAGCTAACACTATACAACAACAGACTGCTTTTCTTAGTCGACAAGCTCTTCCTTTGGCGCATCCAGTGGCCCTACAAGTTGCTCTGTATGATTCAGGACCTGCTGAATCGCCTGACGTGCAGCCGCAAGGGATTCAGCATAATCAGAGTCTCTAGGCAAGCCGTCAAGTATCCTGTCCAAGGGAACATGAGGCCGGTGCAGTCGAAAATAAGCAAACGCCGTGTTGGCCCCGGCAACAAGCTGAGCGACGACGACCTCCTTCAACGCCCTGCTACTGCGGAACCTCTCCAGCAGCGCAGCCAGCCCAGAAGGTTGCTCGTTATGCAGAAAGTACATCCTGTTGATCTGCCAGAGTGCCTTCCGGCAACCTTCCAAGAGCACAGCAGCTCGCCAGGTGCGATCCAGCATCTTCGCGAGTATACGGCCTGCGTTTTTGTTCGACTAGAAGGTACGAGCTTCAAGTGAATCACCGGTGGCCTCCCTTTCCACCCGCTCGTCCATTCGACTATTCTCGGCTTGCCAGTCGGGATTAACATCTGCAGAAAAGATCGAACACTTAGAATAATGAAAGCATAAAGAAGCCGGAGCACATCGCTTGAAGGCCAACCTTGCAGCTGTCGACTGATCAAGTCTATCTCGCCAAGAAGGAATTCCTCACGCTGGGAGAACGGCGCAGCGGGCCGCGACTTCAAGCGCTCCAACTCCAACTCGGCAACCTTCAGCTTCGACTCGAGCTCAATAATCTTGTTCCTCATGTAAGTGATCACTCGCTGATCATTCACACTTCGCGCGTGGGCTGGAGGAGCTTGACGACGAGGGCGAGTGGGTGCAGCCGAAGAGGTATCCTCGTCCTCACCCGCACCAGTGGCTCCAGCAACCTCGGGAGTCTCACCCATCTCAGGCTGCCAATTTTCGACATTGTCAAGCAAATTCACATGACAGAAGACTCGAAGACAAAATTATATTTCGACACTAGCATGTTCGCGGCCAAAAGACTTCGCAGATCATGAGGTTCATTACAGACCAAGTTCAAAAGAAGAAGAACCCTAAAACAAAGGAAACTACATTGCAGACTCTGACTGAGAACGGTTCTTCCTAGCAGCCAACTCTGCAGCTTTGGCGATTCTCTTTTGGAAGGTTTCAATCAGCCTCACAGCCAGCTGACTCGCCCGCGCCTTCATAGAGCTAAGGGACGCGGTTTTGCCATCAGGCCTCCGAGGGAAGTCGCTGACAACCTTCTCAAAGTCACCTGCGACTTGGTGACCAAGTAGGAGCTGGAAAGTGAGCTCTGAGCCGCGTACCGTCTGAGCACGCGTGTAGTCCGCCATGGTGGTCGCGTCGCCTTCAAACGGAGCCGCAAGCGCGTCAACAGCGACCAGCGACGGTTGATTGGGGAAGATGCTCCGGTGCACAGTCGCCAAGGCGCCTGTCGACTTCTGCAGCGCCGCCGAGGCATACACACAGACGCGATCGACGAAGTCGACAGCCTCAGCCAAGCTGACATTAGCACTGGAAGTTCCTTCGGGAGGAGCACCTCCGTAAGTCTCTGCTCCAAAAAGACCACACTGATAAGACACCAGAAGTCGACACAAGAAAAAGTAGGCAAACAGCCGAGATACTTACTTCCAGTAGCGTCGGCGAGTGAGAGCAAGTGCTCAACCTGGGCCTTCTCCAGTTCATCCCGGGCTCGCT
Organism: Puccinellia tenuiflora; assembly: GCA_012064385.1. Lineage (NCBI taxonomy): Eukaryota > Viridiplantae > Streptophyta > Magnoliopsida > Poales > Poaceae > Puccinellia > Puccinellia tenuiflora. The sequence continues at coordinate 19,469 of QRDG01000961.1, read as the reverse complement.
CACGCTCTTGAGCTTCGCCCAGTGACTTCTCCACCTCCGCGACCCGCCTCGCCAGGCTCTCCCTTTCACCTATGGATCACCAGGGCAAAGTTAACAATGAAGATAGCCGAATCACCTCTTGAATGCAAGGGTTAGTACTCACTGTTTGCTTGTTCTAGAGCAGTGCGGAGCCGACCCTCCTCCTTCTCCATTCGCACGAAGGCTGCGGCTCCCTCCATCAGCTGGCGACAAAACGGCTGTGGAAAGAACAAGACATCAATCTGCGCCCGACTATTCTAGTCACGCACATCTTCGGGGGCTACTCCCATCGGGAGCGCTGTTCGCGCACCCGATACAGATCTTGCAGACTGCGTTAAGAGACACTTACATGCTCAAGCAATCCAGCGTCAACCGAGGTCGCATCAGCAGTCTTCTCTGGCACGGAGGAAGTCGAAGCCTTCAAGGTCGACGCACCACCCGCCTGCGGCTCTTCTTCGGTCGCCTTCGCGGTCTGCTCGAGCACGGGAGCAGAAGTGTGCTCCATCTCTGGAGGGGAAGAACCGACAGCGCCAGTGCGGTTGCTGCGGCAGAGACAATTCAATTCAAATACTCGCAAAGGAAAAAAGAGCACTCGACAAAACAAGGTGATGGTCGAAAGACTAACCTGGTGACGTGCGGATCATCATCGTTGTCTAGGGAGACGGAGGGCATCCTCGCGAACCCAGTCGGCGGCGCAGAGCTAAGGGGAGGCACGACCAAAGGCTCTGTCGGGTCGCTCGTGTACCTGGCACCCGAGGACGACTCGCTCGCCTCGCCCACGTCCTCCACCTCCACCTGCTTTGCGGGTGACGAAGCCGAAGCAGACTCGCCACTCTTTCGCCTCTGCCGCTTCGACTGTGGCTCTTCGTCTTCATCATCCTCCTCCACCTCTTCGCTCGGAGAGTTAGCGGAAGGAAGTTCATCGTCATCATCCTCGTTCTCCTTCAAGACCTCTGCCTCTTCGTGAGGACCGTTCTCCATCAGCGGAGGAAGGCTGACAAAGCTGGAACGACCCTGTAAAAAAAAATTCGGGTCAGACAAAAGAAGATTTCGACAGAACATACAAGACAGAAGAACAACAAAAAGGAAGCTTACCTCAGGCACAGGGTTGTTCGGCCCATACGGCTTCACCGGGCACTTGACGTTGCACGTGTCGGCGGCTCGGAGACTGGTGATGCTCCTCACCTTCGACTCAACTTCGTCATCGTCGAGTTCATTGCCGTGTTCAAGCGCCCACATCGGGTGGACGCGAGAACGGAGCGGTTGCACCCGAAGCCTGAAGAAGGTGGCAATCAGATGCACCCCACCTGTCTCGCGCCCAAGGGTCTTCAGAAGATCGCGGAGGAGCGCCAGCAGCGGTTTGGTCGCCTCCCTGTCTTCCTTCGACAGCGGGTGCGTCCACGCGTTCGTCTTCTGCAACGCGCGATCAGCTGCGAAGTCGGGAAGGCCTTCTTGGTCGCACCTGACGTAGAACCATTTCTTCCGCCAGTTCTGGACGGAGTCAGACTTCTTTATTTGGAAGTACGTGGTGTCGCCACGCACTTGGATACTGAAGCCACCGACTGGGTAGACCTGCTTCGACTTCCCAACGTTCCTGCGAACGAGGAACAGCGACTTCCAGAGAAGCCAGTTGGGAGAGATTCCCAAAAAGCACTCGCAGAGCACGATAAAGCTCGCGATGCTCAAGACACTATTGGGAGTCAGATCGTGGATCTGAATCCCATAAGCATACATGAGACCACAAACAAAATCGTGGATGGGGAACCCGAAACCCCGTGGAAGGAACTCCACGAAGCAGACGCGTTCCCCATCACGAGGGGAGGGGAGTACCTCTTTTCCCGGAGCACGCACGGCCGCCTGGTTCGCCGGCGGCAGCAGCCCCTGCGCGCGGAGGCCCTCGAGATCGGCCTTCTTCACCGACGACTTTACCCAGTCGCCGTCCACCTTCTTCATGCCTGCATCGGCGGCGGCGGCGGTGCCCTCGGTGGTCTTCGCTCTTTTCAAGCCCATCTTCGCTCGGGAGAGTGGAGAAAGCTCTGGAGAACTGGGCGCAAGGGCAGCAATGGAAGAGAAAGCAGCGGAGACGACGGTGAAATGGGGATGGATGAACTGTTCCCCACTGCGGTGAAAATTATATACCGCGGGGTCAGTTCATCCTGGCTGTTCTCCACGAAGCGGCAATTCGAGACAACATCTGGCCGTCCACGTGTCGCGTGGAGATAGCAACCGTCGCCAGCCACGCCGCCCACTACGCGCGGGAATCGAGGCATCTTCATCACGCCGCGAAAAGTTCGCGCCCAACGGTCAGATCAGTCAAGGCTGGCACTGGGACCACCATGTCACGTCCCATCGGATGCAGAGCACGCCGAAAACGTCAGCGCTTACGTCATCTGCGGAGGCGTGGCAAGCCAATGGGCTGATGGAGCACCCGGACAGTTCATTCGAGTGCAACAAAGATACAGTAAGCTCTAAGAGCTGAGTCGACTCGACAAGTTCATTCGAGTGCAAAAGAAATACAGTAAGCTCCACGAGCTGAGCAAACCTAAGCAGTAAGCCAATCCGGCCGAGTACAAAGTAAGTCGTGCAAAGCAAGTTGCGACTCCGTCAATTCGAGTCCCTTCTTCACTCCCATCGGGAGCAGGCTTTTCGCACTACTAGGGAAAAGCCTAGCCGTGGCGCACCAGATTGGGCTACCCGTGGCGCAGGCGCCTGCGCCACGAATTGCCACGCCACGGGTAAGTAATTAGCCGTGGCGCAGGGACCCATGTGCGCCACGAGTAGTAGCCGTGGCGCAGGATACTAAGTGCGCCATGGCTAAGTGGAAATACCCATGGCGCACTGGTGGACTGTGCGCCACGGCTGTGGTGCGCCACGGCTACCCTCTGACATGCGCCACGGCTATGATTTTCTGTATTTTTTTATATACAGAAAATACAGTATTTATACAGATTATAATATAGGTATTTATATAGACATATATTCTATAATACACATTGCAGAACAATACACAAAATACATAGATCACATATGCATTATAACTGAAAATAGATCACGGATCATCATATACATCACATCGATCGGAATCGAGTAGCAAGTTCGAACATCATCACATTACAAAGTAAAGGAAGTTTAATTACAACACGAATTTCATCGACTGTTTGAACATATGCTACACAGGTAAGCTAGGCGTCGACGGTCTTCGGGGCCGGGAAGGGGCGGACGCCTTCTTTCGTCGTGAAGGGCCGGATGTCGCCTTGTGCCTTTAGACGCCGTTCCACCTCCGCATTATCGAGTGGAGCGCCGTCGTAGTAGAACATGCCTCCAACGGCGCAGACATCGTGTAGTATGATCCGCGCGAACGTCTCCTGGATGCGATAGAATTCTTGTCGAAGATCACGATCCTGGATAGTTGCCAAGTTTTCGGCCCAGCGTTGGAGTTGATCTGGCAACTGAAGTTTCTCTTCATCCCGTACGAAGGCACGGATCTGATGGATGGCGTAGTAGGCATCCCTCTCGCTGTTCTTTGGTTGCGTGACGCACGCGAATTTGATAATGTGGTGGAATGATAGCACACCTCCTCTTCCAGGTCTCTTCCTTTTGAAGACGCCTCCCCTCATACTGAAGCCAACTAGAGCATTATCCAGAGCCTTCTTGAGGTTGGTGTAGTCTTTCGGTTTGTCCTCCCTACCCGAGTCCAAATATATGACTACGGAATATTTCGGGCAAAGAACGAGCAGGACGCAGTACTTGTCTCTGGGCAAAACAATTTAGACAGAGTGTTAGAAAAATAATGATAGAAATCTAATGAAGCATCTTAATTATGGCGTAAAGAATGACTACTTACTCGGGATAGTAAGGCAAGAGAATGTAATCCTTCCACTTATTCTCCACCATGATTTCTTCGAGGTGTTTCGACATAAATTGCCAGCCTTCATGGCTTCTGAAGTTGGTCTCGATCATGTAGTAGGGGTCCGCTATCGCGACGCCCCCGATCTTCTCTTTTAGGACCTGGTGGGCCGTACTGAGACAGAATAAGCGGACTAAATGAGGATGGAGCCGCTTCAAGTTAAACATCTTGAAGATGTCATCAAATCGCACGAAGAGCAAATCCGCCGGCTCTTGTTTGCAAAAGCCATCAACTGCCTCTGGCACCTTGGCAGTGAAGAGCGGGTGTGGATGTGTTGGATCTTTCATTTTAAGAAGATCCAGCTCTCGTGTCAGAACACGCTCATGCAGCTTCTGCATATCCCCACTCATGAGTTGGAGCACATCAGGCGGTACCATCGGTCGACCCGCAATATGCATTTCCCGCGCAACATCTTTGCTCGGTCCTGGCCCGTCCTTAAACCGGATCGGCCGCGGAGCCGCCGGCTGGCTGCTAGAGGCATTGGCACCCTGCTGCGGCTTTGGAGGCAGCGACGGCTGGCTGGCGGATGCATAGTCGCTCTTCCTAGTTCTTTTCCGCCCCTTCTTAGCCTTTGGAGGGATGCCTCCTCCGGCCGCTAGCGCTTCACGACAGGTCCCAAGTAGTGTGTTGGGGCTCAGGATAGCTTGTGTTGCTTCTTTCTGCGTGAAGTCGTCGGCTGGAGGCGTCTCTTGAGAATCGAACAGACGCTTCGTGCACGTGGCTTTATCTGTTTGACCAGCGGGCTCGTGCGTGTGCGTAGCAGTCGGTGGTTCATCAAGAGGAGCCATGAATCCTCCGTCTTCGCAGCAGTCATCATCGATATAGCAGTCATCGAAGATGTCATCTTCCCGTGCCACAGGCTCTTTCAGTTGTGGTGGTGCTGGTGCGCTGGCCTTGACAGGGTTTTGCGCCAACCCGACTTCCGGTGTTGTGTGTGGAGAGTCCGGGCTAATACGGATCTGGGTTTTCGGCCACATCATGGGCCAGGGGATGCATTCACGGAGGAGCAGGTGGTCCTCGGCTCCCACGGGTTGAACAGGAGGATCCACCTCATTGCAGCCCGTGAACACCCTAATCAGTGAGACCTTGAAGAAGCCATCTGGTATTGGCCTGTTGTGGTGCATGCGATTTTTGGGCGCAACGATGGTAGCCCTAGCAACATCCTTCAACTCTCCATTCACATGGTGTAGGAGAGTGCATCTAGTGTCGCCCTGCGAAGAACATGCATGTAGGGCGTTAGAGATGCAAGGCAAAGGCAAAATGGATGAAGTAATATGCGTTGAGCCTACGACGCTTAGATACCGTGAGGGCGTCGAGCTCGGCAATTGTCGAGACACCGCCGACGTCTTGCGACACGGAGTCAGAGTGGGCGCCGCTTGGGGGGTTGCCGGCCGGCGAATTCTCCGGAAGAGGCGACGGCGTGGTGTGGACCGGCAGATTATCCCGAACAGGTGGAGGTGACGGCGCGGTGTTGGCGGACGAAGCCGCCGACGCGGTGTTGGCCGTGTTGCCTCCAAAGTTGGGCACTGGACACGGCCCTTGTCGACCTCCGTCGATCCAATCCGTTACCGAGGACACGACAGAAGGAAGGAAACCGACGAGCGCCTTGGCCACTAGTTCGTTGACTATATCCTCCTGCTTGCGCTTCTTCCTCTCCTTCCGCGTCTCCTTGTCCTCGGCATAATAGTCACACCATAGGACCTTGCCTTTGCCGACAACACGGCCACCTGACGGTGGCTTGTCCAGATCCCGCCCCTTGAGCTTGTTCAACGCCGCGTTGAATGGAGTGTCCCACACGGGCTTCGTCGATCCCTGGGAGGAGCTCTCATCCGCGGCTCTAGAACTTTCTATATCCTCCAGAGCCTTTTGGAACTTCACGACAGCAGGATCCGTCTTAAGTTCCTTGGTAACCGGGTCCTCCGTGAACCGAGCCCTGACAAAATTTCTAGTCTGCTTGTCTTTAAATTTGTCGAAGGGGTTAGAGATGCCCTTAGCTGCCCACTCAGCATCCTGCTTCTCCCATTTGGGCTCAGCCGCGAAGTAACCACCACTTCCGAGATGGTGGTGTCCTACATTCTTCGAGTTCATCCACCTCCCCCATTCACTCATTTTCTTGGATGCAGGTAGTCCGAGCCTGCCCCGGAAAATCCTAAGGTCTTCTTCGTTGACCCGCTCCTTGTTCCAGATCTCCTCGGGACTTTTATCGTCTTCGATCATTTTTTTTACCCTAGATCTCCAACTGGACAAGGCCGTGCTCATCTTCGTGAGGGCAAAGTTGTTGACGGCATTGAGTTTTTTCAAATCATGATTACCGTCTTCATCGGCCCTGTAGGCCGGCGGGAACTCATACCGTTCATGTAGCCTCTTGATGAGGCGGAGGCGCACACCCTCTTTATTAGCATCCCTTATGTTATCCTCATAGACAGGGACGACCTCTCGAAGGATGCATGCCACTTGGAGGCCATACCCTGCGGCGACCCCTGTAGGCTCTAGAGGCGCCCCACCGTCGGACACTTGGGTGATCGCTTGCCTCAAGGCCCGGACCTTGTTCTTACTCCTCTCCTTCCTAGCCTTTCTGGCTTGGCTACCATCTGTGCGTTCTCCGCCATCAGTGGTCGCGCCGCCATCCCCGGCGCCACTAGTAGTAGTATCGTTGCCATCCTCGGCGCCAGTATTATTGGCGCCCTCGTCGCCATCCCCGGCGCCACTATTATTGGCGCCCTCGGCAACATCCCTGGTCGGCTCATCGTAGAAGCTCCAGAAGTCCGCGTTCTTCTCTCTGGCTAGGTCTTCCACGCTTAATTGTCGAGAAGAAGCTCCGGCCTCATCGTTGTTAGCCATGTGTTCTGCGTGTGACAGCAAAATGGAACATGTTAGTTAAAAGAAACAAAAAAAATACATATGCCGATGTTTTATCGAAATGTCGAATCATTTCCATTCCGGCAAATTTCCGGCGGCACTCCTATTGCCAAAAATTAGCAAAGGTCATGCAGAATTTTTCACGGAAAAATTCGGCATGACCTTTGCTAATTTTTGGCCATAGGAGTGCCGGAAATTTGCCGAAACGGAAATGAATCGACATTTCGGCAAAACATCGGCACTCATCTAAAATCCCTACAAAGTTCACAACAAAACCGGCACACAACTCCGGCAAGATACAAACATATTCATCACAGACGAACCGGCACACAACTCCGGCAATATACAAACATTCATCACACATATAAACCGGCACACAACTCCGGCAGTATAACATTGAAGAAAAATAAACCGGCACACAACTCCGGATTCCATCACATGCATCCTACCTTGCTTCAACTTAACCAGCAGCAAGCAACTGTAGAGGAGCAAGCAACACCACCACCACAACCTGCAAGCAACATCAAAAACACAATTAGAGGAGCAACCTGGCAGCAGCAGTTTTCAAATTTTTTGGTGAACCAAACAAGCTCTGAAAATTCTGAAATTTTTACAAGAGCAATGTATAACTATTGTTGACCTACTGTAAAAATTTCAGCTTAATCAGAGTTGATTTGAGTTGTTCAAAATTGTAGAGCATTTCAGCCAGAATTTTGCCAAAAAATTCAAATTTCATTTTCCATTTCAGTTTTTCCTAAACTCCAATCATTACCCTAACCCTAACCCTAACAGCAAGCAGAAGCAATAACACTAACCCTAATTTCATTTTGCATTTCATTTTTAATTTTGCATTTCATTTTGCTACACTAACACTACTATCCATATATGACATGTATGACCAGGAACATCAATATGAACATCAATATATATGGCAGAGGAACATCAATATGAAAAAAATTAAAAAAATGTGGCAGATCATCAGATCATATGTGGTCTAAATCTACCGATTGTTGCATCAACTAGTGGGAAACCCTAGCTAAATCGACTATAATTAGGAGGAGGAGGAGGAGGAGGGACCGGGTCACCTTTGATCCGGCGAGGAGCAGCGGCCACGGCCAGGAGGGGGAGACGGCGACGGGGCGGGGGCGGTGCTCGGGGTGGCGCACGGCCTGGAGGAGGCGCGGGGCAGGGGCTCCGGGCCGGCGCGCTCGTGCTCGTGGGAGGTGGAGGGGGCGACGGCGACGGGGCGGCGGCGGTGCTCCGTGGAGGCGAGGGGGAGACGGCGACGGGGCGGCGGCGGTGCTCCGTGGAGGCGAGGGGGGCGACGGCGACGGTGAGAGACGGCGCTCGAGCGGTGGAGGGAGAGGAGGATTTTGGGAGGGAGTTGGGGAACGGTTCGGGCGCGCGCGAATTTTAGATCTAGGTTAACTTACCCGTGGCGCACGGCCACTACGATGCGGGACGGGTACGTATAATAGCCGTGGCGCAGGGTCACTTTCCTGCGCTACGGGTAAGTTACCCATGGCGCAGGGTAAGACCCCTGCGCCACGGATAAGGAGTTTTTTTATATTTTCTTTTTGCATTTAATTTTTCATTTGCTTTTTCTTTTTTCCTTTTGTGCATTTCATTTAAGACATTCATATAATATTTAATGTGATATAGTATTCCAATTTATGATTTAAAAAAATTTAATATTAAGGTAGGATTACACATATCATGCATATTCCTATTTAATTTTAAGACACACATATGCATATGCATATCAAATATATTAAAAATACTTAATATTTGGATTACAAATTCTAGGATACTTAATTTATAATATTAATTCCTAGGGTTACAAAATCAAGTGTCGTATTTCCCACACCGTCTAGCTAGCGTTTCACAATCTTCTTTCCCTTCTTGGTGGCGGTTGAATAATTTAGACCCGGAACATGTCGACTTCTTCTTGCGAACGGAAGACCACCTGACTTGGGTAGTGTTGTCCGACTTCTTCTTGTGGTGTATGTTATTTCTTTGTCGTCGTCGTCATCTTCCATTTTTGGGTCTCCGTACTGGTCAAAATCTTGCTCGTTGGCGACTCCATCCATTCCGATGATGCTCCTTTTTCCTCTTCTCACGACAACACGGCTAGGCATTGTCGGGTCAGTGATGAAGAAGCATTGGTCAACTTGGCTAGCCAGTACCCATGGTTCAGTTTTCGCGATGACGCTCGCGGTAGCAGCAGACTTGGAGGCTTCGGGTATAGACATGGTGGTGAAATATCCGTCTTCTTTTTTTGGACTGACGCTCTTAGCCCATCTGACACGGAACATCGGCACCTTGTCTCCAGAGTAGTCCAGCTCCCAGATCTCCTCGATCCTTCCATAGTACCTTTCTTTGACGTCACCGGTGAAGGATTCCATCGTTATCCCTGAGTTCTGATATTCGCTATTCCTGTCTTTTTCCTCCGTGTAGAACGTGTAACCGTTGATATCGTATGCCTGATATGTCATCAGGTTGGGCGCGGGGCCCTGTGACAAGAGGAATATGAGTTTTCCTTCTGCGGAAGTCATTGACGGAGGATTATCTAGAAGGTGGCGTTTGAACCAACGCGTGAAGGTGGCGTTGTGCTCTTTGATTATTTCGACGTCCGTTCGATGCTGACCACGTTCACTGTACTTCTTCTCAATAAAGTTTTTGTGCTTTTCCAACCAAGGATCGACCACTTGTATGTGTTTTAGCGCTACAAAGTTTGCACTGTCAAAGTCGGCGCGTCGGCCAGAGTCATCCACTTGTAGTTCCCTCCTGCCTGTTTTGTGACCTGCTCCATCGAGCTTGCCAATGTGCTTATTTTCGGGCAGACCAACAGGGTTCTCGACATCTAGAAAATTCGTGCAGAAAGAGATGCACTCTTCGGTGAGATAGCCCTGGACGATGCTTCCATCTGGAGTTGCCCTGTTACGAACGTATCCTTTGATGACACCATTCATCCTTTCGAATGGCATCATGCTGTGCAGGAACATCGGCCCGAGCTGGATGATATCATCCACGACATGGATCAACAAATGCACCATAACGTCGAAGAATGCGGGAGGGAAGTAAATCTCGAGCTCATTTAGTATCACAATGATCTCTTCCTGTAACCTTACGGCTTTCTTCATGCTGATCGACTTTCGAGAGATGACGTCGAAAAAGTTGCATAGGTCCAATAGCGTTTGGCGGACGTGTGGGTCCATTATCCCTCGGAGTGCAACCGGAAGTATCTGCGTCATCAGCACGTGACAGTCATGCGACTTCATCCCGCTGAACTTTTGTTTCGCTGCGTCCAGATATCTGCTTATCTTCCCCGCGTAACCGGAAGGAAATTTCACTCCGAGAAGGCACTTGATAAACTGTTCGATCTCCTTCTGGCTTAGAGTGAAGCACGAAGGAGGGCAGTAATAGTCATTCTGTTTCGCCTTTTTGCCCTTCCGACGACCTTCTGTCTCCTCCTCCTCGGACAGATCATTATCATCGTCAGGGCGTCCTCCATGGAGATCTTTCCTGATGCCCAATGATCTTAGGTCGTTTCTTGCTTTCGGCCCATCTTTGGTCCTCTCCGGCATGTTGAGAAGGGTGCCAAGCAGACTCTCGCACACGTTCTTCGTGATATGCATGACATCAAGGCTATGAGGTGTTTCGAGGATCTTCCAATATGGCAAGTCCTAGAAAACAGACCTTGTTTTCCATACCTTCAGCAGTGGTGGCGGAGCCTTTTGCTTCTTCCCCGGCGGAGGGCACTCATCCCAGCTTGTCAATAGCATGTCGATTTCTTCGCCGCTCCTCTTACGTGGGGCTCTTCGGATCTCAGCGGTACCATCGAACAGCTCTTTGCGGTTTCTCCACGGGTCGTCCCTGCGAAGCCACCTTCGATGTCCCGTGAACACTGTTTTTGAAGACCCGGGATCTTTCTCTAGCTGCATATATGTTGTATCGTCCATGCACCTAACGCATGCACAGTGTCCGTGTGCCACCTGGCCTGCGATATATCCGTAACCGAGATAGTCTTGCACCGTCGTGATCAACGCGGCTCTCATAGGGAAGTAATCTTCCGCGACGGCATCCCATGTGTTGACCCCTACATGCCATATCTTCTGTAGCTCATCTCTCAAGAGCCGCAGATACAGATTGATGTCGTTTCCTGGTTGTTTCGGCCCTTGGATTAGCATGCTCATCTGAATGTACTTCCTCTTCATGCACAACCATGGGGGTAGGTTGTATATCCATACAAACACGGGCCACGTGCTATGTGTGCTGCTCTGGTTGCCAAACGGATTGAGCCCATCGGTGCTCACGCCCAACCTGACGTTTCTTGGATCGTTCCCAAAAGTTGGGTATTCAAAGTCTAACGCTTCCCACTGCTTAGCATCTGAAGGGTGTCTCAGCATCTTATCCGTCTCTTCGTTTTCCGGCTTATTCCTTTCCGCGTGCCAGCGCATTAACTTTGCTTCCTTAGGATCTGTGAAAAGCCGCTGCAGACGAGGAATGATCGGAAGGTACCATACCACTTTCCGAGGAGCTTTCTTTTTCCCTTTCTTGTATCGAGCAGCGCCGCACACCGGACATGCAGTTGTCTCCGCGTCATTTTCCGGATAAATGAAGCAATCATTGATGCAAACGTGGTATTTGATGTGCGGTAAATCAAAAGGGCACACGATTTTTTTGGCCTCTTCGATACTACTAGGACACGTGTTCCCCTCAGGAAGACGATCGTGCCAAAATTTCAAGTTCTCGTCGAAGCTTGCGTCTGTCCATTTGTGTTTTGCCTTCATCTGCAGAGCCATGAGCGTTACTTTCAAGCGGGTATCCTCGGGCCGACATCCCGCATACAACGGAGCATTCGAGTCTATGTCCAGCTGCGCCAGCTTAGCCTCTCTAGCAGCGTTACTCGACTTTCTGAGAAGCAATTCTTGAACATGAGGGTCCCGCACGACTGAAGTTAGCAGCGTCGGCGTGCCCGCGTCTTCTCCACCATTTACGTCGGCTTCTTCTTCATCATGCCCGACATATTCTTCGTCATCATAATCGGGAGGCGCCTCTTCATCTTCCTGATCATTTCCCGCCTCGCCCCCATTGACGTCATCATCATCATCCTCGTAAGTGAAGTCATCCATAAAACCTTTCCTGAGCAGATGCTCCTGCAATGTGCCGGAAAAGGGATCGAGCACGGTGCCGAGTTTGCATGTTCGACACGGACACTTTATCCCGGTGTCGTTGTTTTTAACCATCACGGTCGTCGCATATTTCAAATATCTAGCAACAATACTTTCGCTCATCATGATGACCATTGTCGCCCCCGCTCTACATATAGAACAAAGGATTATATTAGAAACAAAATATTTCACAGAAAAATTTGGCATGACCTTTGCTAATTTTTGGCCTTAGGAGTGCCGGAAAATTCGCCGAAATGGAAATGAATCTACATTTCGGCGAAAACATCGGAACTAATCATTTCGATCATGGCATACACATATGCAAACACACGCAACCACACACACATCCTCATCCATCACAATGCAACCAACTCATCCATCACACATGCATACAACAACCACAAACATATCACAACCCTTCTCATCCATCACATAGAACCACACACATCAAAGCCTTCTCATCCATCACATACACCCACCTTCCAACAAATTGACGTCGAAAGAGAGAGCGCCCGGAGGAGGAAGATCGAGCACGAGGTGTGGGAGATGTTTCCTCACATATACATGAAGAAAATAATTAAGTAGATTTATGTGGAATATGTGAAGAGAGAGAAGAAATGAGGTGGGGAGAGGAAGGGGCGTGCAGATCTGGAATTGAGAGGTGGGGAGGAGGAAGAGGAGAGGAAAAGAGGAGAAAAGGGGGTGGTGGTGGCAGCCAAAAAGTAAAAGTGCACCCAGGCTTAGCCGTGGCGCACGAATGGTGGCTGCGCCACCACTATATTCTAGCCGTGGCGCACAATAATTCCCTGCGCCACGGCTAAGTGGGGTAAAATTCGCGCCAGAATTGGTAAAGGTGGGACCCACGCTTACCCGTGGCGCACAGGAGCACAGTGCGCCACGGCTAAGTGGGGTAAAATTGGCGCCAAAAATGTGCACCGGGTCCCAAACTTAGCCGTGGCGCAGGGTACTACTGTGCGCCACGGCTACGCGGATACCCGTGGCGCACATGTTTCTGCCGCGCCACGCCTAAGTGCGCACAGGCCGGCCGTCCAGGGCCCAACTTAGCCGTGGCGCACATCTTAGAGACCTGCGCCACGGCTAAGTTATTGTCCGTGGCGCAGCACGAAGCGGTGCGCCACGCATACTTAGCCATGGCGCACCATTCTGACAGTGCGCCACGGCCACGTGGCTTACCTATAAGCCTTTTCCTAGTAGTGTCGACTGAAGGAAAAATTGAGTTTAACCTCAATTGCAAGCAATTCAGCTTAATCTCGGGGGCTACTCCCATCGGGAGCGCTGTTCGCGCTCCCGAATGACTCAGAACAATCGCAGTCGAAAAATCACCGACCAAAGCAACACTCGCAGTTTTCACCCTGCAGTCGATGTTTCGACTAAGGAATCCTCCATAAGCTCTGAACGGCCGGAGTCGACCATTTTGTTTGTTCCTTTCAGGAACCCGCTGGCGTGCCCAGAAGGAACGAGTCCTTTACCCGACTCTACGATTCGACTAAGCACTCGGGGGCTACTGTCGTGGGGTTACTCTTTGACTACCCCACGGTGGTGGTACCTGGGTCACGCCAAGTCCATCAACCCCATGGCGAGGGTCCAAGGAAGGCCCAAGAAGGACGACGTGCGGCCCAAGATAGTCGACCGTAGGTCTTCAACCCTGATCGTCCTGTAAGTGCCATCGGCACCGTTCACCCGAGACCCAGCCTATCATATAAAGGCTGGGAGGGTCCCTCGTCTAGGAACTTAACTCATAGCCGCCATCTCAAACCCTAGCGAGATTGCCATCTCGCCATTGTAGCCACCTTGAGTATAATTCCAGACAAGCAGGAGTAGGGTGTTATCCTCCGGGAGCCTGAACCTGGGTAAATCGCCCCCTGTTAGCCGTCGTGATCACCAACGTTCATCTTCCTCCCCTTCAATCAACCTGGGGTACTCGACCCAGGGATTTGCCGAGCCCTAACCTCGTCACCAGCGGTACTCCACCTACCGCTGGCGAACATGAAAACCCGTCCGCCAGTGGAAGTTAGCACAGCGAGCTCTCCTTATCCACACGTACGCAACTCAACACACACCTCTCCCTCTCCATCTCCACCTTTCTCTCTCCCCCTCACTGCCCCCTCTCTCTCCTCCTCGCACTTGCACCGGGACGGTGGGATCCAGCGCTGCCACCAAGTTCCAGCGCCGTCCTCCTGCTCCGTCGCACCAGCGCCTCCGCCTGATGTGCTCTCCGCATCTCCGGGAACTCGCCTGCCGGAGAGATCCAGGACGGAGGGATCCAGCGCCGGCGAGGGCAGAGCCGACGAGATCCATCACCGCCGCCACCTTCCTTTCACCGGTGGCCGCGGGATCCAGCGCCCTCCTTACGCCCGCGCGTCGTCGCCGCGCCCGCCTCACCCGCTAGCTACAGACCCCTATGACCGCCGGTCTTGGACGGGCGTCGGCGATGGAGCCGACCCGAAAGAAGCGGACGTCGTCGGTGGCGGTAGTTGGCGACCTCATGCTCGCCATGGTCAAGGGATACCCCGCGTGGCTGGCCAGGTGAGCGTCGCATGTCCTCTCTGATCTGGGGCTCCTCTAGTCCGTCCCAGATTCATTTGTATGTCTCCTTGAGTTCAGGTGCAGCTCGTATGGAGGCCACCAACAATTGGTTTTCCTGTTTAAAATTAGATCCTTGTTTCTCTTGTGAGATGAAATAATGCCTAGATTTAAAAAGAGTAATTAAAATGGGAAGAGAGAACTTTCAGTTTTCCTAATTCATGGTACTGTTTGCTGTTAGGCAAAAATATGTGAGCATCTGTTCTTCTCAGTTTTATCGACCGTTGGTTTAATCTATTCTCTAAAAATTGTCCCCAGAGAAGTACTTAACTAGATCAAGTAAACAAATAATCCTGTAACTTTGATCAAGAGAGTGAGAGTTACAGTAAAGCGTTCCAGTTTTGTTTGACAGAGAACAAAGGAGCATCGGTTCCTGTAGTTTGGTAACCTGAGCTTAGCTTAATGTTTGAGGTACACGTATGTGAGTTTTAAAGAAGTTATTAATAAGTTAACTGAAGATCAACAACCTGTGAACCTGTAACATCCAGAACCAATTGGAATTAATCACTTTTCATGAGCTTAAGTTGTGCAACATATTAACTTGTCATATCATTCATAATGTGTGCATTGCATTATGGGCTGAAGTGAATGTTGTTTCCATTTCTTTCCAGTTTTGGTTCTTCTCGATAGAACACGAGTCCGGAGTCGAGGCCGATAACACCGAAGATCCATATATCACCGTCAACGAACAAGGCAAGCATATCCACGAAAAGCATTTCTAACTCCTATGTTTTCCGAGCTTATTTTGAGTCTCCACAGATTACTTGCATGCGATTCAACCATCTTTTATCGATAGTTAGAGTATCCTATTCTGATGCATGCCCTGATTTGTCGCTATATATCCTGATCCACTGCTCCTAGTAATGCATAGTTTGTGGCTTGTGTTGCTGCTAGAGCTGTTATATCTCTTATATGCTTAGCAATGCATAGTTTGTGTTATTGATCATTCGGTGGATGAACTAGAACTGCTGGTGAATCTAGTATTATAGGATGACGTGGAAAGATCGTGGAGGCATATGAAACTTGAATAAAGGCTTAGGCGAGAGGCCAAGTGGTGGTGTCTTGTCTTGCATGTTCTGGTTGCTAGTTAATTAATTGGGTGTTGTACGTATTTTCAGTTGCGACAACGAAATACACTATTAGTTTATTGTTGGTTACAAGCTTGCATCTATTATTTGACTGCAAACCACTTCATTTTAGCCGGTTCACAACAATTAATTTCATCTTACTTCCTGGTGTACGTGATGTAAGCCATCTGGTGTTTGTGGCTTCATCTTGCACTTTGCTTGAAGTAGTTCTGAAGTATTTATATTTTGCTGCCCAGATCAATTTCTGCTCCCTTGACTTCTCATGTTGTTTGCTTCTAACTTCTAATTTTTGTTGTCGATGCCGTGTAGTTATAAGGATTTGTGGCTGTGAATGGATGTCGTCTAGTTATAAGGATTTGTTGGTCCCCTACCTCGTTGGCAATATCGTCGAGGTTCGTGCCTCATTATGATTGCTTGAGTGATCTTAGTACTTTCACTGTGATGTTCCATGCATGCTCTGCTTGTTGTTCCATTACCATATAGTAAACCTAGCTACTTTACTAAGAACCAATTTGATGATTTAACCTTCAGCTTGTATGATGCTATTACTTTGTATATCTGTATCTTGTATCTATTGTGAATTTTCAAAGAAAGTTCTAAAATAAATATGTCACCTAGGAACTCTTAGCCTTGTTCATCTAATAAGTATCTTTTCTTATTTATCTGCAAGTCTACATCCTATTTTCCATTTGATAATTTACATGCACCTTGTATCGTTAAGGACTTGTACTACCAACATATTGCAATTGCATTTCTGTATTGAAGGAAAATTGAAAATAGTGATGCTATCATACTTTTCTAAGTCTAAATGAAGATTTTTTTGCTGCTATTAACTTGCGAGATTATTTATTATGTACCCACAAAATAAATGTATGGTTCTGTTTTATGATTATGCTGAATATGTTTAGAACTCCACTATTTCTGTTTTTCTTTATCACCTTATCTAACATTGTACATGTCCGTATTGATGTATGCCAACTATGAATATGATCTTGTATCAAGCTATAGTTGCCTGTTACTTATGTTCTGTTAGCTTCTGACTAACCAAGTCCCGCGGCGACGGGGGTGTTCCTTTTGGGTGCAGGTAAACGACATCTCGCTGAGCAACTACTTGGCGGCGACATCCACATGGGGTTGTGGTGCCGGTGACGACGACGACATCGACAAGGCCTAAGCAATTTTTACTATTTTTCTTTGTACATGAGATTTTGGCATATGCCAAAGAAAATATTCATGTATTCCAGGTTAATAGAAAATAATATGAGAATAAGTCGAGGGGTTTTAAATGCATCTGTTTGGACAAATAGTATATGTAATTTTTTTAATCCCAAAATTGATACTAGTGGCGTGCAAACAGGATAGCACGCCAGTAGTACTTTTTTTTAAATCCTCAAAATATTACTACTGGCGAACGCAGATGTGATGCGCCAGCAGTAACTGAGCTACCGCTGGCGAACAAAAATGAGCCTGGCCTCTTGCTGGGCGTCCGGGTCCCTGGGACCTCCGTGTCGTCTGCCGGGTTGAGGGTGACCCCGGAAGGTACCCCAGCCCTTAGTCGTGGCTGTCGATGCCGTCCTTGCCCGGTTGCCGTGGGGCAGATGGGGGCCCCATCTGCCAGTCTTGGATCCTTGCTTGGTTCGCCTTCCTGGTGGGCCCGCTGGCAGTGGACACACTTTGATCTCATCAGGGGAACCCCGTGTTCCACTGTTGTGACAATAGTCCCGGCGGGCACGTCCATCTGCTGCCGGGGCTATGACCAAAAAAGTCAAAGTGGGTCCCTAGCGTCTTGCCTTGACTGTCTTGTCCCATCTGTCGGGGCTACGCTCGCAGGGGAGCAGCACAAGCTCCCGGGTCTTCTTCGCCTTGGTGAACGTTGCGATCCGCGCGGACCGCCAATGTCCGTCTTGAATCCAACGGGAGGAAGCGTCCCTAACGGAACATCTCCTCGATCCCCGCGTTGGCCAAAGTGGTGGGGTCACGACGCGACGCGTGGGATGCCTTATAAGCCACAGCTCGTGGGAACTGTAGCCGTTACTTCTCCCAAATCACAGAAATCCCCAAATCGCCACACAATCGCTCTTCATCTTCTTCCTTCTCGCCGTGCACCGCGTGCTTCTCCGCTTAGCCGCCACAACACAGAGCAGCAAGCCTCTCTGTCCCGATGGCCAACATCAAGCAATCCGCCGAGAAGAAGCCCTCCGGCGCCTCGCTCATCAGGAGGAGGCCGCCCTCCAGGTCCTAGAAGGCGCAGAAGAGATCGGAGCGCACTACCGCGACGGTGGACATGCGCAGGCAGCAGGCCCTGTTCCCGAGCATCTATGACGGCGCCACGAAGAAGCTGCAGGCCGCGCGATTCGAGGCGGTGAACGCCTTGAACTTAGCTTAGGTTGAGACTCCAAGCGCAGAGTGTGTAGTATAGGAAAGACGGTTTCCCCACGAGGGGTGACTCGAGGGTTTAATATCGAACTCTCGGGGAATCAGTAGTGAAAGATTTATCTCCTTATCCTTCTCTTGAAAACCTACAAAACAAAGTAAATTGTTTTGTGCCCTCAACCTCACCAAGTGGTTGTCAAGCACAAGGTGTGAGAATGATATGAAAATATAATGAATGCAAACAAGAAATAAATATGCAATGATGATAAATAAATGTGCAAGGATAGTGGAAACAATGATGGATGATATTTTTGGGTTTTGTATTGTGAATGCAAGATATAAAAGTATTTTTGTATTTTCGGATTTTTAAATGGCAGAAAATGGAAAATGCTTAAAAGTTGTTGGAAAGGTGTTTCTTATGATTAAAAATGGACCGGGGTTCATGGTTTCACAAATGCACTCTCTCTTTAATAAAGTGGTAGACAATGGAACACTAGAATTGACATATGAGATTGCAACAAAAAGGTTTCATGACAAGTTACTAATTATATGGGCATCACGTCCTAACATAGAGATCTTTTGTTTATTAATCTCTCTTATACTCCACCAAGATGTGAATTAAATCTTAGCACCTCAGTAATTAAGATAAATCAGAGTATAGCTTTAAGTCTTATGACATGAAGTTAAAATAAAAACATGCTAGATCTAGTCATGGAGAAGTGGCAATGGTCACACCCACACCTCCGGTAGCATGGTATTTTTCTTTATCCCTAGTGAGGCAACAAAGTAAGGTAAAAACACCCAAGTGGATCGCGGAACTTCTCTCACTTTCACCGCACTAGCCACCCCCTCATTACTCCAACTAATGCACACGTTCCCCCACACAAGCTCTCATAAATATGCTTGATCTAAACAAGTAGACAAGAACGGGGTACATAATATGCATCTACTTTCATAACTGTAACAAAACAATTGCAATCTCAAACATATATTAACTCATAAAGAGATCCACCGCAAAGGAATTACATAGATGACCGTAATCATGTTCGGCAGCTCATACGGTGCTAATTAGTGAAGCTCAACAGAGAGGAGAGATACATAAGTTACTTCCACAAACCCATAGTCCAGGGGTGGACTACTCCCTCTTCATCATGGAGACAGTGGAGATGTCGTTGGGGAGATGGAGACCATGCCGGCAGCGCTCCGCCGGTGACGAGGTTAGGGCTCGGCAAATCCCTGGGTTGAGCACCCCGGGTTGATTGAGGGGGAGAGAGGGTGAGCGTTGGTGATCACGACGGCTAACAGGGGGCGATTTACCCAGGTTCAGGCTCCCGGAGGATAACACCCTACTCCTGCTTGTCTGGAATTATGATCAAGGTTGCTACAATGGCGAGATGGCAATCTCGCTAGGGTTTGAGCTGGCGGCTATGAGCTGGAGCTGAGTTC